>JAUCMX010000015.1:20177984-20327984 GCA_033459395.1 Hemibagrus guttatus | reverse complement strand
TCTCTCTCTCCCTCTCTCTCTCTCTGTCTCTCTCTCCCTCTCTCTGTCTGTCTCTGTCTCTCTCTCTCTCTCTCTCTGTCTCTCTCTCTCTCTCTGTCTCTCTCTCTCTTCGCAGGGTGGAGTTTCAGAATAAATTCTACAGCGGTACAGGCATCAAATTCACCCCGTTTGACTTTTCCCTCCCCCCTTCAGTCTTCGAGCAGGATGGATTACTGTGACAGGAAAGCGGTTTGCTTTTCAGCTCATCCAGCATGACGCTCCGTCGCTCACAGGCTTCCTCATTACAGACCTCAGCTCAGCCGGAGCGAAGAGAGCGTCCAGATGCTTCGCCGTGTCTCCGTCACACTTTTTGAATCCCACACGAGTCGTCCATATCAGCCGTATATCAACGCTGGTTCCATCTGACACTTCAGTCTGTTTCTATTCTCTTTAGACCTTGAACTCATCACCTTCATTCGATTCTGTCATATCAGAGTTTAAAGTGCCATCAAGTATTTTGCAATAGACAGTTTTATACGTCACATGTACTGAGGTGTCGACAGTTAGCTGTGGATTTTACACACGCACACACACACGCACGCACACACACACACGGCATCCAAGAAAACATTTTGTAAGTAGAAAAAAGTCATACCACATACCAAGCATACAGAGTTTACTTCCTGTTTAAAGTAAAAGTCTAAGCACTTTTATATTCATATACATGAATACATTTTTGCTAGCCATCGTTGCACATATACAAATCGGACTGAAATGATGTACATTTATCTCATTGAATTGATTTTACAATCAATACTGACAGGAAAATAACTTCATACGAGTGTCATTCATGCATTCAGTGAACTTTTCATTCATTGAGTATGATATTAAAGCAAAATTTCCCAAAAAAAAAAAAAAAATTCTAACGGCTGAGTATATTTCTTACTCTTAAGCATGTGCAAGTGTTTTAGTATGTCATTATAGATTTTTTTTTCAATATAGATATTTAAAAACGTATGGCATTGGATCCACATTTTAATTCAACGTTCAGAGCCGAGTTTTAAAAAAAAAAAAAAAAAAAAAAAAAAAAAAAAAATCTAGTATTGTGGTCAGTTTGGAGGAAGCATTGTGATGATTTTTAAATTCTGAATTAAGAGACTTCGGCAAAATATTTCGGTTAAATAATGCTTTCTAAATTCATCTCAGGAGCAAAAAGGAAAAAAATAATAGTACACACCTCCTGAGAAAACATAATATCAGTGTCACACCTGCTGCGTATCATATCTGTATGATATTGGATTATCTTAGATTGTGCCTTTATTTTAAGGATGTCTGCTTCCTGGATATTTAATTTACTGGAAATGTGAAGAAGAGAAGTTTTGGCTGCTTTTCCCTTACGAACAGATTAGACATAAAAATAATAGTTTTGTAAAGAAAAGCTTAAACAAAAAATGACTTTTCAATTTGTAGTTTTTATATGACTCATTTATTTAAAAAGAAAAAAGACGCATATAGGCTTAATTGGTTGATCTGATTGTTAGCTACGCAAAAATTAAAGATGCAAGCATCTCACCCTGAATGTTTCTTGCCTCTCTGACTACATTTTAGACTAAGGGGAAATTCTGTGAATTAAAAAAAATGCCTGATTTTGTCGGGAATCAAGATTGTTATCAATATGAAGTCATAAGAGTGAAACTTTTTCATATATATTTAGCTATAGCGTTGCTGTTTTGTTACAAATTTGTTTATTATTTGATATTTCAGTGGTCATGCAGTGTTGGACTTCTCACAGGCCGTCGGCTGTCATCGAATCAGTACATATTTACACCGTCAAGGAAGATAAACAGGCTTAAATGATGAGAGAAACAGAAATCTAACAGATAATCTACGGTGACGAGCCTGCCTATCACTCCAGTTGGTTCATTTGGTATATTTTATTATTTAAATTAAGCACATTTGCAAATCGATAACAGTTTAAACTCACAAAAATAAGGGACCCAAAATAAAGTAAAGTAAAATAGGCTATGTGATATTCCTTATAATAATACTATATCTCAGTACTGTTGAACACAGTAGTACATTAACTACATACTGTATGTTTTTAAAGAAAATACTTTTAAGTGAATGATTAATACTTAGAATGGGCCATTAAACGTTAAAATATTAATGTAGACTTTTAAAAGGCAAATATATTGTCTTTTTGTGAAGCAGAAATAAATCTAGTTGAGATTGGAACAGATATATTCCTTTATTCCCGCCAAATAGGGCTCATACTTCTATCCTAAATAGTATAAGGGAGAAGACAATGGTAATAATGGTAGCATACTCTCGTGGCGTACTCCTTAGTACGCTAGTATGCGTTTTTAATAAGGTTGCCCGGAAACCTGTGTCGTCATTACGGACGGATCCATTCTACATTTTAAGACGATACATATTCATTAAAGACCTCATATATTATATTCTATTATAATCATATAAGATATGTTTAACTCGTTTTAAAAGTTAAAAAATGAGTTTTATGTGAGCAGGATAAAAAAAAGAATGCATCTTTAAATGTGTTTCCATAATACTGTTTTGTGTGGGAATGGAAGCGCCCTGTTGCCCTTTTTACGCATGCGCAGTGGGTTTGGTAGCGAGAAAAACGCAAGTCCACGAAATGGCGTCGGCAGCAGGTAATTCAAATCTTTGCTTAAACAAACAAACAAAAAATCCAACAGATTTCCTTTTTCTTTGATAGAAATTGCATGATATTATGTTATTATTAATAATAGTGATAAGGAGGTGGTTTTTTTATTTATATTTTGCATAACCCTTGTGCTTGCTAGATTAGCTGAGGGGGTTGTGCTTGGTTGCATCCTAAATGGCTCCGTACTTTGTACATTAGTGCCCTACGAGAAATCTAAAATAATTGGATTTGCGCCCTAGCTAGGGGACTTTACTTTGGTGATTAGGACTGCACCCTTGTTTTATTGGGCCGGTTGCTTAGCGAGACTGTAATACAGCTGAAGAGAGATGAAATGGTGGCTATAAATATTTAATTAGGATGAATATAGAAGAGGGTTTCAGCTAGCATTTAGTAGCTAAGGCAGTGGATTCTGTAGATATTTTATTTTGTGGGTTTTGGCATAAATGCTTCATTTGATTTAATAAGCTTTACGCGTTAGCACACAAAGGACCATTTTAACCATTCCCCTAATTCAGCAGGCCGTGGGTTTGTGTCTCAATTCCCGCAGCTTAACAGTTTTTGATGATATATTTTTGTTCCAATTACATAATTCAGTAACTTGAACGTTTATTATTGTGTATGTTATAATCTAGCAATGCGTTACTGGGATCAATATTTCACTTCTTTGTGTTCAGGACACAAAGGCATCTGCATGAGGCATTTCCATGACTTCATTTGATTGTCCAGCTTTTGGTCCAGGCATGGATTTGAAATCATGTTAGATATCTGGGGAAATAGATCAGGGATAAGATTTACAGTCGAGATTTGTGGGTTACCTGCACATTAAAAATGTCCCTGAGCCTCATTGGGATTAGAAACAACAGGATTAGGGACATAATCTTCCCTAGTCATGCTTGTCTTTATAATGGAGGATGCTTATGCAGGAGGGGAGAAAAATGCAATTGCAGGTAATAAACAGGGTGAGGTGACTTAATGTTATCTTAAAACATGAACAAAATCATCATGTGGTGTATCTGATATGGCAAAAACACAATATGTAGGCTTGCAAAACAGTGCTGAAATGAAATGAAGTGCTGATGACCCCTTCCTGTTCCAACATGACTGCACACCAGTCCACAAAGCAAGGTCCATAAAGACATGGATGAGTGAGTTTGGTGTGGAGGAACTTCAGAGTCCTGACCTCAACCCGATAGAACACCTTTGGGATGAATTAGAGTGGAGACTGCGAGCCAGGCCTTCTCGTCCCACATCAGTGCCTGACCTCACAAATGCGCTTCTAGAGGAATGGTCAAAAATTCCTGTAAACACACTCCTAAACCTTGTGGAAAGCCTTCCCAGAAAAGTCAAAGCTGTTATAGCTGCAAAGGGCGGGACAACTCCATATTACATTCATGTGCATGTAAAGGCAGACGTCCCAGTTTTGGAATGGCTCAGAGACTCCGTCTAATTCATCCCAAAGCTGTTCTGTCGAGTTGAGGTCAGGACTCTGTGCAGGCCAGTCAAGTTCCTCCACACCAAACTCTATCATCCATGTCTTTATGGACCTTGCTTTGTGCACTGGTGTGCAGTCATGCTGGAACAGGAAGGGGTCATCCCCAAACCGTTCCCACAAAGTTGGGAGCATGAAATTGTCCAAAATGTCTTGGTATGCTGAAGCATTGAGTTTCTTTCACTGGAACTAAGGGGCCAAGCCCAATCCCTGAATTTAATGATTTGGAGAGGTGTCCCAAAACTTGTGGCAATATAGTGTAGTTTGTTTTCATTAACAGCTCAGTCACAAGGATTTGTAGTCGTGACATGTTTTTCAAGTCTCCCTGCTGTGGATGGAATAAAGGATTATCTTATCTTTACAGTTCATAAAAAACATGTTATTTAATCAACAATTGTTATGATGAGGTTATGGAAGGAGTCTCCAGTTTCAGTCATTTTTACACTATGGGAAAGAGTTGTTTGCGTTTTCTGGTTCCTTGATAACGTGATGGGATTATTATTATTATTATTATTATTATTTTATTTTATTTTTTTTTAAACCATATCATGGATTATTTTCCTAGAGCAAAACCATGTTGTGGTGTTTACAAAATATAGACATACCTTGTGGAAAATTGAGCCTTTTACACGGTTCAGTAAAACATTTTCAAACCGTTTTTTGGTTGTTGCAGATTATAACAGTTACGGACAGGCTGGAGGCCAGCAAGGGTAAGAGAATTTTCCCACCTTTTATTTATCTGTTGTTCAGATCATATTTGTTTTCTTTAGTTTACAACGTCGTCTTGCACGCTGTGCTTTTTGCACTAGACATCTTTTTAGATGTAATTCTGTAGCATTGCTGCTAAATGTTGCTTTGTTTTGATTTTACATTTACCTGTGTAGTAGTTTTGTTTAGGGGGCATTGGTGGCTCAGTGGTAGGTTTCTCGCCTATCATGCGGAAGGCCCGGGCTCGATTCCCAGCCAATGCCTCAACCCCAGCCACTGGATGCAGTGCCGGTCCCAAGCCCGGAAAAATGGGAGGGTTGCGTCAGGAAGGGCATCCGGCGTAAAACATTTGCCAAGTTGTTGTGCGGACCAGTTGGTCCACTGTGGCGACCCCGAACAGGGAGCAGCCGAAAGCTACACACACTGTGTAGTAGTTTTGTTAATGTGTGTGTGTGTGTGTGTGTGTGTGTGTGTTTGCTCAGGTATGGCTCCTATGCTGCCCAGCCTGCTCAGGCTTATCAACAAGGTACCCAGGTAAATAGACAAATCCTCTTTTTAAGGTCTGTGGGAGATGGTATTTAATCTTCATTTTCATTTCAAGAGATACAGCTGTCTCTTAACATATCTATTTTTAAAGATATTTCTGTTTATTTAAAAATGCCAGTTCAAGTCATGCCCATTTTCTGAAGCCTTGGGTCAAGAAGTAAATTTCTTACTCGTATTTCTTAGTAGTCTAGAAGGTTCTTCGGTAAACTTTTGATATTGGCAAGCCAGACAGCTATGAGATGAAGAAAGCCAAAACATTTAGAAAAACAAGTAAAAAAAAAACACCAGTACAAGGCTGTGCTTCAATTGTGCATTCCAGATGATGCCATCTGGATCACGTTTCCTCCACTTTTAGCTCTTTTTTTTCTGTCAGCTCTATGAATCTTTGATAGACGTTAGAGAATTGTAAGGGAGTGTTTTCTGTGAGCTATGCGTCATGTTCACAAAGAAAACCTAAAAAGAAAAGGTGGAGCAATTTACAAACAATGCGATAAAAACTCCAAACAATGCGATTCACTCTGTGTTCTAAGGATACAGAGAAGTTTGGTCAGTTTTGTTTTGTTGTTCTGGCTAATATAATATACAAACTGGAATTTAATTTATTTATTATTAGTCTTTCATCCAAAAAGAAAGACTGCAGCAATGTAGTGAAACATTTCTACAGTGTGGCCTTACCATCATTTGATCTATATGTTTAGCAATCCTATGGTCAGCAGCAAGGCTACGGCTCCTACACCCAGCCTGCTGATTCAGCTTACTCCCAGAGCGGCAGTTCGTCTGGAGGGTACAGCCAACAGGCTTATGGGTCTTCATATGGACAACAACCACCAGCCAGCGGTGAGGGTTTTTACGATGCTTATGTCACTATTGGACGAGTGTGGTGCTGAGATCGGCTTATATATCGGGGGGGGGGACAGAGAGCTTACTCAGCTCCACAAGAATTGTGTAAAAAAAACCTGTAGTGATATATTATTAAATTGTCTGAGCACGAATGTATTTTAATTGTAAACTTTCCCCTGTCTGTAGGTGGCTATAACACTACCCCAACAACCCCTCAGGGCTACTCTCAGCCTGTCCAGGGTTACGGAGGCAGCAGTTATGATGCATCCTCTGCCTCCTCCAGCACTAATCAGGCCTCATACGGCAGCCAGACTGCATACGGAGCCCAGCCTGCTTACACCGGGTACGGACAGCAGGCCGCTGCTTCTTCAGCTCCTCCCAGGTACTGCAGTTATTTACAGTCACGTTCTATTCATAAGTAGCAATGTGGTTCTCTCTAGCACTAAGTTTAGAGACCCAACATATTTTATGAATAACCAAGGACATTATAAGGTTTTATGTTACTACTTTGAATGAAAGAAGCCAATAATTGTAGCTCGCATTTGGAATGAGATCACATCCTGTCGCGAATGATTTTAACTACATCTCGTTATTCTTGGTCAGTTACAGCTCTGGTGGGCAGCAGACTCCGGGGTATGAACAGAGCTCATATTCCCAGCAGCAGCAGAGCGGCTATCAGAGCCAGCAGAGCAGCTACGGACAGCAGGGCTCCTACAGCCAGCAAGGCGGATACCAGCAGCAAGCTCCGCCCCCGCAGCAGCCTCCACCTTCCAGCTACCCCCCACCTTCTGGGTCCTACGGCCAGCCTCCTGCCAGTCAGTACGGGCAGCAGGGCAGCAGTGGAGGTGCTTATGGACAAAACGACTACAAACCACCCAGTCAGTATGGTAGGGTGGGGCATGCATGGAAGTGGTTTCAGCCTAAATCAGCTGCAGCCACAAAGCCTAATGCTAATCTTTGTAATTGAAACGGTTTTTTGTTTGTTTTATTTGTTCAGGTAATTACCGGCAGGACCACCCGAACGGCAGTTACTCCGAGTCCGGTGGTTATGGCGGTGGAATGGGAGGGGGGGAGAACCGCGGTCGCGGAAGAGGGGGGTTCGACCGGGGCATGATGAGAGGAGGAATGCGTGGGGGATTGAACCGTGGAGGCATGGGGTAAGTGTGTATGTGTGTGTGTGTGCCTGTGCCACAGTCACTCTCATTCCCTTATACAGGAGCTGTGAACGGCCATAAGGGGCTGAGGGCTATGCTAAATACACCAACACCTTTTCTACTGTGGTTTATAATCGAATAAACTGAGTTCAGTTACTCATAGTGAGGAATATCCAGAATGGTTAAAGCAGATTAGAAGGAGGCTTGCCTTTTAAGCACTGTTGAACATGGTAGCAATTGGCAAGCTTCAACTCTTAATTCAAATCAATTTGGTTATAAAAAATTAAGTGTAGCTGATTTTTGAATAGCTCCCAGCCCTTAGCTACATGGCCGAAGGTAAGAGGTTGCAGAACTGTTATTTTGGGGAAAATGATCAAAAATCATTTCCATATCAGTGTTTCATTATTAAAAGATTGTGTGTCACAGAAGCTAAGCTCTACTCTGTAAACAGAAACCTGAATAGATTTGGCTTTGGTTTACCACATAAAGATTATGGGTTATTATAAAAAACATTGTGGTTTTATAGAATTCTTTTTATGACGTACCTAGCTTCGAGGCACTTTATCGACATGTTATATCATGCTATAAAGAAAATTTTGCTATTGGCCACCAACACAGTGCCGCACGTCTTAAAGCTTAAAGTGCTGGGTTTTTCTGTGTTTCTATGTGTGTCTGTAGAATGGAATGACATTTTATTATAAACTAATTACGTTTAAATGGTTTCTAAAATATTTTCAGAAACGGATAAATTAAGCAAAAACTTTCATTCAGTCTGTTTTAACAAAAACGATTCATGTATCTTTTTGTTTTATTCCCCTCCAGATTAAGGGTGTATAATGGTCTTGGTGGGCAATTCTGCCAATGTTTTGAACAAAAAACGAAGCTCTCAAATGTTTCCAAAGGGTTTTCTGTGATTTCTATGTCAAAGGTTTTGCCGATAATCCAGTGATGAACAGGTGGTATTTGAACTGTGAAAGTGAATGCAGTGTTTCAAATATTGACAGCATTCCTGGTTTCTGGGTTGCTAAATAGTGTCACTTTAAACAAAACACACGACGGATATGTCTGTACTGCCTTTACGGAAAAAAATGACGAGTCTCTATGTCAGGTCTTTAAAAGGTCTGTCCTCACTAAGAAGTGTTACTACTTACACAAGTGTTAAACGCTGAAACACTGAATTTTTGTGTAAAGCATTAAAAATGGGTATCTTTTACTATTCTGCACTAATAGCCCTGGAAATGAATTAATCTGTTCTTGTCTTTCTACTGTTTAATCTCTACCTAAATTAGAAGTTGCTCTTAGGCAGGAATTCCTCCTGCTTTTTTATTATTTTTTTTATTTATTTATTAAAAAAAAAAAGTGGTGTTTGCTTTACTGCCAGCAATTTGCCCCAAATACACTGCATCCATTTTCTTTTTTTTTCCCCTTAATATTAGTTCTGGGAAAAACATATTTAAAAAAAAAATAATAATAATTTTCATATGGTTATTGCATTTGTCTCTTCTGAATGACTATGAGCAATTCTGCTTTAACATGCTTTGTCACATTTATACGCTGCAGGTAACAAAGTGAGAGCCATGTTAACACAGCAATACATTTACAGTACCGCTACTCAGTTCAGTGTGGCCCGGCAGCCTTTTCAAATGGGGACATAAAGAGTTGGTGGCGTCATTTAAAGCGGAGAGATTCAAGCGTGGTTTAATCCTCATGGGGGGGATTGTAGAGAAAAGAGTCCTGTGTTTTTATTAAACAAAAAAAAAATAAATAAATAACTGTAATGCTCTATTTGAATGTTTGATAGCTTTTTTTGTTTTTTTAACTTTGTATAATTATTTCTAAAAAACGTATTTGTAACGGAAAAGAATGGTGTGTTTTTATTTTTTATTTTTTAGTTTAAATGCTTTTCTTTTATTTATTTGACTTGAAAGTGCATGTACCAGCTTTGTGTAAGCCGAATGTTTCAGATGCAGTCAGATCATAAGAGTCATTTTTGTGTAAAGATGGGTGATGCGACTAAAAAAAAACAACACAAAAAAAACCAATTAGTGCTATTTAGCTTATTATTGTGAGGTTTCCTTCTAATAGAAAAACTAAGTGACATTTAAATCACTCTTGACATTTTCTTCAATTCCTTATCCAAGCCCTCATCGTTGGTTTCCACTTGAAACCTTTCTTGATTCCCTAGAACTCCTGAGTTTGATGGCAGCCGTGACCGTGTGTAGGTGGAGCAACTGCTTTGACATCTGAACAGCATCACAGTGGAGTTTATTGATCTCAATCCTGATCAGGACTTTGTATCTCCCACCTATAATTTTGCACTGAATTCACTTACAGATTTTGCACCAGTGCAACAAATTGTTCTAACAGAGGTTTATATTTTGCCCATAAACTAACCTAGCTTCTGGGCTGCATCTGAAACAATTCATTCATTTATCTTTTGTGTATTTAAAAAAAAAAAAAAAAATCCACGTCTGTGGTAGTAAAGAAACCTCCCTGTTTTATTTAACCATTCTTACCATTGTTCAGCCACAAACATGTAAAGTACTTTACGCCATTTGAACACACTCTTTCCCCCACCCTAAACCAAGTGTTGTAACTAGTCTGGGGGGGATGTTTAGGGCACATTGTTGGGGGTGTGTATAGCCAGACGTGTCCACTCTCCCCCATAACCCCCCCCCCCATTTTGTGGTACTGAAGTGGCTGTTTAAAGGGAAAATCGCCTTCATATCTCCGCTTATTCCCCCAGCATCACTGGAGACAGAGGTGGCTTCATTAAGCCTGGTGGTAAGTTTGAATGAGAATTACCAGAGCATACACAAACTTGCTTTTGTTCCACCATTTTCATGGATATTTGATATTACAGAGGGGAAATATATTCCTTTTTTTCGCCTTGCCATGCAAAGACACAAGTCTGCCGGCTAGAGTTTTAAGGGTTCTTATGAACAATTATCTATTGGTTGACAATGGGGTTGGTTCAGTTTAATAACAAATATGGGTTTAAAAATTACGGACTCCTTCAAAGAGTTTTTCACATTTTAGGGTTTAATGGTAACTGATCGAGTGTCACACACAATGTCAGAGTTTACTGCATTTTCTATGAAATTAAGGTACGGAGTCCAGTTTGTGGTTTGGCACGTTTTTATTTTTGCTATTCATGGCACACTTGCAGAAACAGTTAGGGTCAGGTGTACAGGTTAATTTGAATAGATTCTTTTAAATAATTTCCCCAAAACATTGAGGCACAATGGTATCATACTTCTCTCCTTTTTATTTTTGAATGCTCAGAAGAGCAAGTGTGCCTGGAAAATCTTTACCTGGAGTTGGTCATGTGAGTGCTCAGAAAGTAAAGTGTGTAGACTAACTTGCTCTTTTTCTTTCTTCCTCCCTCCATCATCATATATCTCAGGACCTGATGCAGACATGGGTACGTGCAGCGGTTTTAATTTGTTTGTTAGAATACCAAATGTGTAACGTGTAAACTTCATTAATGGGAGCAACCCCAGGCCTGCGTAATGGATTATAAACTGTGTGTGTGTGTGTGTGTGTGTGTGTGTGTGTGTGTGTGTTAGGCCGCCCAGAGGAGCAGGATGACTCTGAGAACAGCACCATTTACATCACTGGCTTAACTGAAAACGCAACAATGGACGAAGTGGCTGAGTTCTTTAAGCAGAGTGGCATCATCAGGGTGAGGGAACAGCATGCGACTGATACTGTCACTGTTTTAGCGAGAAGGGAATCATTGTATTAAATGGGTATAAAGATCAAATGTTCTTCAATTAAACTGATGTGAGATTAGGAATGGGAACGTAAAGGTGTTTTTTTTTATGAAGTTGCATTCTAAACAGTTTCTAAACATGATTTGTATCTTCTCCCCCAGATTAATAAACGTACCGGTCTCCCAGCTATAAACATATATACAGACAAGGACACGGGCAAACCCAAGGGCGACGCCACCCTGTCCTACGAGGACCCGCCGGCTGCCAAGGCAGCAGTGGAGTGGTTCGATGGTGTGTTACTTTCTTTATATATATATAAACATCTCCCTCCACCACAAAGAACTGTTATTCCATAGGTTCTGTAATGAAACACAGGACGTGTTCTGTCTGCTTCAGCTGCTCTCTTAAATGAGTTGTCAAGGTTTAGAGTGTTGCAGCTAATGGGTTCACCCTAGGAAGCTCAGAAGGCACACTACCACAGAACTGATGTACTGTGAAATACTCAGAACTTTTTGAAGCAGTCCTGTATAGTGAAAATGGTGGCGCCAACCCAGCCCGTTGCTGTTAGTTTCGTTAATGGCTGACGCAAGTCTGAAGTTAAAAAGGGCGATTTTGGGTTCCTGTTAACATACTTATGGTAGACTTGCAGAAGCGTTAGCATTTTTGTACATGTAAAAAAATATGAATGCGCCCAAAGCAGTTCAGTTTAGCCAACGAAGAAGCCTTTATTTAAACCATTTTATCTTTTTAAAATCTCAACCTATATCAGTATGCGAGTTATAAGTAGTTGACTGGTTTTCTTCAATCCGTACAGGTAAGGACTTCCAAGGTAAGAAGCTGAAGGTGTCGATGGCCCGGCGGAAGCCCATGATGATGAGGGGTGGAATGCTTATGAGGGGAGACCGTGGTGGCATGATGGGAAGAGGAGGTGAGTAACCAACCAGTGGGTCTTTAGTGAAATCTGCCTCCCAGGCAACTATGTAAAAATGTTACTGCATATTGAGCTTTATGGCACATTGTAGGAACGTAAACATTGTTTTTGTGCCTGTAGGGATGATGGGTCGAGGTGGAATGGGCCGTGGCGGAGAGCGCGGAGGCTTCATGCCTCGAGGTGGGCCTAGAGGAATGGGCCGAGGCGCACCGACTGGTGGAAACATGCAGCAGCGGGCTGGAGACTGGCAGTGTCCTAATGCGTAAGATTCCCCCAACTTTAAATCTTAAGACCTTTACTTCTTGGTAGTGCCTTTAAATTGTCGGTAGTGTCATGCCTGACTTCACGTGTTGATTGGTTCCTGCTTCTGTCATGTACTAGTGGATGTGGAAATCAGAACTTTGCTTGGAGGATGGAGTGTAACCAGTGTAAGGCACCCAAACCCGAAGGTTTCGGTCCACCTCCTTTCCCTCCAGGTAACTGCATCCTTGGTGTTCTTCTTAAAGGATGATTTTTTTTTAAAGATTTACTTTTCTAACTGCGAGACGTGTTTTTAAACTTCTCCAAGACTGAAGCTGATCCGACTTGCTTGTTGTTTCCAGGTGGTGAACGTGGCCGTGGTGGCCCCGGAGGCATGCGAGGCGGCCGTGGCATGGACAGGGGTGCACCAGGAGGTCCTGGTGGATTCCGTGGGGGCAGAGGTGGAGACCGCGGTGGCGGATTCCGTGGGGGTAGGGGAATGGACAGGGGTGGATTTGGTGGGAGGGGCCGAGGCGGACCTCCGATGGATGACATGCGTGGAAGGGGACGGGGAATGGGACCGCCAGGAAAGATGGACATGAAGTGAGTTGGACTTTCATTGTGAACGGAAACGTGGTTCAACAAACATTCTCCCAGAGAAATTAGTAGAGAGAACTTGTTTAGCATGTTGCATTACAGGTTTCTGTTTTTTACCTTTATCAGTATAATCAGACTCGATTGTTATTCTGGCAACGCTGATTATAATGCAGGCATGCCATTCGACCTGGATATTTTAGAGTTTTTCTTGCTTGAACAAATCCATTTTAAAAGCCCCTCTGTCCAGTGAAATACAGTGATCAGGCATAACATTATGACCACCTGCCTAATATTGTTGGTCCCCCTTTTGTGGCCAAAACAGCCCTAACGTGTTGAGGCATGGACTCCCCTAGATCCCTGAAGGTGTGCAGATCTTTTAAGTCCTGTAAGTTGTGAAATGGGGCCCATTGACCATCCACTTCGCAACTTACAGGACTTAAAGGATACTTTTGATAAATACTGACCACAGCAGACTGGGAACACCCCACAAGAGCTGCAGTTTTGGAGATGCTCTGATCCAGTGGTCTAGCCATCACAATCTGGTCCTTGTCAAACTCGCTCAAATCCTTACACTTGCCCATTTTTCCTGCTTCTAACACATCAACTTTGAGGACAAAATGTTCACTTGCTGCCTAATGTATCCCACCCACTAACAGGTGCCATGATGAGGAGATCATCAGTGTTATTCACTTCACCTCTCACTGCTCATAATGTTATGCCTGATCAGTGTTTGATGAACAGCTGAATTAGACAGGCTGGACTTGGTAAATAACATGACTAGAAAATACAAATTAATGTTTTAGCTTATGGACAGTGTACACTAAATGATAGTTGTTTTATGTTTGTCTTTCTCAGGGGAGAGCATCGCCAGGATCGGCGGGAGAGACCATATTAAACCTCCCCACTATGGTTTTCATTCAGAAGATTTTAAACTTGTAATTCCATATTTATAATGGTTAGTGTTAGAATTATCCGGTAGTCCTCTCTTTTTTTTTTTTTTAATAATTATTATTATTATTATTATTATTTTTATTTTATTTTTTTATTTCTAGTTTGTTCATTATGTGCTTAGTATTTTTTCGCTTACAAATCCAGATGCCATGCATGCTATTCCGTGTGCAGACCGAGTCTGTGCAACATGTTTAATTGTGGAACAAGCAATTTTTTTTTGTTTAATTTTTTTTTTTTTAAGCTGATGTCCTGTTTTCCTTTAGCCCATCTCCTTCCTGTGTAAATTAAATTAAAAACAAAAACAAATGTACTGTGGTCATTTTGATGATGTCTCATTGTATTATCATGAATGGACAGAATTTGTGTTCATTTGCCACATGGGTGCACTTTGTGTGTAATAACTGTAATATGTACAGTTTTGTCCTAGTAATTATTTAATGGATGTCTGTTTAGATGAGTGAAAAACTAAACTATACTGGAATCCAGCTCCCAGGACTGTTAGTCTTTGGTATTGTACCCAGTATTCACACTAGCAAAGATCAATTGTATTGAGCTGTGATTAGTGACATTTATGAAGTAGTTTAAATGCTCAGGTATAGAACTTCAAACATCTCTACTGAGTTCCTGTACTTCCTAGCATCCTGTTCATCCTGATCTACACTTAAACTTGCTTCATCATGTATGTTCACATTGCTTTGTTGCTTGTTTTTTTTTTTTTTTTATTCTACACCACAGTGCTTAAAATACTTTTCTATAACACCGATGTTCAAAGATTGACGTAAGAATACCATTCAGAACATTTTGTGAAAACCAGTCACTTTATATTATTGGCTTTAATTATTTAAAACATACAGAAATCAAGCTAACAATACTAATATTTCAGTTATGAAATGGCGGTATATAAATGAATAGTAGGTCATTCAGTCGGCGCTTAGCCATAAGGCTATAAATCAATGTCTCGGCTGATGGAGAATTTAGTGGTCACTTAATATTTTCATTACTATGGTATATTATTAAACATTTTAATCGGTATAAAAAGTATCATATGCACATGAGGAAAAAAAGTGGCATTTCCTCCAAAATCTGAATCTGTTGGAAAGTTTTATTTCGGTTTTGCTTATGCAACCGTTTACAAAACACTTCAATTTAAAGATTTATAAATGTGGCCCAGTGATATTTGAACGTTTACGAAAGGAGTTTCCAGTCTCAGAGCTTTGTAACAGTAGGTTTCTTAGTCTCTTAAGCTCAAGAGAAGGAAAAAAAGATGCTATAAATTAAGTGATAGCAGGACCTAATGTCTCAGTGTTGTGCCATATTAAAGCTAATTATAAAAAAAAACAGTTTGGTGGTGTTGGTTAATGAATGAACAATTCTAAGTATTGGCTGCTAAAGTGGTATAAAAGGAATAAAATTCTTCGGGATATGTTGTTATTATAAAACTTTCGTCTGTGAAGTCATGTATCTCCACAGACTTCCATTAGCTTAGTGTTAACTCTAGCCTCTTCCAATATGGCGGACGCGTTGACGTATCGCGGGAGCTAGCAATAGCTGCTGTTTGGAACACACCAATAATGGCGGCCATCCCTGTTAGGATAAAGTGCGCAGGTTAATACTGCAGCTGTCGCTTTATAACACACCACACAGCTGCTCTGACAACAGAGACGGAAAGCGCTCGATGCCTCCATCGTCATCCGCGCCGGTAGGACCTTCACCGAGCTTTAACAGAGCCACAGACAGGGTAAGGTTATAGAGAAACATGTCGCTGGCGTTTATGAGCTCGTTAGGAGGTTATTGTAAGATGCTGGGGCTTGTGTAATGATTACTGGGGTTTTTTTTCAGTACCTTATTTCTATATGCGCAGCCAGGGTTCACTGTGTTTACGCTAGAAATGTAGACGTAACATTAAACCACAAAGTCACACACACACGACCTTTAGCTGTTTTCATATTGCTATTTATTTTTTATGAACAGTGTTATAAATATGTTATTACACTACAGACTATGAGTACTAACGTTATAATGACATTCCTGGTGCTTTTGAACATAATACAGAGATACAAGCTAAATAATAATAAATAATGCTCGGATTACAGCTTTTATATTATATAGTTATATTTCAGATCATAAGATTAAATTTGTTAATTCATAGAATTTAAATATGGGTGTTCTTTCCACAATCAACGCGCATATGGACCGGAATGAAAATGGTACAGCCCACTGTAGGGGTACGTGGAAGTTTAATATACATTTTTCTTTACGTGGACACGGGCTAGGAAAGATATTTTAGTGTTTAGTTGTGAGACCACGTAGTATTTGTTATTTTATGAAAACTAAACGGCAGTCTCTATTTTATTTAATGTGTTTGAAGTTCTACGTAATGTAGTTGCGACCCACGCACACAAGATATACAGTGGTATGTTCTGCGGTTAGTCTATAGGTGGCGTAAATGTGAGCTCCTGACCGCAGAGGTGTGCTAATGCATTAATGTTTTGTTTATTATTTGTTTTGCAAAATTGTGAGCATGTAAGAACCTCCTACAAACTCCGCCCAACTCAGTAGGTAGCGGTTTTGCATGGCGTTCTCGACAACGAACAATTCAAAATAGTTTCTAAATATATATATATATTTGCCGCATGTCATTCATGGTGATGTCGTGTGTGTTTTCCTTGAAGTTCGTCCCAGTAATTACTCACGTTGGAAATTTACTTCCGCGTTTCATTTATTTTGAATATTCCCGATTGACCAATCGCAGACGAGATCGCTGGACACGTGGGTGACACTTCACGTGCGCGGTTTCCAAAGGCCAAAACAAACGTCTGTTGCTAGGTGATGACGTCATTCCTAAACCCTGCATTTTCCGTGTGAATAATAATAATAATAATGTTTTAGTAATAACGGAAACACGTGTTTTAGAAGGTTTCCTAATAAGATCACGGGATGTTTCAGTAACTGGAGTTTGTGTACACGTAGTTTTAGTGTTTTTCCTGCTCTCTACACACCTGATTCAACCAATCAGCTGATTAAAAATTTCAGTGGGCGTGTCAGAGCAGGAAAAACACTGAAATGTACAGAACAGAGATTCCTCCAGGACCAGGGATGAGAACCTGTGTGAATGAGGTACGAGGTGTTGTTATATTTCCTCACAGATTCAAGCTGCGTTTGCGCCAACAGAGCTGAAGATGAAGCGAACATGATCAGCGCCGATGATGGCCCCGCCAAAAGCGAGGAGACCCGGGACACCGGGCAGAAGAGGATGCGTCCACCTGAAACACTGCACCTTCTGTCTGCCGTGGTGGTGTGGCTGGTCACAGGAACCACCATCTCCAGCCTGAACAAATGGATCTTTGCGGTGTACAACTTCAGATACCCGCTCCTCCTGTCGGCTCTGCACATGCTCACGGCAATAGTCGTAGGAGTCATAAAGTACTGGTTTGTCCGAAATCAAGGCGTGGCACAGCAGGACCTGACCTCCAGCGCCAAGTGCAAAGTGTTCCTGCTGAGCCTCACCTTCTGCGCCAGCATCGCCTTCGGGAACGTTGGACTCAACTACGTGCAGTTGTCCTTCGCGCAGATGATCTACACCACCACGCCCATCTTCACTCTGGCGATCTCGTCCCTGGTGCTCGGTAAACAGCACCACGTCCTCAAATACACGGCCATGATGCCCATCTGCCTCGGGGCTTCCTTCAGCATCATGGGCGAGGTGCAGTTTGATCAGATGGGCTGTCTGTTCGTGCTCGCCGCCACCATGCTCCGGGGAGTAAAGAGCATCCAGCAAAGTGAGTATGAACTGAACCGTTCCTTATCCCTGGGGTCATACCAATTCATTCATTCATCCATCTTCAGTAACCATCTTACGTGCGTTTGACATCATTTGTCCTCGACGGTTTAAACTTCCTGTTATTAAAAAACACAAGTGTTCCATTAGACCCTTCTAAATTTACGATAAGGTACGATACGACCCTTCTGCATTGATCACTGAATTTCATACAGGTATGTGGTGATAAAATATCAACATCAAATCTTAATAAATGTCACGCTCCACTCTTCTGAGATACCTTTAGTAACATGAAAGCTTTCTCTTCTTTCTAATGATTACAAATGAAATGGAGCTGAACGCTAGCAGCTGATTTGACATTTCTTCTTTCTTCTTCTTTCTTCTGAGTTACAGTTTAGTTTTAGTAGACTGTCAGTAAATGTGAAATCAACCTCGGTTCATCATTTTTTCTTCTGTTTCGCCCTCAGCCTGGTTGCGAAAATGAGCTATTGTGATGCTTATATAATAGAAATGTCCTCAGGTATCATGATATGGGATTTTTGAATGAATAATGCATCATTGAGTCTACTTGTGCTGTGATTAGAGAGTCCCTCCTTTATTCGCTCTGTTTTTCATCAAGTAAAAGAGGGCTAGTCGATGTTTAGTTCAATGGTTTAATCAACGATCAGTGATTTTAAAATACCAGGTTTGTTTGCTACTTACCTAGCAGCATGACCTCTAGTGTTTATTTAATTTTAATATGACTGTAGCAAGTGCACACACACGTTGTCATTACATGTGATATTTACCTCAGATATTCATTCATTGTCTACCGCTTATCCGATCTATTCTCGGGTCACGGGGAGCCTGTGCCTATCTCAGGCGTCATTGGGCATCAAGGCAGGTTACACCCTGGACGGAGTGCCAACCCATCGCAGGGCACACACACACTCTCATTCACTACGGACAATTTAGAGATGCCAATCAACCTACAATGCATGTCTTTGGACCGGGGGAGGAAACCGGAGTACCCGGAGGAAACCCCCGAGGCGCAGGGAGAACATGCGCGCACACACACACACACACACACACACACACACACACACACACACACACACACACACACACACACACACACACACACACACAAAAAAAAACCCCCCCAGCGGAGGCAGGATTCGAACCCCCAACCCTGGAGGTGTGAGGCAAACATGCTAACCATCAAGCCACCGTGCCCCCCACCTCAGATATTTACCTAAGATATTTACCTCAGAGAGGCGACCTGTCAAAAGGGCTGTAATTTTTTTTCCCAGTGTAAAGTTTCTAAACCAGCCGCCTCTACTGGGTGTGCAGGAATGGAAGCCTACTGACGTCAGGCACCACTTTTAGTCTTCCCTACAAAAACCACTGTTCCGTGATGTTGTACGTCCCAGACGGCTGTTTGAGCTGTGGAATCTTTTTGTCAGAGACACTCTGCATAGCAGCGGCGCCCGCTCCGTACACGTCCCGTTTTAGCCCAGAGGAGCCCAAACGTCCTGTGCTAAACACACATCTCATCTCTGTACATTTCACCAGCTTGAGTTCCTTTATGTATCTTACGTAAGGATGAACTTATTTATCTGTATTGATTTTTTTTTTGCTTTCTGGAGGGACGTACAGCTGAGTTTCAGATCCGTAAAGACTCGGTACGGAGGTGTGAAGGTGTGGAGGTTGTGGTCACATATGCACCAGCGCTGAGTCATCCATCTGATTATGAAAACAGCATCTATGATTATGTTGGAACAAACAGCACACTCCCAGGAAGTGTAAACTATTTTTATTCATTCATTCATTGTCTACCGTTTATCCGATCTATACTCGGGTCACGGGGCAGGCTCCCCGTGACCCGAGTATAGATCGGATAAACGGTAGACAATGAATGAATGAATAAAAATAGTTTACACTTCCTGGGAGTTGGCACTCCCAGGAAGTGTTGGCACTCTGTCCAGGGTGTACCCCTGCCTTGATGCCCAATGACGCCTGAGATAGGCACAGGCTTGCCTATCTCGGGCCCTTTTCAAAGGCAGGATACCCCTCTGGACAGAGTGCCAACCCATTGCAGGGCACACACACACTCTCATTCACTCGCTACGGACAATTTAGAGATGCAAATCAACCTACAATGCATGTTTTTGGACCGGGGGAGGAAACCGGAGTACCCAGAGGAAATCCCCGAGGCAGGGGGGAGAACATGCAAACTCCACACACCCCGGCGGAGGCGGGAATTGAACCCCCAACCCTGGAGGTGTGAGATAAATGTGTTAACCACCAAGCCACCGTGCCTGTGCCCCCCCCCCCCCCCCCCCAATTTTATTCAGTGCTTTCAAAAATAGACCATTTCACGAGTAACAAGTAAATAAAATCGTCCAATCAGCCACTTGTCGTTATGCTGTTTTCATGTAGCACTTTTAGCCACGCCCACATTTTTAACACATTGTCTATACAGCCTTGTTTATACCACAGCGCTGTCGGATTCCTTTCCTCTGATTGGTCAGAAGGTATTGATGCATTAGACAGCAGCTCGGACAGACGTGCTACCTTTTTATACAAACTACAGCTTTATATTAGCACTCCTGTTCTAGTTCCTTAGATTAACTCTTTTCCCCCGAGGCCGAAAAATGAAATTTGCTCCTGTTTTGATTGTGTCCATGTTCAACATTGAGTGTCTTTCACTCCACAGTGGTGCTTAATATGAAGCTCATATGAAATTAGACACTCAGGACTTTTTACAAGAATTTGTAGTGTTTTAGAAGTATTTCTGTTTTTCTCTAGGCTACTAGGGGCGATATATTCTCAGAAAAGTTCCCCAAAACATAAAAACGGTTATTTTTTCCACAGAAATGTTTCTATCTTCAAAGTAAATGTCAAACCCAATTTCTGCTATCTGAGATGCTCCAAGTGCTTGTTCATCTAAAAAGCAGCTCAGATTTTTATCTTCAACCAGTAAAATTCTGTGTAAGGTTACACAGAGGGAAAAACACACGTCTAAAACACACACAAAGCCAACAGACTCATTTTATACATTCCTTTATTTACACTGATTGAAAATGTCCCGCAAGTCCATTTCCATTTTGCTGTCAATATACAGCACCAGTATTCTGGTAAAAAGAGGTTTTTTTAAAAACCCTACAGTTTATTTAGGTTTACGATGCTTATTTAGCAGGGCATTGGTGGCTCAGTGGTCGGTTTCTCGCCTACCATGCGGAAGGCCCGGGCTCGATTCCCAGCCAATGCCTCAACCCCAGCCACTGGATGCCGTGCCGGTCCCAAGCCCGGAAAAATGGGAGGGTTACGTCAGGAAGGGCATCCAGCATAAAACATTTGCCAAGTTGTTGTGCGGACCAGTTGGTCCGCTGTGGCGACCCCGAACAGGGAGCAGCCGAAAGCAACGATGCTTATTTAGCATTCAGTGCTGAAGCTGTAACTTGATGTTTTTTTTGCGGGACAGAGCGAAGAGAGTGTAGCCATGAAGAGAGTGTAACTATAAATGGATAAAAAGCAGAGATTGTCATTCTTTAATGCATTTTTTAAGAATCTAGTAATGCTGTGATATAAGAGGAACATCACACCACCCCATCGTTGATTATTTTCCTATAACAACACACCTCCAGTACATTGTGACACTGTGATAGAGTTATGTAATGTAGATAAATTGTTTTCAGCTGAATTTCATGATGTTAAGTGATGTCCACAGTGGAGTAATTAAACCGGTGTTTTACACACACACACACACACACACACACACATAAAATATATATATATATATATGTATATATACAGAGAGAGAGAGAGAGAGAGAATCACATGATTCCACACTGTGGGATGTTTATTAGCTGACTGAATGTTTCTTTTCTGACAATTCTGAATCATGGAGTTTAAAGTAAGGACTGAAGACACATGGCATTTTCCATCACACTGATCTAATAATCACAGAACTTCAGGCTTTCGAGTTGAGTCCTAGGTCACACAGTTATAAATGGCCACAGCGCTGAGGAAAGCATGATTCAGTATCCAGTAGCAGGGCTGTGGGCTGATATGTTCAGAATCAGACATTGGGGGAAAAATCCAATCAACTTCTGTACGATAGATAGATAGATAGATAGATAGATAGATAGATAGATAGATAGATAGATAGATAGATAGATAGATTACTTTATTCATCCCAATGGGACATTTACAAAATACTGTTATAACATGCTCTTATATTATAAAATGTGAAGCTCTTCTACTATGTACACCAACCAGGCAAAACATTATGACCACCTGCCTAATATTGTGTAAGTCCCCCTTTTGCTGCCAAAACAGCCCTGACCCTTCATGCACTGTGTATTCTGACACCTTTTTAGCAGAACCAGCATTAACTTCTTCAGCAATTCGAGCAACAGTAGCTCGTCTGTTGGATCGTCACATGATCCGTGCCAAATTGGACACTCTGCTTCTCCTTCATCTCCTACGATATAATGATGCTGATAAACACTCATGCTGAATTTCTACACAAATGCCAAATCTCCATCCAAATTGTTTCAAGAAGGCCGATCTGATATGCTAGTTGCTCCGCCCACTGATAAACGTTATCGCTACGGCAACCAGTAGTAGAGTAGGAACAATAGGCGAGTCTGTTTATTTTTCCCCGCGATACCGAAGAACTCGGCTCGTGTGATTTGATTATGTGACGATTTCAACGTGCACGTTTGCATGATTCATACTCGAGTGCGCGACTAAACCAACAGACGCATTAAGCTTTTAAATGCTGTGGAATAAGGAGAAAATCTGACAAAGCAGATAGCTTAGTGATACTTCAGTGAGGGTTGTCTGCTTTTGAACAGCAGGTGGATTAAGCTGCTGGTTTGAGTTTTTCCTCTTCCAGGAGCTTCCGTCCAGCTGAGTAATCGAGCACAAATACTCATCTAGGTCAACGTGTTAGTGTCACGTATCAGTGGGTTATTTTTGCAGGTTGTTTACAGTGTGTGCTGTACACCGTCTCAGCACGTGTTCCAGCAGACTCCAAACACACCTGCTAATATGAAGAGATCGCTGTGTACCTACATGCGTGTGTATCATAAATCACACCGGAGCAGAAAACCTACAAATCTATCAAGTCATGGTTGAATTGTCAAATCTGATTGGTCAGAAAGTGTGCATTATTTCTGTATAGGTTCGTATTAATAATGCTTGTTATAATACGCCATCGTTTCTATAGTAACAGCTCATACACGGGGACTGGAATGACAGACGCACCATATAATTGTATCAATAAATAAATAAATAATAGTAAACCAATAATAAGCAAAATTTTAAAGATGTGAAATATTGATTCTTTTTATGTTATTTGTTTCGAGACATTTATCTCATCTAAAGTTTCCGAAAGTCCTCAGGAAAGAGGAGTTTACTTGCTTCTGAGTGAAGAGAGAGACAGAGAAAGAGAGAGAGAGACAGAGGGGGGGGGCAGAGAGAGGTGGAGAGAGATAGAAAGATAGAGACAAAGAGAGACATGGGGAGAAAGACAGAAAAAGAGATAGAGACAGAGAGAGAGAGTCAGAGAGGGTGGGAGAGACATAAAGAGAGAGAGAGAGCCAGAAAGAGAGAGGGGGAGAGATACAGAGATTGGGGCAGAAAAACAAAGAGAGAGGAGGGGGCAGAAAAAGAGAGAGAGATACAGAGACAGAAAGGGGGGGGCAAAAAGACAAAGAGAGAGCTACAGAGAGAGACTGGTGATACATGAGTGATACATGGTCTTCTATACCTGGCCTACAGTGATAAGGCAAAAATGAGAACCTACACTGTATGGCCAAAAGTATGCGCATCCCTGACCGTCACACCCATATGTGGTTCTTCACCTGACTGTTTCCGGTCCAAACTCCAGCATGACAATGTTCCTGTGCACAAAGCACAGAGCTCCATAAAGACATTGTGTGTTAAGGTTGGAGTGGAAGAACTCGAGTGTCCTGCACAGAGCCCTGACTCTGACGCAACCCCACTGAACACTTTTAGGATGAACTGGAACACCGACTGAACTCCAGACCTCCTCACTATCATCAACATCACTGTCTGATCTCACTAATGCTCTTGTAGCTGAATGATTATAAAACCCCAGAGCCATGCTCCAACATCTAGTGAAAAGGCTTCCAGAAGAGTGGAGTTTACTCAGGTTATCTGTAACAGGATGTTTATATGAGTCTGATGGTCATGTGTCCACAAGCTTTTGGCTCTTTAGTGTCTCTGTGTCTTTGCTAACCTATGTGTCCTGTGGTTTTTCAGGCATTCTGCTCCAGGAGGAGAAGATCAACTCGGTCTTCCTGCTCTACCTAATGGCGATCCCCAGTTTCTGCATCCTGGCCGTGGCAGCTCTGGTCCTGGAGAACTGGGCCGCTCTTCAGTCACCCCACCACTATGACGGCCATCTGTGGGGCTTCATCGTGCTCAGCTGCCTGGGTTCTGTGCTCTATAACCTGGCGAGCTGCTCCGTCATCAGCCTCACGTCCGCCGTCACGCTGCACATCCTGGGCAACCTGAGCGTGGTGGGGAACCTGCTGCTCTCCCAGCTGCTCTTCGGCAGCCAGCTTTCTGCGCTGAGCTGTGCTGGGGCTGTGCTCACACTGTCCGGCATGATCATCTACCAGAACTCGGAGTTCATCGTCGCATACGTGGACGCCCGTCGCACAAAATCCTCAAATGGAACTTTCTGCACTGATGAGGTCGCACCTTATCCAGGATGCACGTATAAGACGTCTTTATGTCTAGATCCATCCCAGGACCCATCTCTAGAACCTTCCTCAGAATTATGCTCTACAGAATTATTATCTACAGAGCCATCTCTAGAACTGTATGATGATTCCGAACCATGGGAAGAACTGTACGATGATCTAGAACCGCCTCCAATAATAGAGCATGACCTAGAAGCATCTCCAAAACTGTGTCATGACCTTCAAACACCTCCAAAACTGAATCATGTCCAAGAACCACATCCAGTGCTTGATCATGATCTAGAACCATCTTCAGAACCGTGCCATGACCTAGAACGATCCTCAGAACCACCTCCAACACTAAACAAAGACCTAGAACCACCCTTAGAACTAGACCATGACCTAGAACCCTTTTCAGAACAAGACCATGAATTGAAACCTTCGTTAGGACTAGTCCATATTGTAGAACCTTCTTCAGAACTCGTCCCTGATGAAGAACTTTCTTCAGAACTAGTCCATGATGTTGGACCTTCTTCAGAACTAGTCCGTGATGTAGAACTTTCTTCAGAACTAGTCCATGATGTAGAACTTTCTTCAGAACTAGTCCGTGATGTAGAACCTTCTTCAGAACTAGTCCGTGATGTAGAACCATCTTCAGAACTAGACCATGAGCTAGAACAAACCTCAGGACTAGTCCATGACCTATAGCCATCCATAGAGCCAGTCCATGTCCAGGAACCAACCTCACACCTAGTCCAGGACCTAGAACCATCCTTAGAACTAGCCAGTGACCTAGAACCATCTCCAGCACTTGATCATGACCATGTCCATGACCGAGGACATTCATTAGGACTGTATGATGATCCTGAGTCACCTCAAGAATCCATATTTGAAGGATACAGTGATGTAGAACCATCAGCAGATCTAAAACTGTTTCCAGAAGTAGCCCTAAAATCTGACAAGAGACGGAATTCCACAATGAGGACAGCAGGACAAACTGGAAATCATAAGCTATGGTCCTTCCTCACATGAAGCTTCAGTGAATCTTATCTAGAGGTTCAACTGGTTTTTCTTAAGAGCTCCGGTGACACATAGTTACTCCGTTTCCTCCAACATGGAGCTGGTGTCCGTTCAGGGGAAATCTTTAAGGGAACCATGCCATGTTTTGACTCCTATATTGAATGCATAACATAATAACGGGTCATGGGTTATGGTTTTGTGGTTGTCATGGCGACAACACGACCTCTGTGTTCTTGCTTTACTTAATGCCACTGATTTGATTTTGGAATTTTTTTCAGCTTGGATCTCAGTATAAAAAAAAAAAAAAAAAGCACAGACGGTTCCATCAGCACCAGTACAATGTTGGTGGAAAAGTCCTAAATGCTTTTGGAGTCACAGTACCGGTACTTCCTCACTGTGCCAATCTTCAAGCTCACGAAGCTCTGAGACGTCTCGTATTACCTCCATTTCGGTTAAACACACGTCGGTTGGAATAAACGTTTCTGCGTGAACGCAGGTGACTTTATCTCCACTGTGAAGCCACGACCCAGGTGTCTGTGGGATTCTGGGTAACACCAGTATCTCGCAGGTCACCTGTGGACTGCTTAAGCACTTTTAAAAAACAAAAAAAACAAACTGGTTACAATTGAAGAAAAGAGTGCATTGGTGGTTTTGAGGTACTGTTCTTCTCGCTCTGTTATTCTGGAAGGAGCTTTTAAAGGCAGCTCTCGTTAGTCAGGTGTGTTTTTTTTTTTGTTTTTTTTACTCAAGCTTACGTTTACATAAACTGCACACTGGCGAGATCATCTCATTCTTGTTTAGTTTACAGTAAGGACGGACGTTTAAGAAGACTGACGTGGATCAATTAGACTGAATGAAGTAAACAGACATGAGCAGGTTTACTCTCAGGCGTCGATCCGACTGAAACTTCAAAATATTGCTGTAAAGATATGACCAGCATATGGAGGTCGTTTCTGAAGCTACGAGGCAGATGGTAGAAAATAATGGAAGTCTGTTTCAACACTGATAAATTGTCATAAACTTTCACTCCAAAAGAAAACTGTAATGTAAGTGATTGATCATCTTCCTCTAAATTTTTTTTTTTTTATCTCCTTGTTGATTGATTTCATGTTGTAGGACTGTCATAGGACACGTTGGTTCACACTTACAGTCTCCAGCAAGTCGTCTGTGTGACTGGGACACTGAATAACAGGAAGTGCAGAAAGACATTAAAGTGACATAGACTTTCATTATATTCACCTCACAGCCCGAGGGCAAAACTATAGGAACAATGGCCGATGTCTTTACTCGCTGTAGAAAATAGCTATAACATGTTGTATGATCCTCATTATGAGGTTTTATTCTTAGACCTGGTCTCTGAGGAGACTCGTGTGTGTTTTGCACAGAAACAGAAATAACTCGAAGGATTTTGGGTTTGTGCTTTGTTCCATT
The DNA here is from genome assembly GCA_033459395.1 of Hemibagrus guttatus. NCBI lineage: Eukaryota > Metazoa > Chordata > Actinopteri > Siluriformes > Bagridae > Hemibagrus > Hemibagrus guttatus. Next base: position 20,301,217 of record JAUCMX010000015.1, on the reverse strand, counting down.
TTTCTTGATGTTTGTTCCTCAGTATTATACATGGGGTTGGGATTTTTTCACTCACTCACACACTCACTCACTCACACACACGCATCCTCACTCACACAAACACTCAGACACTCACTCACTCACACACTCACTCACTCACACACACGCATCCTCACTCACACACTCACTCACACACTCAAACACTCACTCACTCACACGCATCCTCACTCACACATACACTCAGACACTCACTCACTCACACACTCACTCACTCACTCACACACTCACTCTCACACACTCACTCACTCACTCACACACTCACTCACACACTCACTCACTCACACAAAATCCTCACTCACACATCACTAAACCCCACTCAAACACTCACTCACTCACACTCATCCTCACTCACACATCACTCAGACCCCTCACTCACTCACACACTCATCACTCACTCACACACTCACTCTCACCCCACTCACTCCCCTCACTCACACACTCACTCACACCCCACTCACTCACTCACACACAACTCAATCACTTACTCACTCACTCACAAAACTCACTCACTCCCCACTCACTCACACATACTAAACTCACTTACTCATTCACTCACACACTCACTCACTCACTCACACACATCACTCACATCACTCACTCACTCACTCACACACACACTCACTCACTCACTCACAAAATACTCACTCACTTCACTCACTCTCACTCACACACCCCTCACTCACTCACTCACACACATACTCACTCACTCACTCACTCACTCACTCCCCACACATACTCACTCACTCACTCACTCACACACTACTCACTCACTCACTCACACACTCCCCACACTCACTCACTCACACAAAATACTCACTCCCCCTCACTCACACACTCACTCACTCACACTCACACACATACTAAACCTTCCACTCACTCCCCCTTACTCACTCACTCACACACTCACTCACACACTCACTCACTCACTCACCACACACTCACTCACTCACACAACATACTCACTCACTCACTCACTCACACACTCACTCACTCACACACATACTCACTCACTCACTCACTTACTCACTCACTCACTCACACACTCACTCACTCACTCACTCACTCACTCACACACATACTCACTCACTCACTTACTCACTCACTCACACACTCACTCACTCACTCACTCACTCAATCACTCACTCACACACTCACTCACACACTCACTCACTCACTCACTCACTCACACACTCACTCACTCACACACTCACTCACTCACTCACTCACACACTCACTTGATGGAGATCAGAGGTCATTTTTATTTATTCTCTGTGTTGTTAAATGTAAATGTAGGTTGCACTGCTCATTATGAGGACACATTTAGCTCGAAGCGGATTGATGTCGGTTTCAGGAGTCTGTAGAGTTATTACTCAGTCCGGTATCAGAGCTACAGTTCTCAAGGTCATGTTACAATAAGTGACTGAGTGCACAGGGACGTCGGAGACGAGATATCGTTAAAGCCACGCTGAATTAGTCATGTGCCAAGAGGATGAAGAGTTTCATTCCACAATGGAGAAAGTTTTTTTGAATTGATTATTGATTTTAAAATGAAGCCACTGGACGAGTCTTTTATATAACCATGAGCGATACGTCAATGCCAATATACAAATATACATAAACAGGATTTCCTAGCAACGTTATACAAACAGAAATATCCATCGGGAAACCAGTTCTATCCTAGCGACATTTCAGTACAGGACTAGTCAATTCAGTTCATTTTTATTTGTATAGACAAATTACAGAAATATATAGCACAAAAAGCTCAAGATTAATATTAGACAAAAGGTTCATGAGTAATATTCGACTCATATTTAAAATGATTTGTATTAATCCCTATTTCTAGTCAGTGCTGTATCTTTCAGAGCAGGAAGTACAATCGATCACTTCCTGCATACACGAGGCTCTTTTTTAAATGATCTACTGATTCATTATTTATCATATCTTCTATCTACACGGAAACTCTTCTGGAATAAGCTGGAATGTTGTTCACGATGGGAAATCTAGGCGACGTTCTCAGGAAGCTCGAAGGTTTAGTTCTGAATTCGGAGTTTCACGTTTTGATTAAACACACATGAGGGATAAGTTTTTTCTTGCCAAAGTTAGTGTGCACGTGACATAGAAGTGGGGATGTGGTAGCTTAGTGGTTAAGGCATTGGGCTACTGATTAGAAGGTTGTGTGTTTGAATCCCAGGTCCACCAAGCTGCAACTACTGGGCCCCTGAGCAAGGCCCTTAACACCCAAAAATGCTCAGTTGTATAAAAAAATGAGATGAAAATGTCAGTCGCTCTGGATAAGGGCATCTGCTAAATGCCAGAAATGTAGAAGTAGTGAAGAAACTCAGGATCCTGTCAGAGAAGTGCTTCGTGTTGTCTTTATGTTTATCACGATAATGATATCGTCATATCAGACAGAGCTACAGCTTCGGTACGTCATAGTTACCAAATTTCCACTTGGGGATTATTTAAGTATTTTTACTGTACTTATGAGCAGAGATTTTTTTTTTAAAAAAAGGGAAAAAATGGCTTTCATTAATTATTAGAAAATCAGTGCTTTGGGTCGGATCACATTTTGGCAGCCATAAGCCCGTGCGTCTGACTCAGTGTTTACGCCTCCGCCGCCGAACAGGACTGTATGGTGGATTTGCTGTGCGATTAGTTTGGAGTGAAATACCTCATTATTATTATTATTATTATTATTATTATTAAAAGCTCCTTCCTCATATCGTGGCATCAAAACAGCTCATGCTCCAGTCAGAGGATTTACAGATAAAGCAGTTCAACGAATAAAACGTCATTCTCAGTCACACGGTTACTAATAAAAAGCGTATCAATAAAAAAAAGCAATAGAAAAAGCCGACCACTTGGTTCATGAGAATTCGTTTTATTGTTTGTTTGTTTTTTTATTTTATTTGTCAGTGGATTGTCCTCTTAATGCTTAAAATAATTTGTTCTTGTTGATATACTGCACTGCTGATTCATGTGTCCACTGCTTTATCTGTCTCTCCTCTCATTTGTTCTTTTATACATTTATTCTCAAACGGATTACTGATTTTTTTTTTATGCTTTACGAGGTTAATTAAATATTAAGAGATGCAGACTGGCCTGCATCACATTAGTGTTTAGAAGAAGAGCATGAGGAGGAATTAGAGGAGGTCAGAGAAGGTGTTGTGGGAAAATGTTTTTCCAGTGAAAATGTTCTTCAGTGACTTGGAGGAGAGTTTTCTCAATCCAGAACATCCTCAATCAGTTAACATACACACACACACACACATACAAAGGTGGCTAGATTTGTATCAGAGGGACAAAACAGAGATAGAAATAGAAATAGAATAGAAATCAGGCACGCTTCCAAGTTTGAGTCAAACTCCCAGAACCGTTTTCCAAACTGAAGAGATCTTGAAAGTTTTTCAGGAACTGTAGGAGTTCTTAAAATATAATAATAAGAGAGTTCAGGAGCTGATAGTTCTGAAGCTTTTTTTTTTTTTTTTTTTCCAGAAACTGAAGAGTTCCAGAGCCTTCGCCAGGAACCAAACTTTTCCTTATTTTTTGGATCTTTTTCAGGAATGTAATAGTTAAAGAACTTTTTTTTTTTTTTTTTTTTTTTTTTTTGTGGAACTTTAAGGTCAAAGGAAGTGATCTGGAACCCTGAATGTAGCAGTTCTTCAATTTTTCAGGTACTGAGTGTTCACACACCTCTTTCTGGAACACAATAGTTCCGGAACATTTTCAGTACCCGAAGAGTTCCAGAACCTCTTTTAAAAGAAAAAGAAAAAAGTTTCAGAATCCTTCATACAGGAATGTAAAGAGTTCCAGAACATTTTTCAGAAATGTAAAAAGTTCCATAACCCTTTTCAGGAACTGAAATATCTTCCAGGAACAAAATAGTTCTAGGAATCTCCTGATTGAGAGCTCCACAGTTCCTGGATAAGGTTCTTGCCTCAGTGTGGACGAGGTTCTGTTGTTCTCGTGTAAATATGATGGTAACACATGACAAACACACTCCCATCTCACTGCAAACATTCTACATCTTGTTTAATGAACAAAATTTATAAAATCAAGGTACCTACTAAAACATCAGGTCTGTTTCCTGCTGTGGAAATACGTATGAAGCTCCTGCGTCCCTAACACGTGCATTAATGCAGCTCTGGATTGAGAAGCTCTCGGCACGCACAATAACGTACTGAGTGACTTTAGGACACACGGTCTTCTCTGTGAGCGTACAGTTGCTCTTGTGTACGATTCTGTCAGTAAAATGTCAGATGTAAATAATTTTTCTTATATTTATGTATTTCACAATCATGGACATGCTGACTGAATAAATATGCTTGTTTAAGGATGTCACTTGTCTCTGGATGTTTTACTTTGCTCAAATACACCGATCAGGCATAACATTATGAGCAGAGACAGGTGAAGTGAATAACACTGATGATCTCCTCATCATGGCACCTGTTAGTGGGTGGGATATATTAGGCAGCAAGTGAACATTTTGTCCTCAAAGTTGATGTTTTAGAAGCAGGAAAAATGGGCAAGAGTAAGGATTTGAGCGAGTTTGATGAAGGGCCAAATTATGATGGCTAGACCACTGGATCAGAACATCTCCAAAACTTGCAGCTCTTGTGGGGTGTTCCCGGTCTGCAGTGGTCAGTATCTATCAAAAGTGGTCCAAGGAAGGAACAGTGGTGAACCAGCGACAGGGTCATGGACAGCCAAGGCTCACTGATTCACGTGGGTAGCGAAGGCTGGCCCGTGTGATCTGATCCAACAGACGAGCTACTGTTGCTCAAATTGCTGAAGAAGTTAATGCTGGTTCTGATAGAAAGGTGTCAGAATACACAGTGCATGACGGGTCAGGGCTGTTGTCAGCAAAAGGGGACCAACACAATATTAGGCAGGTGGTCATAATCTTATGCCTTGTCGGTGCACTTGTGTTGAGGTCACGAATTAAAAGAAATACTTTAAAATCAAGTTCTAAATACTTCCAGGTGAATTGAATGTGAAAAGAATTATAGAAAAATATCCAAAACCTCCGTGCAATATCTAGAACTATGGTTTATATGAACAGCTTTTTAACATCTGTCTTATTTGCTGTATTGACTACATTTTAACACATGATGGCACTAAAGCACCCTGATCCATAACCACGCCTCAACATGCTTCAAACTGGAAGCCAAATGTATTTATATAACACACAATAAAGTTAAATACAACTTTATTTGACCAAAGTGGTGCACAGAGATCGAGCTGATGCTTGAAACCTCAGGAATAATATATGGCACATTCTTGGCCATGACAGCCGGGGGAGGACGTGTATGGATCTGTGTGTTTCAGACTTCTGTCTCCAGATCTGAAGAGGATGCAGCCTGTGTAAACAACGGTGTCCAAGCCAGGCAGCGTGTTTTCCTGTTGTGCCTTAATAAGGCAGCGTTTCGCTTCTCCGCAGTCACACAACCTTCTTACATAACCATTTAGATCTATTTATTTACATTTGGCAGACACTTTTATCCAAACCAACTTCCAAGCGTCCGATCCGAGTCCAGAGCCGAGAAGTGGAGGATTGCGGGTTTTGCTCACGGGCCCAAGGATAGCTTTTCTGGAGTCACGAGATTTGGTTTGTAATGCACACAACCATAAGCACTGACTGTGAATTAAGCTCGTGAGCTTTATACAGTTAATAAAGTAAATTGTTTTAGTGTGTTAGGACTAAATCTGAGAAATAATGAATCACTTTCTCGCTTTCTGAGTTTCACACTAAAACTCAGTCAGTAATGTTGTTGAAGGAAATCAGGTCAAAGGTTAAAGAATGTGATGCTGAGAGAAAAAACTTTTAGACACAAATTAACCTCAGTGCTAATCTCCATATCTAAATAGTTATGGAGATGTTTGTTATGAACAAAATTTCATTAACAGGTTGGGATGCTGTAATATAAATTTGAAGGATGCGGATTGAGACGCAGACGCTGAAATCCAGTTACAACAGCCATTTGTTTGTTTACTAGCAGCTAGCTAGTCATATTTAACTGCTTGCGATGGTAGGAGGAAGTGTGAATATTTATAATTTGCATATTCATGTATATTTATAGATCCTGGCTTTTTCCAATTAGGATAAATGTGTAGATTCTTATCACAATATTATTTATATAAGGGTTTTTGTTTAATGTTTCTAGATCATTTTTATTATTTTGTGGTTATTCAAACATATGGAACAATTTATTACTCTTTAATCATTTATTATTATTTATTATTCTTAGAAATGATTTATTTCTGAAGGCTTGAAGTGACCCAATTTTTAAAATGAATATCAATATTAATAATTAAAAATAAATTGCAAAATTAATACTAATATAATATTAGTCACAAGAAACATTTCTTTTATTATTTCATTTTGCTGCTACCGAGCAATCGAGAAATAAAAAATAAAATCCACATTCTATGAATATGCAAATTATTAATTGCCCGAATTTGCATAATGCATCTTAATTGTCTCTTATATTCAGTGACACAATATAATTCTCTTGTCACATGTTGTACTGACTCAGATTGTTCTCGAAAGTACACAGGTGTGACCATTTCTGCACTGGAAAAATAACTAGTGTGAGGTCAAGACGCGGCTCAAAGGTTCGAGGCTGGGTTTAAACGAAAACGACTATTTTTGTGTTTTGGGAGTAAAAAAAACTCCCCTTAAGACTCATGGATCCCTAGAGGAAAGTAAATAATATATCTGCATGACGGTTTAGCGTCATTAGGAAATCTGAAATAGTTGTACTGGTAATGTTATGTTATAAAGGTTTATACCGTAGCACTGATGAATAATTAGCTCTGATTGGTCAGAAGGTGTTGTTTTTTTTCTCTATAGCAGCAGCACTGGCATTATCACCACCTACAAACTGTTGTTGTAATAAGTGACGAACTACTTCAGACGAACTACTGAGTGAACCTCCTAAAGTCTACTTTAAACTATATTCCAGCAATTTCTCTAAACAGATGACTGCTGTGTTAAATCAATTAATGACATCGTGTTTGGAAAGCCGTGATCTTGGACTGGAAGATTCTCCCACCGTTCCAACCCAACTACCCTTTTCTAGCGCTCATATCTTCCTCATCATCCTCATCGCTCTCACTGCTTCTCCTCGGCTGTTTCCTGGCTCTCGGCCATGTTCGTGTTCAGCCAGGGAGGCGTCTCAGGAGAGTCCAGAAGAACTCAAACAGTCCGGCTCTGAGTGCAGTTTGGCTGATCTGAGGGGGAGTGTGTACACAGTAGCTTCTCCACTGCAGACCATCTCCAACAGCTTCATCCTGCCTTCACTAAGAAGCAAGAGCAGGAGCACCAAAGGGAGCGGTGAGTATCATGCCTGAAATTTTTGTTAAATGGAATTACAATAATCTTGTGATGCTCGGAAGAATTATGTAGCCATTACACTATAAAGGTTAACGCCAATATTCTATACATCTAAAAACATAAAAAATTATATATATATATATATATATATTAGGTATATAAATTAAGTAAGACATGTTTGGTGCAACTGATAAGTCATTCTAATTCAAACGTTTTCTTCATATACCTGCTTTGAGTGTTGTTCCCGTGTAATCATATTTTAATAATTGTTTTGTCAAAAAAAGAAGAAATTCCTTGTTTACAGATATAGATAATAAAAAAAAATGATCATCTACTTCAATGGAGCCTTCAATCAGACGGCCTTCTTTATTAAGTCCTTCTAGATAGCTTTACCTTTCTACTTAAGGTTTTACTTAATGCCTTTTACTGTAGCGTTTTTACAAATAAAAAGCGAAACAAAATAAAACCCAGATTATGTTGCTACAGATTACAGCTTTTCTCACACTGTGGTCTACGGTGTGTCTGTGTAGTGAATTTAAACTCTTATATGGAATGATAATGGCACTAAAGTATGTGCCAATGTGCATATTTAGATTACAGTAGGTCCCATTGTGTCCTAAACCACATCAGCACGTCTGAGTGACATCACTGAAGAACTGCATGTGGTTTGAGGCAGAAATTTAGTTTTGGGTGAGACAGACTTCCATTACTTCTTAGCTGTATTTGTGAGAAAGAAAGCAGACGTCAGACACCAAACATCTGGGCTGTACGACCGACTTTGGGGTAAGGGGAAAAATTGATGTTTCAATGAACTTTTCTTTTAAGCAATGTTTTATCTAATGCAGGAGTGTGTATAATGTGATCTCAGTTGTACATAGTTTTGTATTATTTAGATAACACGCAGCCTGTGTGTTTACACTATAGAGTGGCGGGACTCTCAGATCACCCACTCGTTCTCACAGTGACTCAGTCTGTGTGTGTGTGTGTGTGTGTGTGTGTGTGTGGAATATGGCCAATCGTCTTGACACAACACGTGAGGTGCAGACTTGTATCCCTCAGCTGCTGTGTGTTTTATTTCAGCACAGCCTAGCGCACTCGATGTTTACGCCGAGATCAGCCTGTTGATAGCAGATGGCTTCTTCCATTTAAATCCAAATTCAATTCCTTTTTCAATCTGAAAGGAAAAATACAGAATTGCATTTATCTCAACCTATAGCTTTTTGTATTTACTCTAATGAGGGAGCTTTCGATGCGAACCACTTGTCCCTGATGTTTCCTATAATGGAATAGTTATAGCTTTCGGCTGCTCCCTGTTCAGGGTCGCCACAGCGGACCAACTGGTCCGCACAACAACTTGGCAAATGTTTTACACCAGATGCCCTTCCTGACGCAACCCTCCCATTTTTCCGGGCTTGGGAATCGAACCCGGGCCTTCCGCATGATAGGCGAGAAACCTACCACTGAGCCACCAATGCCTTGGTTCCTATAATGGAATAATAATAAAAAAACAAATCTCTAAGTAGTTTTAAAAAATGATGCTAAATTCTAGCAGGGTTAATTCTAACTATATTTCTGTGATGATTTTTGATTAACTGTATCCCTATAGTATTCATGACTGTAAACTGTAAACAAACTGATTATGTCGGTTGGATTAGCAATCACTGCTAAATGTAATTACAATAATTTTACTCATATCAAGTATTTTCTTAGCCATTTAACATTACATCTGAGGTAAATGTTAGAATTCCTGACAATTTTGTCTCATTTATATTGCCGCTGTGTCTTTACATTGCCTGTATTGAAGATTTAGCGATCATTGCTAAGTGTAATTACAGTGTAAATGTAGCTGTACTCTTTTTTTTAGCCATTTAACAACATTTCTGAGGTAAATATTGCTATTTGTGACAATTTACTTTTTTGCACTGTCACCATACATCTCTGCTAGTCAGTGCTAAGTGTAATTACAGTAACATTTTCCTGTTGAGTTTATTCCTGCCAAATGTGTAGACTTTACTGCCACTGTAGTCCTATAGTTGGTATGAAAGACTTAATATTATGTGTTGAACTAGCTAGTAAAACTGTTAGCCTTCTTAGTAATTATAACTTAGCTATAATGCAATGTTGACATATCCACTAGCATCTCTTTTCCCTTCTTTTCTCTTTTGTTGGTGTGTATTCTTACAAATTTCTCAATCCTACTATTCCTGACTTATTTTTCTCATTTATTGGGTCACTGTAGCTTTTTGCTGCTATGCTGCAATAAAACCATATAAAAATTGCGCAGTTGATGCTAAATGTAATTACAGAAGGGCCTTTCCAAAGAGTTTATCAACATGTCTGAGGAAAATGTTGATATTCTTGACAATTTTGTCTCATTTACATGGCCATTTTGCGCCTTTATGTAGCCAATATTAATAAATTTGATGATCTTTTGTTAGCTATGTCTTTTCTAAATAGTTTAGAAGCACAGCTGACTACTTTACATTGTCCCTGTTAAAAATTAGCAGCTGCAATGTGTAATTTGTCAGCATACTTGAAGAAAATATTGATATATTACTATATATGATTACTATACTATATGATATATAGTTTTGTAAACAGTCAGTAAACTAAGCTGGTACATCACACATATTTACAAGTACACATTATGCAAATCATTCATTACACACATCTTCATGTTAAGACCTGCAATAAGAAAGTGTACATGTTCTTGTTAAAGATACTGGTTCTTACACTACCTCATGTCAAACCCCTGTCTCATCGTCCTTATTTATCTTTTCTGTTCAGTTTCTTATTCTCTGAAATACAGAGAATAAAGCAATGGCTACGGGCAGTGCAGGTCCACTAACAGAGGAACAGCTTGCAGCCATCCAGGATGAGCAAGTGCTGAACGTCATGGTGAGATGAGCAGCTGGCAAATACACACGCCTTTGGATTCCAGTACATTTTTTGAGCTTGAAACGTTTGGGACTGTATGTATGTGTGTTCTGTAAAAAAAAAAAAATCAATGTATTTTTAAAATGCATGGGGTGAATGAGCTGAGCTACCTCCATAAAGCTAACTGCTATATAGTTTATATATAGTTAGCTATATAGTTTTTATACATTTCTTCTTTTCTGTGTGTGTGTGTGTGTGTGTGTGTGTGTGTGTGTGTGTCTGTGTGTTATTCCGTAGTTGGACAAGGCTACAGATTTCGAGGAAAGAAGAATGATCCGTGCCGCCATGAGAGAACTGCTGAAAAAAAAGCGGGGTGAGGAGCAGGTCACATCCCTACAGTGCCATAAACGCTGACCAAATGTGGCAAAGTTCTCAAGCCATGTTTTTATAGCATCTTAATATCTATTTGTAGGGTGAGAGTCAGGGCTGTTGGCACAATCATAGTCATTAAAGTCCTAGTTTGGCAGAAAACTGAATATAACTGAATAATTTTTTGTAGCTGATTGGCCCAAGACATATTTGGTATCTAAGATTCAAACTTTGAACGTCTTTAAGGATCAAACTCTTACATTTCAGGGAAAATTTCAGTAAAACTTTTGCGATCTTTGCAACGGGTTTGTTTATTGAGAAAATTTGAGAAATGGTATGTTGTGACACATTGTTTATCTCACTTGTTTATCTTTCCTGTTGTCAATGCGGCTGCATCCTCAGAGCAGAGGGACCGAGAACGTGCGGCACGGCAGGAGAACCTGCGCCAACAGGGTGTGTGTGTGGGACCGAAACCAGCCAACGGCCCCAGCAATGTCCAACAACACAGTGAGTTTACCTCACATAACACACATATCTTACATCATGATCACAGTAGAAGGGTCGTGGTCTCCTTATGCACCAGGGTGTGACCTCTATATCCATCAATCAGTGTAAAAGGGGTGTGGCCTCTGTATCTATTAGCCACAGTGAAAGGGGTTTGGCTTCTGTATCTATTATCCACAATGAAAGGGGTGTAGCCTCTGTATCCATTAGTCACTGTGAAAGGGGTGTGGCCTCTGTATCCATTAGTCACAGTGAAAGGGGTGTGGCCTGTTTCCATTAACCACAGTGAAAGGGTGTGACCTCTGTATCCAATAGCAACAGTGAAATGGGTGTGGCCCCTGTACTAACCAGGCACAGTGAAAAGATATCAGATACAAAATGTTTTGGTTGTTGGACTTTGAATGCACTTTAAGCATTTTTTATTTAGCTCCAAAATATACTAGCTGTTGTTTTTTTGACTGAAAAAAATACTAATTTTGCATGCTTGTGCTTTATTCTGTATTTTTTTTACAAACCTCCTTCATTGCTGTTTTTGTTTTCTTTTGTTTGTTAGAAACAGCTCAAGTGAAGTCTCTAAATCCGGCTCCTTCAGGTTCACTCCCTAAAACATCAGAAAGGTTAGAATCTAAAATAAAAAATTAAGTATTATCAGATTTAATAACCATATTTAAGTCATGCTAACTGTCATGCTAACTGGTATCACTGTACTTGGTTTAGCTGATCTGCGCTTTAATTGATGCAGCGCTAACAATGTTAATGGTTGATAGACAAGCTCGTTGGAAATTAGGCTTATTTTTAATTAAAAGTTGTTGAGTAAACTTAATAATACAGGGATTGGGTTGAGGTACGTGGATACTTGGTTACAAAGAAGAATCACTGTAGACTATTCAGTAGCTAGCCAATAGCTTTCTTGCTAACAGCTAATTGGTTTGTATGAGCCTGACATCAGAAATTGGGATGCTAAACACCTAAAAGATCATTCCGGTCACTTTGCAATTCAGAATCATTCTGACATGCCACTTCTCTGTGTTATAACTGACGTAAGCTTGCAATGCATTGTGGGTAATATCCATTCAAACTCAAACTATATAAATCCTGAGTCTGTTCTTGTCTTTTTCCTGGACACAGTGTGGCTCGTCCTCCAGCTGCTGGAGCCAGAGTACCCAGAACCTCGGCGCTCGGTGGCCCAAACACCAAAGACGTCAAACAGATGCTGCTGGACTGGTGCAGAGCCAAGACTGAACCGTACGAGGTGAGTGCTGGGGAGCTGACATTTACGTCACATTTACGCTAATCCTAAATTTTGGCGTTATTCTTTTGTTTAGTTTTATGTTAATGGTCATTTTTTGTTTTTCAATATGTAATATACAACTAAATTTAGTTCCCTAATGAATATCCAGGATCTGACCTCTTTGTGTTTGTGTATAGGGTGTGAATATACAGAACTTCTCGTCAAGTTGGGCTGACGGTCTCGCGTTCTGCGCTCTGGTGCACCGATTTTTCCCTGAAGGGTTCGAGTACTGCACTCTGGACCCGTACGATCGCAAAGCCAACTTCGAGAAAGCCTTCAGGACCGCAGAGTAAGAGACAATCTAATCGTCTGTGTTCTTAAACGAACACTGTTTTCATTTCAGTAATCATTCATAACACATCCAGTATTCTGGGTAGACGATAAGAAACGGATATTTGAACATATATATATAGGAACATAACATACAGAACATTTATTCTGCAACGTATATATTTTAGTGAAACATCATATTTAGATGGAATAATGTAAAATCTTTGGTTATGTTCATTGAAATACGACAGACTTGGGAAAACAAAACAGACTAATCGTAGAAGACTGATCTATGCTTCTCAACACCGCCGATACACATGTAACACCTTCTTTACAACACACATTATAACATTGTGATCTTGCTAAATGTTGTTGTTAAGATGCTTAAGACACCTCAGTATCATCACCTTTTAGCTTGCAGGATGACTCAGCATTTTCTACTTGTGTCGGGGAGGGGAAGGAAAAAAAACATACCACCTACAATCATAGACTGTTTCAGTAATATACCCAAATAAGAGCTGCTCAGTACTGGTCCTATGTAATCAGCTGTACATTGTGAGTGTGTGCTCGTGTGTGTACGCAGGACATTGGGCGGCTGTCCTCGTCTGCTAGACGTCGATGACTTGCTGCGGATGCGGGAGCCGGACTGGAAGTGTGTGTACACCTACGTCCAGGAGTTTTATCGCTGTTTAGTGGAGAAAGGACTCGTCAAGACCAAAAAGAAGACCCCTTAACCGAACACACACACACACACACACACACACACACACACACACACACACACACACACAGTGCCAAAGGTGAGTCACAGACTAAAAATGTAAACTGTCACACACACTTGCTTGGAGTTCTACTAGTTTATTGCTGTAGGGTATTGATATTTTCTGGACTAGAACGTACGTCTTTGCGGTTTGTTTTGTACAGCATCAGAAATGTAGACCTTTCTTTAGTCATGAAAAAATCCTGAAAGTTGCTGAAAGAAGACAGACAAGATGTTTATTGCTCTATTTGCATTTGTGAATAAAGAACTAGTAGTGAAAAGAACTATGTTTACGATATTTTGGACATGTAGATGTTCACAAAAATACATCGGTGCATTTGGCTGAAATCAGGTAGGTGGAAAAAAATGTTTAAACCCATTTTGAGACTCATTACTAAAGGTTTGTACATATTTACATGAAAAAACCCCCACAAATGTTCAATGGATTAATAGTGGGAATGGCAAAAGGACTAGTTTCTAAATTATGAATCTATAACAAATAAAATGAACCGAATAATTAGAAGGAGATATCTGAATAGATTTCTATTAAGTGCTGCTTTAAGTGGAAGTTTGAGAATGTTGTAGTAGAGGATGTCATTTAGTCGACTCTTGTAGATGAACGTTTAGAGCTGATTTGCAAACGTGAGCCATTTTTTTGGGTTCTTTTATACACCGATCAGGCATAACATTATGAGCACTGACAGGTGAAGTGAGTAACACTGATGATCTCCTCATCATGGCACCTGTTAGTGGGTGGGATATATTAGACAGCAAGTGAACATTTTGTCCTCAAAGTTGATGTGTTAGAAGCAGGAAAAATGAGCAAGCGCAAGGATTTGAGGGAGTTTGACGAAGGGCCAAATTGTGATGGCTAGAAGACAGGATCAGAGCATCTCCAAAACTGCAGCTCTTGTGGGGTGTTCCCGGTCTGCAGTGGTCACTATCTATCAAAAGTATCCTTTAAGTCCTGTGAGTTGCGAGGTGGGGTCTCCATGGGCCTACAGAACTTAAAGGATCTACTGCTAACATCTTGGTGCCACATACCACTGCATACCTTCAGGGATCTAGTGGAGCCCATGCCTCGATGGGTCAGGGCTGTTTTGGCAGCAAAAGGGGGACCAACACAATTTTAGGTAGGTGGTCATAATGTTATGCCTGATCGGTGTATAGAGTGAAACTTATCTATAGTTACTGCTTAAATACTTTGAAACCTTTTTTATCTGAATAGTGAGACGTGCAGCGATTTATCATAAAGAAGACATTTTATTATTGTACCAAACTAAATCCATAGTTCAGTTGTTTTACCATCTTTTTTAATTTAATTGACTAAACTTTCACAAACTGGTGGGTTGCCTATGGTTCACATGAAGATGCTCTGGCCTGAACGTCTGCAGACATGTTGTTGCTTTTTAGTTCACAGCACTTTAAAGTCTCATATCTGATGAACTATAAAATACGATATGCACTTGTGTGTGAGAGAGAAGCAGAGTTTTGCCTTACAATCTGTACATTCCACAGAGGTTACATATCTGTATTAATCTTACTCAAGGCAGGCACCATTATACTGTGTGTGTGTGTGTGTGTGTGTGTGTCTGGGATGACTTTTTATGGTGCTGTTGCTCCGTTATGGAGGCAAAAAGTCACCCTGCTTATTAAAGACATTGGAGCTGAACCCAGAATTATATTTATCTGAAGTATTACAATATCTCCAGCACACATCAGTTTTATAACAGCTTGTATAAGAAATACATCATCCAAAGTGTCCTCTTATACTACTGGAGGGGGTAGGAAAAGTTTACTGAACAGTTTTTCCATGAATATTTTCCAGGTAGGTTGTATCTCTTCATCTATATTGAGGTAATGAACATCTTCAAAAGTTTTAAAAAAAAAAAAAAAAAAAGTACTCTGATAGACACACAGGCCACACCTCCTTCACTGATAGTGACAGACAAATAGGCCACACCTCCTTCACTGGGCCTTACAGACACAGACACCCATCTCCTTTATGGGACCTATGTTACCAGGAATGGTGGACACCTATAGGCCACACCTCCTTCACTGGAACTGTCTGATACACAGACCACACCTCCTGTGCTGGGACTGACAGATTCAATGGCCGCGCCCCCTTTTCTTGGACTTTTCAGACTATTGTTCTTTCTTTTTTTCTGTGTATTTTCCAGGTCAGAATTTTTGTGGCTGAGATGCAGACCAGAGGGAAAGACCAACACTCACTCACTCTCTCTCTCTCTCTCTCACACACACACACACACACACACACACACACACACGTGCTTACTCAGGAACAGAGGCACGCCTCCTTGAGTCCTGCAACAAATCCAGTCACCATCCTGCAGATGCTGTAAAAACTGCAAAACTATATATAACCACTAGGTGGCAAACTTTAATCTTTGACTTTTTATACCACGTTGAAGTGAGAAATGCAGTGTCACAGGCTCCCACTTCTGCTCATGGAGAACCTCCTTTTATTATTTTTCCTGCTTTAACACACCTACATTAACTTAGGAAGAGCTGTTAATCAGCTGATTAGTTGGATTGAGTAAGTCAGAAGCAGGAAAACACTAAAAGGTCCTTTTTCAGGACCAGCGTTAAAAACCTGCGTACTACGTTGTAGCTATTCAGATCTTTCACATCGTCCCCTGAGGCTTGTGCATGCAAGCTGGGAGGTCATTTTTATGATCTGGTGTGTGTTCAAATTTCCTTTGGTTTCATTTCTTTTTTGTATCGTCAAGCACAAGAATCATTTTGCCTTCCTGAAGTTAACATGGAAAATTCTCACTTAAATCATTCTGCGTGCTGTAAGCTCATGGAAGAATACACATTTCCGAGTTGTAATTATGACATTGTGGTGGCATTCAAATCCACTCACCTAATAACTACCATATTTCTGTCAGGACTTAAAGGCAGCTTATATATATATATATATATATATATATATATATATATATATATATATATATAATAAAATATATATATATATATATATATTTTTTTGTATATTCAGATTCAAGAAAAATGTCACCTGAAGAATGTAATGTATGCAACCTTCCTCTTACTTCACGTAATCTTTAAGCCAAGACATACTTTATATTGCCAAATGTTTTGGGACACCCCTCCAAATCACTGAATTCAGGTGTTGTTTGTCAGGGGTTGGGCTCGGCCCTTTAGTTCCAGTGAAAGGAACTCTTAATGCTTCAGCATAGCAAGACATTTTGGACAATTTCATGCTCCCAGCTTTGTGGGAACAGTTTGGGGATGACCCCTTCCTGTTTCAACATGACTGCACACCAGTGCACAAAGCAAGGTCCATAAAGACATGGATGAGAGAGTTTGGTGTGGAGGAACTTGACTGGCCTGCACAGAGTCCTGACCTCAGCTCGGCAGAACACCTTTGGGATGAATTAGACAGAGTCTCTGAGCCATTCCAAAACTGGGATGTCTGCCTTTACATGCACATGAATTTAATATGGAGTTGGCTCGCCTTTGCAGCTATAACGATTTCTTTTCATAGTT
Organism: Hemibagrus guttatus; assembly: GCA_033459395.1. Classification (NCBI taxonomy): domain Eukaryota; kingdom Metazoa; phylum Chordata; class Actinopteri; order Siluriformes; family Bagridae; genus Hemibagrus; species Hemibagrus guttatus. The sequence continues at coordinate 20,284,240 of JAUCMX010000015.1, read as the reverse complement.
TGCTACTATGGCTATTGGCTCTGTAGCCTTTGAAATACAGTTTGCTCAATTCTTCAGTCACCAATGCTGAACTAATACTGTAGTGATCTGACATAAATATGTCAACAGATTGTGTGAATGTCCTTTTTACCATTTAAACCCTTGAAAGCGTGCTGTCATTGTAAAATAATAACAGACAGGATGATGTGATGCAGCTGGACACGAAGCAAAGGTAATGTCACCACCCTACAGTCCTCTATGTGTCGCATTTTATCCGCGTATAGTTACATGTAAGGACAAGTTAGTCCTTGCTATCATTTATGTTATAGCAGCTATAAACAGTCGTTCCCTCACAAATAGCTCATTTATTTCTCTTTTAAAGAGAATAAAATAATAAAAGCATTTTTCCCTCTTTCTGAACTTTATCTCTGATACTGGAGACTCCTTCCAACAATACTATATGATCATTAGAACAAATGCAAGAGCTGCTGTTGTAGGAAATAAATCAACATAATCTGACCAATCAGCATCCAGGATTCAGTAGCTGTGGTATAACAGTCATATAACAAGTCATATAAGTAGGAATTACAGTGGAAACTCGGCATACGACTTTAATTCGTTCTGGAGGCGAGTTCTTAAGGCGAAATTTTGTATTGCAAAACGAATTTTCCCATCAGAAATAATGTAAATGCAGATAATCCGTTCCAGCCACCCAAAAACATTACTAATATTCCCAATGCGAAGCGTATGTAAGAACTGACCCAAGCCAAGCATTCCATGTCAAGGCTCCTCACAGGAAGTCGTGCCACCAAGCTTGGGCTAACAATAGAACAGAGCACCCACGCCACCGATCTGTCAACAAAAAAACGCCTGAAAAATCACCTAGCTTTTGAACACATGCTGAAGGCAACTTTGGTATCGTGGGTCGACTCTTTCGAAGCAGAATTCATAAAATTCGTAAACTCGCTTCGGTTGGGTTTGCTTGGCTTTCCACCGCCATAAACAAGCCGGCATTCAGTTCAGTTCGTTCGAATGCCGAAAATGCTTGATATGCCGATGCAAATTTCTTGCAAAATTTCAATTCTTAAGGCGAAAATCCGTAAAGGAGGGCATTCCTATGCCGAGCTTTCACTGTATGTCAGAAACTGATCATAAAGTGATGTAAAACCTGCTTGATGCTATCATTAAATCGTTTTATTTAAACTAAACTTTAACTGTTTACACTTCAAATACACTTTAAATGCGTATTATTATCATTCGATTATTCCTTCACTCCAAATGTAAGGTTTCACACGTTTCCACTCACCCACACTGAGGCAGGGAGGCAGTGAGTGACCCGGAGCTACGTGACGCTCCGTGACGTCATCCACGGTTTTCGGTTTGGCAACGACAGATGTTAGATGATATGTGACAGAGCCCGGTCACACACGGCATCCTACTCTCTCTCTCTCTCTCTCTCTCTCTCTCTCTCTCTCTCTCTCTCTCTCTCTCTCTCTCTCTCTCTCCTCTCTCTCACGGTTGTCCGGTAAGGTGTCGCCAGCAGTCCCTGTCCTACGCGGGGATAAAACGCATTCACCACCAAGGACAGGACAGGACAGGACAGGACAGGTGAGACATCCGCCACATCCGTCATCACATCATAAAGGTCCGTGTGTAGTGCACGTCATTGTGCATGTGCGCGCCATGTGTTTCTGCTTATTTGTGACCGTTATCTGTTTTCGTCCATTATCGCGCCCTCTCTCTCTCCATATATAATGTATATGCATGTGTATATATATAAGTTGATGCATTGTGCTAATTAGGCTAGATGTTAGGCTTCACAACTTTGACAAAAAAAAAAAAAAAATCTTTGACCTGTTACTGCTATTAATAGATGGATGAAATTCGTTAGGTGTTTCTGATTTCCGGTGAAAATAAACACTATAATTGTCTGAGGCTGATCGTTTCACATCGTGAATAAAAGGTAAGCTAACTCAGCAGTGACTCTAAACGCTTGAGTGTTTACACTGACATATATTTGTGCTGCATTGTTTATTTTTACATTAGCAGAGTAAAATTGGGACAGGTGTTAAGACTCACTGTAGAGGTCAGGGCTAAAAATTTATTTAACTTTTTCTTACATGCATTGCGCATGCGCGGTCGCCGGGTAACATGGTACAGCTTTAACCAAGGTTCTGCTGAAAAATCGGAGATAAAGGTTTTCTCTTAAACGATTTGAAACATTTTAAAATTTGATCTAAAATAAATATATTTCATAATATTCAAGATAAATTATGAGACTTAATCTTATAAGTTTTGGCCGTTTTGGCTTTCTGTCAACGAATATATTTGTATCTTTTATATATTTTTTAATGTTTTAATAATAATAATAATAATAATAATAATAATAATAATAATAATAATAATAATAATATTTATGCCACAGTGCTTTTAAATGTTCAGATCTGACTGTTTAATCAGGTGTTGATTAATAATCATCAGCTCTGACAGTAGTGGCAGCTTTAATTAAAACCCCAGCTGTATATTAATGTTTGTTTAAATAGTTATTGTTTCTATAGTAACAGCTCTCTCACTGGGACATCTATATATGAATGTATGTTATTTAACATAACAAAAATTTAACATTTTTACATTTAACATTTTAAACATTAACATAACCAACAAAAACTATATAAGTAAATAAAACAAAAACTATTCACAGTAACATAACAATCTTTGTTTTTTTGTCTTCGATTCAATTCTATTTTTATTAATTTCCCACAAAAATAAAGATATATATATATATATATATATATATATATATATATATATAAGACACTGTATAATAAGATACTGTGTTTTTTGTCTTATTAAATTCAAAGATATTTGTGTTAATTGGTCTCAAATATAAAATATGAAAATATAATATGTAATATAATTAACATATAAAATAAGATGAAAATATAATTTGAAAATTAAATTATACACGTAAATATTTATTATATAAATATATATATTTTTTTCATATTGTGAATATTACATATCCATGTGAAAAAATGAGGACACATGATGAAAGCCTGTGTTTTTTTAAGATAGCTGAACGCATGGGCATTAGATCTTCATTTTAACAATATTGAAAGATTCAAGTAATATAACTAAACAAATAAAACCAAAGAAAAATCTTCTTTTAAATGATCTGTAAAATGTCATTTAAAAAAAAAATCCAATTCTTGTGAGGAAAAAGTAAGGACACACCCACATTTATTTAAAATGGATAAAATGACCTACAGGTGTATCACGTCAGGTGCAAATGATCAGAACATTGTTCCAGAGCATTATGAAGGAGGCTTGCCTTATTTAATCCTCAGACATTTAGCTTGGTTTGCTCTTAATTGTTGAAGTGAGAGGTATCACCATGGTGAGATCCAAAGAGCTCTCTGAGGCCTTCAGAAAGAAGACTTTTTGATGCTTAGGAGTCTGGTAAGGGATATGAATGTATATAGGTTCAAAAATTATTTACTAAAAATAATAACCATGAAATGATAGAATATTATATTGTGACATAATTTATCACAATATTATTAAATATTAAATAATCAGCCCTACTAATCATCAGCCCTACTAATTTTTCCAGGTTCTGATTGTTACTATGTGTTTTTCCCAATCCAAAATAATGCATTGATTTTTTTAGTGTTTAGTGCTTCGATCTGAAACAAGAATTATTGTGTGTTCAGAAAAGAATAGCTGAGGTGGCATGATCAAATTTTATGTGATCACATTCGGTTGATTAAAAAAGCAGCCGTGTCCGGTGCTGAGTAAGCTGCTGTGGAGCTCAGTGTGGAGTGTGGTGCACAGCATGTGTCTGGACATTTATATACACTGAAACCTTGCTGCACGAAGCAAAGCAGTTATTCGTCTTATCCAGAAACAACCGACCAGAAGGATTCACTGTTTGATGGTTAATGTAGGTTCCATGGGTTTATGAAGTTCACAGTGGGTGTACATGAGTTCTTTGGCCTTTAACTTTCCTCACTTCATCGCTGCCATAGCAACAACTCACAATGCAAACAGAGATATCATTAAAGTGAAGCCCATCGCTGTTGATGTGTCTCATCAATCTTTCAGTCAGACTGTACGGATAAAACCAGGAGCTTGAGCTTTTGGATTCAGTCTTGTACAGCTGATTACATCTCATGCAGGAAAAACAGTAAACAACTCCATGGAGTGATGTGGAGGAAATATGGACTGTGAAAATGATTACATAAGACAGTACAGTAGTTATAATCTGACAGATTATTTGTTTCTCTCCAGACAAGCAGGTGTTTTTTTTTCTTGTCTGCTGACAATTTGTAGGTTGTTTAATATGTTTTTCATACCCAAACAGCAAAGAGCAGTCAGAAAGTGCTGCTGTTTTCCAACTAGTGAGAAAGTAGCTCTACTGTGGATGTAAAGAAGGCGCAGATAACTTGTGTTGTACAGTGTTACTGGATAAGGTACAGCATCATCATAAAACGCTTCCCTGTAAATATCCACACTCTCAGAAATAAAGATACCAAACATTTTCTTGTCACTGGGGTGGTTCCATTAAAGGTACGTCTTTTGCGGGTTTAGTATGTCTTTTACATGTGCAGGTATTGTGCCTTGAATGAGCTTTTCAGACTAAAGCTTTAGTCAGTGATCTTCAGTGAGGATGTAGGGACTTGAGTCACTTCTGGACGTGTGTTTGTGGTGTAGACTTAGGCTTGTCTCACTTAACGTAGTCTTGGACTTGACCGAGAGTTTGTATGCATAAAGTCTGACTAGAACTAATTCCTTTTTCTAGAAAACATCATAATCATTGCCACAACCCATGAATGAAGCCTGAACTTGATCTTGATTCAGCCTTGATGCCTAAAAAAAAGCTCATTGAACTGACTCCATTTGAACACGTATAGTATCACCTGAATGGAATGAGTTACATTAACATGACTTGTTTGGATACATCCAACATCATTTAATAATGTATTTTCAAAGCCCTGAATAAACTTGAACTTGAGCTTGAGCTTGAACCCAGGTTACTGGTGTTGTAAAGCAGCAACGCCATTACCCGCTTCATTATCATGACACAACATGAGAGAATCAGACATTTTAGCACTGTAGTCAGTTATAACATAATTGGATTAACAATTAATTTAGTATAAGCAATGAAAGCATGCTTTAAAACTAAATATTTGTACATGTAATAGATACTGCTAAATGGAGTAGAATCGTGCACACGTATGTGATTGTGATTGGTCACAACAGAGGCTTTGCAACAGAAGCTGCAATGGCTCAAAAACATTTTGAAACTGAACTGCAGCCAGTTTCTTCCCTCTACGTTTAACAGCTCTGATACAGTATTTGAAAAATATTGGGTGCTGCTGATTATGGTGTAAGGAAGCAGTGCAGGGTGTGCAACGTTGTACCTACCTTAGTGATCTCTCACAACAAATGCATCAAGCACTACAGTTTGAGAATTTGCACAGTGTTCAAGATCGATACGGTCTCAATCATCAGGTAAAACGCAGCGGAGCAGATTGAGAATGTCACATCCAGCTCTTTGATATTGGCCCTGGTACATGTGAAATACTTACACAAGTGAACTTGTGCAGTCAGCTCCATAATTATTGCGCTTATTAACGAACATGAACAAAATTGAACGTACACTGATCATGCATAACATTATGAGCAGTGAGAGGTGACGTGAATAACACTGATGATCTCCTCATCATGGCACATGCTAGTGGGTGGGATATATTAGGCAGCAAGTGAACATTTTGTCCTCAAAGTTGATGTGTTAGAAGCAGGAAAAATGGGCAAGAGCAAGGATTTGAGCGAGGCAAGGGCCAAATTGTGATGGCTACATTACATTTACAGCATTCAGTAGACACCCTTATCCAGAGCAACTTAGAATTGATCTCATTTTATACAAATGATCAATTGAGGGTTAAGAGCCTTGCTCAGGGGCAGCTGGGTGGAGCTGGGATTCAAACTAACAACCTTCTGAGCAGTAGTTCAACATCTTAACCAATAAACTACCACATCCCACAAAGCAGGATGATCAGAACATCTCCAAAACTGCAGCTCTTGTGGGGTGTTCCCGGTCTGCAGTGGTCAGTATCTATCAAAAGTGGTCCAAGGAAGGAACAGTGGGGAACCGGTGACAGGGTCATGGGAGGCCAAGGCTCACTGATGCACTTGGGGAGCGGAGCGAAGGCTGGCCCGTGTGATCCGATCCAACAGACGAGCTACTGTTGCTCAAATTGCTGAAGAAGTTAATGCTGGTTCTGATAGAAAGGTGTCAGAATACACAGTGCATGACGGGTCAGGGCTGTTCTGGCAGCAAAAGGGGGACCAACACAATATTAGGCAGGTGGTCATAATGTTATGCCTGATCAGTGTATAACATTAATAACACATGCCTTGTGTGACATTGTTCGAACCGAATCTGTTTGAAGGCCGTAAATAATTTTTTACATCAGGTTGTAAGACTATTACTACTAGGTAGAATTTTTTTTTGTTAGAGGTTTTTTTTGTACTTATTATTATTATTATTATTATTATTATTATTATTATTATTATTATGTTTTTTAATACTGCAGATCATTTCTCATATATGAATCATATTCCATAACAATATGCTGTCCTGTTTGTTAGTTGCCTTTTTTCCTTTTTACTGGAGAGTATAAACAGCACTGCGATGTCTTCCACACTTGACTTCACACCATTTTCTTCCTCATCAAACACTGCAGTGCATGTGATCTCACCCGGTCTGTTTATGAAGATCTGTCCCAAGACACCACTGCGCAAACTCGCCGATCTGGTCCACGTCGAGCAGATGGATGGAGCCAGAGCGAGGCTTTATCTCAAATATATACTCCGACAGTTTTTTGGACTCTGATCAAATCCACCGTAGGAGTAAATTACAGTCAGGAATTATAGTTAAGGTTGTTAAAAGGTTTGACTTTCTTTTGGTTGATGGTTTAATCAGTTAAATCAGACCCTTTAATGAACATCACTCAGTCAGTGCTAGGCAACGAAAAAAAGTGTGCGGTCTTTAATGAGGAATTATGGGATTGCAGAATTCCAGCAGAGGTTGTTGGGCCATGGAAGTTGTTGCTAGGCAACGTGAAAGTGGAGCAGGATAGATGAGGGAGGGAGGGAACGAGGGAGTGTCTGTCATCTGCAGAGAGAAAGATGATCCTCACTGAGCGATAGTTCGAAAGCCTGCTGATGTCAGCTGTGACGTCCTTACCAGGACAGAGACGGGACATGAAAGCCAAAACCTAGTCCCTCTCACACACACACAGTCCTGCAGACAGCATCAGATGGAGGAAGGAGTAGGGGGGTGAAAAGCATACTAACTCAGCTCGCCCTCATTTCACCCTTCACACTTTCATCACCTTTTCCTTATAGTGATGCGTATTTGACATTTCTTCATCAGCTTCTCAGCTTGAACTAGGGATGGACACAATTTTGGTCCAAGAGTCACATAAAATGTTGAAACGTTATAATCGGGAACCTGCATTTTCTTGTCAAGCCGTTAATTAGCACAACCTGACAGCTAATATCATGCTAAATGTATTTTACCAGCTTAGCTCTTGCTCTCTTATTAAGAATATACAGTCTGTTATGTCTTTCTTTGCTAAGTAAATTAAATGCACAAATGCTGCTAAGTTTGTGCTTTTTGGCTGGGGGAAGTATTAAAAATGCATTTTCCTGAGCTTTATTGTGTTCCTGTGTACATAACAGATTGCTAGCTAAGTAACTGGGACTGCAATAAGTTTTAAAGAGAAATTAAAAGTTAAGCTCCTAGTTGCTCCACAGCGGCAGCTATGTGTCTGTGAATAGCTAGCATGTAATTGCTTAAATATAAGTCAACATAATGATCCTGGGACCTTAAGACCCTGATGTGTGATCTAGTGGATATGGTTTTTTAATTATATGCAGGTGAGTGTGTACACAGCGTTGCTTCCATTGCCACAGTGTCCTCAGACATCAAACATACTGTAACCCCAGGCTAACATGGCTATTGAGCTAACTAACTAATGCTAGCTAGTTACAGAAGCTTCTTGTTCTCTGGGTGTCTTGCTAGGTGTTTGTCTTGATTTTACTCTCCTTTTTTATTTTATGGCTTAATCAAAGTATTTTGTCTGTGCTCATTTTGAAGGTTGATGGATCCAGCACAGCCTGGGCAAAGCGCCGCATTCCTTATGCCATCCACAGGAAAACTTAGTCCATCTTCAGTTCCCATCCTGCCCCCTCCGGCTTCAGTCTGCCCCACCACAAAGACATTAAACCCTCCAGCTCTCAGCACTGCCAAGACATCAGATACATCTCTGCAGGAACGTGGAAGCCCAGCGTCCACCTCTTTAGTGTCCGGCTCTGTTAGCATCAGCCGACCCAGGCCCACTGCCAAATCGGGGGTAAAATCTCCCAGAACCGTGGACCCTCCTTCCATTTTACCCATTATTCCAGTGACAAGCACTACATCTCAATCCCCTTCGGAGCCGATACAAGGACGCCGCAGTCCACAGAGCTCACAAAATACTCAACTCAACCCCAAAGATGCTCAGCTCAGTCCAAATGTCCCTCTTAGTCCAATTCAGACCCAGCTTAGCCCCAGCACCAAGCCCAGCTCGTTAACTTTCCCTCGTCCTTCTGTACAACCTGGTCGGAGTGCAAATACACACTCGGGTCTTCTTCCTAAACCAAACTTAAACGCTCAGTCCATCCCTATGCCACAAACCAATCTCCTGAGCCAAACGCCAGAGCCGATCATCATAAGTCCTGGCACTGCAGAAAAAGCTTTACATAAGAAGTCCACCAACGATGACGGAGATTTTAGGTAAGATTTTATGCCTCTCTTCACAACTTCTATGTATATAACAGTATTTGAACAGCTTTTGCTCAGCTTTTCTGTGGTGCTTGTGAAAGTGTTGCCATACCAATTATACAGCAACTTTTATTCTTGAAGGTGAAGCATTAGTCCTACTAAAGATTAATGGTGTGTATCATTCGTTTCACATTACACAATCGACTATCCAGTGTATAAAAGAATCCAATATGATCAAAACAATCAAAGCTGATTCAATATTAAATAATAGAATGTAATTTAGTATAAAGAAGTGAGAGGACACACCTCTTTGACTGTGACTGACAGGTACAGAGGCCACGCCTCCTTCAGTGGAACTGGCAGGTACATAAATGATGATTCTTCCACTGCCTGTTTTATTGGGACTGACAAGTACAGAAGCCACACTTCCTTTACTGGAACTGGCTGGTATTAGCATGGACTGAGAAACACCCCCGTTTAATGTGACTTGCAGGTTCACATGCCACACCTCTTTGACTGTGACTCACAGGTACAGAAGCCACACCTCCTTCATTGTCAGGATAAACATTAAGACAGAAGATGATCTGCTAAAGAAAACCCCAAGCATTAACTTGGAAATGCTAAGCCTAATTGGAACCACTGAGGATTGGGACACGGCTGTTCTGGGACGCCGTCTCCCTCGAGTCTGCGACTCCACAGAGGGTAAAACAATTAGAGCGGAGACTGTCTGATTTCCTTGATCTGTGTCTTCGTCATGGTCTCTAGGCAGTGAGTGACAGAATGAGCTCAGCAAGCTGCACTGGCCGAGTTCCTGCTCACAGATATCACACGGCACCGTGTGCCACATAATCCTGAGCTGCTATGCCAGGCACATGCTGACGAAACATGACAAAACCTTTGTAGTAGTAGTTATGTATTGAATCCAGCCTTTGTTATTTGCTGGCCTAAATCTCCAGAACACATGGCATTTCTGTAACACTACAGAAAGCTCTGTGCTTTGGCTCAGTTTGTGCCTCGTGGCTCAGTTTCTCAGCTCGTATTAACCAAAAAATGCTGCAACCCAAAACACATGGTATTATTGCTTCATATCCTACAGTCGGGTCAATTCAGAGTCCAATCACTTTCTCACTGCGTTGAGTTCGCTTGGACGCAAACTGAGACCACATTACTTAGACGCTATTAGACCGGCTGTTATTTACAGAGCCACTTTAAGATTATAGACTAGTAAATAGTAAACAGTTTTCAGTATTAGGTCATAGCATGATATGATAGCTGTGAAAATAAAGTGTTAAACAAAGTAGGCAAATGTTACAGGAACACATATGTGGTTGTGTTTTAGCGACAGAAAACATAACATACCACTAAAAGCCCATTAGTATGTCCACAGATGCTGTCATTGATTTCAATATGAGAAGTGTTATGACTTTATTTGAATCTATAGCCATATCAATGTTTTCTGAGCACTGTCCTAATTTATTTACACAACATGCTGCAGGACTGATGGACTGTAATGGCTCTAATGGCCTGCTTCTGCCATTAAATATTCATTCCTTTATTGATTTACTCATTTATTATTAAGTTGGAAAGCCCTACAGGGACATGGGTCTCGTTTTCAGAGAGACACTACATGTTGACAACAAGGAAATAAAAACTTCCTTCATAATTGGTACTTGGGGAATTCTAGAGATTATGTCAAAATTGTGGGATTTCTAAATGGATTGAATTCTGAATGTGGAAATACAACAATTAAGCATTGGTCCTGGTACAGATTTAATGTTCTCCCAGTACTGCTAACTCTTTAAAGTGATTAAAATGTTTATTGTGTACAGAATTTAATTCCATTGGTAAGAGGCAAAGTTAGCAAAAGTGAAATTTCCTCCATTAATGGCATTGTTCTCTAATTAAGGATGTGGATCTCTGGCATTGTTCTCTTGTTAACAGTCTGGTTCTCCAATAATGGCATTGTTCTCAAATTAAGCTCATGGATCTCAGTTCATGGCATTGTTCTCTGATTAAAGAGGTGGTTCTGCATGAATTGCATCATACTCAAATTAATGATGTGCTACTGCATTAGTGGCATTGTTCTCCATTAACAGTGTGGTTCACCGTGAACAGCATTGTTCTCTAATTAAGGATGTGGTTCTCCTTTAATGGCATATTAACTTCTTATTGTTCTCCTTTGATGGCATATATTCTCATTGTTCTCTATTTAGTGGTTCTCCATTAACAATGAGGATCTCTGTTAATGGCATCGTTCTCTAATTAAGGACTCGATTCTTCATTAATGGCCTGGTTCTCTAATCAACAAGTTTGGTGTGGAGGAACTTGACTGGCCTGCACAGAGTTCTGACCTCAACCTGATAGAACACCTTTGGGATGAATTAGAGCGGAGACTGCGAGCCAGGCCTTCTCGTCCAACATCAGTGCCTCACAAATGCAATTCTAGAGGAATGGTGAAAAATTCCTTCACACTAAAACACACCTTCCCAGAAGAGGGTGGGCCAACTTCATATTACATTCATGTGCATGTAAAGGCAGACATCCCAGTTTTGGCATGGGTCGCAGTCTCCGCTCTAAATAATCCCAAATGTGTTCTGTCGAGTTGAGGTCAGGACTCTGTGCAGGCCAGTCAAGTTCCTCCACACCAAACTCTCTCATCCATGTCTTTATGGACCTTGCTTTGTGCACTGGTGTGCAGTCATGTTGGAACAGGAAGTGACCATCCCCGAACTGTTCTCACAAAGATGGGAGCATGAAATTGTCCAAAATGTCTTGGTATGCTGAAGCATTAAGAGTTCCTTTCACTGGAACCAACCCCTGAAAAACAACACCTGAATTCAGTGATTTGGAGGGGTGTCCCGAAACTTTTGACAATATAAGTGTATGTTCTCACTGACATGCCTCTTTTATTGGTAATCTGGTTCATCCATTAAGCATTTGACTCTCATTATTTTCTGCAATCATGTAGTCCTGTATCTACAAACATAGCTATTTTCACTGATGTGTCATCATGTGGGTTTCACATTAAATGTGTGGTTCTGTCAGTAATGACATGGCTCATATTTTGTTGAGCCATTATTGATATAGAATGGTGCGGTTCTCCATTAAAGTTATGGTTTACTTGTGGTGCTGTTCTCCATGGTAATGGCATTCTTTTCTCATTATTCAACTGGTTCCTCCTTTAATAGCGTGTTTTTTTGTTTATAGGGTGCACATCGTCACGTGGAATGTTGGCTCAGCGATGCCACCTGACGACATCAGCGGGTTGTTCAGTCCAGGAGTCAGTGATGGGAGCACAGACATGTTTATCGTTGGGTGAGGTGCTTTGTTTTTCCCTACCATGTCTTGATACGTGTCCAAACCTGCAGCTGGAGACATTTGATTCACTTTCCAACACTAATCTGTCACAGTTATAAACGCATCTCTAAAGAACTCCAGATTGGTGGGAGCAGGTGCATTAGCCTTAAGGGTTGGAAAGCAATCCTCCAGGGTAGTTAAGTCATGCAGGATCAGGATTTGTTGACTCTGTGAGACATTGCTCTTTGTCATTGCTCTGATGTCGCATCCTATCTCTCTGTTTCCCTTAAATCAGGCTGCAAGAAGTGAACTGTATGATCAATAAGAGGCTGAAGGATGCACTCTTCATAGATCAGTGGAGTGAGCTATGCATGGACACACTCGGACGCTTCGGTTACGTGCTGGTCAGTCACTTGATGCTTCTAGAAAATTTTGGAAAAGTCAGGTCTCAATCAGCCCAATTTCACACAGACTCCATTGTTTTAAATAGAGACCATGAGAAATCAATTTACGATTTTTTTTTTTTATTTGTTAGATTTGCTGCAGTTAACACAGTGTTAGTGTGGCTTTAATGATTAATAACTAATATAACTAATTAATTATAATAACTAATTAATAGTAAATTGTTATCATCCCTACAGTTTCCATGTTGATTTGGCCTGAAGTGTTCATGTTAGTGAACGCTTATGGAATAATGTTTGTGAAATATAACTTGGCAAAACTGCACTAGATTTTGATAACTGATGAAATAAAAACAGTTCTTAAACACACTAACTCTATTAGCACATATATTCATGAAAGCGTAAGCACTAAAGGTGAGTAATCAGCACATGTCAGCCTCCAACTAGAGCGACATGCCAACCTGGCAAGAACACAATTTACTAGACAGTAACCTTCTTTCTATGCTAAGTATTGAGAAAGCTTATGATCAGTCTGGACTAAGTGTGTTAGACCAATGTTGGAGGTAAATTCTGCTCACATCTCAAGCTGCTGAAGCAAGTGATAATGTGTGAGATCTGAGTGATGCTCCTGTTTTGGCCTGTAGGTGGCGTCTCAGAGAATGCACAGCATTTTGCTGCTGGTTTTCTCCAAGTTTTGCCACTTGCCGTTCCTGCGAGGGATTCAGACCCAAAGCACACGAACCGGCCTTGGCGGCTGCTGGGTGAGTCTGGAAAGATGGACATCATTGTATTACAGATTATTTACATTCACTGTTGGGAATAATCTGTAGTTGGTGGTCTTCTAGCATCTATCTACATCAACAGAATCAGTCAGTGTAAAGTGACTAATTTTGGGTAAACTTCATCCTCACCAACCACCATCAAGCAAGCTAAAGCTAACCATACACACATATAGCCGTTCCATCATTTTTTCCCATTTTTCTCCAACAATACATCATTTTTTGCAAATTGCACCATTGCTTGAGTGCTCTAGCAGACTAGCATATCTAGCATACATATTATAATATTAGACCATAGCTACCAGGACTGTTCTCAGATCAGCCCGATCAGCTATATCTATAATGATTCCTGCTTTTAAATATTGTTGAATCTGATGTATAAATAGATTTAATTTCATTTATGGAATTTTGCAGACACCCTTAGTAAGATCAATGTATGTTTTATACAACTGAGCAATTGAGGGTTAAGGGCCTCACAACTTTTCAATCATTAGACCAATACCTTAACCCTTAAGCTACCTTAGCTTGTGTTATACAATGCATCTGAAGGCGGTGGATCTGTTATGCTGCATGGGGAATTTTTCTTTTTTGTTGCTATAATTTGGTTTCTTCTGACTGAACATGGGGGGGCACGGTGGCTTAGTGGTTAGCACGTTCACCTCACACCTCCAAGGTTGGGGGTTTGATTCCTGCCTCCGCTGTGTGTGTGTGTGTGTGTGTGTGTGTGTGTGTGTGTGTGTGTGTGTGTGTGTGTGTGTGGTGTGTGTGTGTGTGTGTGTGTGTGTGTGTGTGTGGAGTTTGCATATTCTCCCCGTGCCTCGGGGGTTTCCTCCAGGTACTCCGGTTTCCTCCCCCAATCCAAAGACATGCATGGTAGGTTGATTGGCATCTCTAAATTGTCCGTAGTGTGTGATTGCGTGTGTGTGCCCTGCGATGGGTTGGCACTCCGTCCGTCACTTGATGCCCAATGATGCCTGAGATAGGCACAGGCTCCCCGTGACCCGAGAATAGTTTGGATAAGCGGTAGACAATGAATGAACACATTTTTTATCCTGGTGGGCATGGCCTCTTCCAGGATGACTCCGCCCCAATCCGGGGTGCAGTGAATGGTATGCCATCACACTCACCGCGTCGCGTCTAAAGTATATGTATGGGAGTTTTTGGAGCGATGTTTTAGAAAGTATCATCATCAAAACACCAGCTCAGAGAAAGTATTTTGGAAGAGCTGTATTTACCGCTTCTACAATCCCAGAGACTTGTAGAATCTGCACCAAGGAGCATTGATGCTGCTCTGGTAGCTCATCACACAGCCTGAAACCACACTAATACACTTTATGTAGGCTTTTCCTTTAATTTGACACATAGAATCATGTCTGCAATATAATCGAACTTCGAACTGGTTAAATCTGTTTATTGCTCCGCATTACGGTGGCTCTTCTCCTCTCATATGTTTGATGTTTAACATCAGAGATGTGTGTTAGGCTTTGACCCTGGTGTTACGTGGACCTTTGATGATCAATGCTAGCCAGAGAGAGAGAGAGAAAGGTTGGATTGGGTGTGTGTTTATCTGCGTGCGTGTGTGTGTGTGTGTGTGTGTGTGTGTGTGTGTGTGTGTGTGTATATATATATAGACGTCACAGGGCTCGTGTATTGATGTCGTCATGCCTCCAAGGTTGTGCTGCAGTCTCCTTTGAGCCAGGTGCAGTAGGTCACAGCAGCTTGTCTATACACACACAGGCATTTTTAACTACTTAGTGTATTAAACAGAGAGTAAAAATGATAAACGAAGAGCATGACAAACGTATTCCTTTCAGCATGTTCAGTCAGGTTCAAAAGTCTTCATCACTATTAGCGACTGTTATTAGTTGTTTATTAAAGACAACACGGTCTCAATAAACTGATGACTATTATTCAAACATCTGTCAAGAAGAAATGATCCAGTGTATGCTGGAGGAGAAACTGAAATCTGATTGAAAGTACTGTAACATGGTTGTGAGTGGTGTGTGAGTGATGTCCCTGAGGGGATACAGCCGTCCTCTGTCCTGTTCCACTCAATTAGTGCTGCATCACACCGACCATCACATCACAACACAACCCACAGCTCCTGATTATTAACAGGCTAATGCATATTAATCCCTGTTAATGCTCCTTTTTGAACAGGAATTTTCAAGCCATCGGTGTAACACAAAAGCACTTCACGATGGAGGAAAGTGGCTCTTTTTGAAACATCCGAACGAGTCATCCACCTCCACAGCCACTGCAAATTAGTGACATTTGAACAGGACTGGGGAAATTTTTAACAGTCTCTGCAAGTGACAGATCTATTAGTTTAATGGAAACACTTAAAGCCGTTGTTTATATCACACCTCATAGGCTTTTTCATGAAGCACCTGGTGTTAGTCATCACGTAATGGTGATGCGTGTTTGTAATAAACCTTTTTTCTTTTTTCTATGTCAGTTATCATTAAGGAGCTCAAACAGGTGTTATGTATATTGTCGTGAAGTCGGCTGTTACCAGGTCAGCTGTATTCTCCAGATTCACCAGCATTATTTAATTATATATAAAGCAATGAGAATAAGCCTCCTGCTGGTCCAGCGGCAGACCTGATCACAAAGCCCAGTGGTTTAGTATAAAGAGAGAACATGAGTGGACCAAGTACTGAACCCAGAGGGTGCAGTGGTCCTTGCAGTAAGATTGTAAGGTGATGGGACTGAGGTTCTCAGTGCTATGTGGTAGTATTGATGGGAAATTCAGCAAAAGTGGGAATGCGGATCTGGTGAATGATTGTCAAAGGCAGTGTAAAGGTCAAGCATTGAGATCTCTGGCTTTGTGTAAATCTTCAGCGGCTGCAAAAAGGCCGGTCTCTGTCAATACAAGCCTTGTAAACAGACTCCTTACCGTACAGGAGCTCAGTTAGTTTCAAGACAAGATATCAAAACAGCAGTATTAGTTAGTTACACTAGTTATCAACCCTAGCACATCACATGACCTAGTCACACTCACAGATTACTCACATTTGTTGTATGTTTCACTGATGAATAACCCTAATAGCTAAGTTTGGGTTTCTTTGTGGTTCATTGTCAAGCCTTTTCTGTTTGCTTCACTTTGTTTATGCAGAGTTTCATGTACACCAATCAGGCATAACAATATAACCACCTGCCTAATATTGTGTTGGTCCCCATTTTCCTGTTAAAACAGCCCTGACCCGTTGAGGCCTGGACTCCACTAGATTCCTGAAGGTGTGCTGTGGTATCTGGCACCAAGATGTTAGCAGCAGATCCTTTAAGTTTTGTAAGTTGCAGGACGTAAAGGATACTTACAGGACTTAAAGGATACTTTTGATAGATACTGACCACTGCAGACCGGGAACACCCGACAAGAGCTGCAGCTTTGGAGATGTTCTGATCCAGTGGTCTAGCCATCACAATTTGGCCCTTGTTAAACTCGCTCAAATCCTTACGCTTGGCCATTTTTCCTGCTTCTAACACATGAACTTTGAGGACAAAGTGTTCACTTGCTGCCTGTTTCAAAGACAAAGCCCAAAAAAGCAACATCCATCATTTCAATTAAAGTGCATTTTATTTTAAAAGACAAAAACACAGGCTTTTACCTGTTACAGTTCTAAAATACAACCAGTTCTCATAAATCAATGGTCTGATTTAATCAGGAATCTGTCTCTGTGAATGTGAGAATGATGCTCTCTCTCTCTCTCTCTCTCTCTCTCTCTCTCTCTCTCTCTCTCTCTCTCTCTCTCTCTCTCTCTCTCTCTCTCTCTCCAGGGAAATAAGGGTGGTGTGAGTGTGAGGATGATGATGTTCGGTCACCCCGTATGCTTTCTAAACTGCCACCTGCCGGCTCACATGCGGAACCTGGAGCAGCGCATCGAGGACTTTGAAAGCATCCTGCAGCAGCAGCAGTTCGAGAGCGGAGCTGCTGTGGGCGTGCTCGATCACGAGTGGGTGGAGCAAATATATATATATATATATATATATATATATATATATATATATATATATTTTTTTTTTTTTTTTTTTTTTTTTTTTTTTTTTTTTCCTGAAGCACTTTTAAAAACCTTTGACTAAAGCTGTGTACACTGAGGTATATGACTCTGAGAAAGAAATATAATTAAAAAAACTCTTAAAGTAAAAAATTTTGGAATTTTTACTACCTTTTCTTACAGATAGTCGTAAATACTACGACTATACATACTACAACATACTAGCCACATAAGTTTGGTTAAAGTGAACTATTTGACAAGAACACTTTCACATCAAGAACACTACAATGACCTTTAACTGACCCTATGTGAAAATAAAATATATGGCAGTATAAAAGGTTATTTATTAGAATGCTTAATACCATTTTATACTATGGTATATTTCAGTTGCAGCTAACTATCAGTAAGCATAGTTTAACCACGTAAACATTTATTTAATAAGTTTGAATAATATTTTTGGAGTTAAATGATACTATAACTCCAGAACCAGGTCTAACATCAGGCTCATGAGGTGTGTTCCCTTTCTCCGCAGTGTCGTGTTCTGGTTTGGTGACCTGAACTTTCGTATCGATGACTACGATATCCACGTGGTGAAAAGCGCAATAGAGAACAATAAACTGTCTGTGCTCTGGGAGAAAGATCAGGTGAGACCTCTGTGACTCTCAGGTTTCTGGAACGACTAGTTTCAGCCCCTTAGAGAGCAGGAAAGTGTACAGTTACAGGCGTTTCTTTTGTAGACCGACGACATGTAATACTCATACTGGATATCATCGATGCGATGGAAAATCTGACACAATCTTCCTAATAATAATATATGGTGTAATAATAGACTATAGTGAAGTAATTCAATATAATATAGTATAACGTAATAATCCACTGAGGATAATGGATGTTGACATGTGTTGCAGTTTCTTTTACCTCCACAAGAGGTCGCCTCCATCATATTATTGGTTTGTTGTTGTGTGCAAAAGTCTGCAATCGTCCATTGTCTACTGCTTATCTGATCTATTCACGGGGAGCCTGTGCCTATCTCAGGCGTCATTGGGCATCAAGGCAGGATACACCCTGGACGGAGTGCCAACCCATCGCAGGGCACACACACACTCTCATTCACTCACACAATCACACACTACGGACAATTTAGAGATGCCAATCAACCTACAATGCATGTCTTTGGACCGGCGGAGGAAACCGGAGTACCCGGAGGAAACCCCCGAGGCACGGGGAAAACATGCAAACTCCACACACACACAGTATGGTCATTAAAAGTTCCTCTCATCATGTCTCAGTGCTCACAGAACTGAAGTGCTTTCATACAAGCTCACTTCACTGCCCCATTCCCACTAATATTTTTGTGTCCAACAGCTTTTAATGACCATACTCACTGCTCTGCACTCACAAATCATTTGTCCTCACGCTCTGTGTTGAAGATCCGGTTTAAACGCCATGAAGATGTTTTTTGATGACGATTTGTAGATGCGTTAGTTTACTTTAGTTTGCAGTTTTCTTTACTTTGAGCATTAACTGTTCAAAATGTAGAGAGCAGAAGAACAGCTCTGACAAAACAGAAATCTCTGGGCTTCCACATAGCTGATGAAGGAGATAAAAAATATTCTAACAAAATGTAAAACATTAAACGTTTTTATTGAGGGAGATCAACAAGCTGGAATATGATCTAGATAGGCTACCAGTTTGACCAGCTTGGCCTGTGTTTGGGCGATAGAGAAGATAAAATCTTATCTTAATAAATATCTTAATATTTTATTCATTTCAATATTAATATCGTAACATACATGTTTGGAAGACGCTTTTGAAGTAACACTATAGAAACCTTACTATTTAAGGAGAAGAAACTCACCATAAACAGTAATTCTACATCGTTTTTATAAACTGCTAAAAGTTAACAGTGTACTTGTAATGTATTACTTAGTTATTTTGCTTCCTTGTGCTTGAAGTGCATATTTTCCAGTTGTCTAGCAACAGCGCTGTTGTGACAGTAGCCACATAAATGGTCAGCGTTTCCTACCAATCTACCTCATATAGAATATATTCTACCTCAATAGAGTTTAGAAATCTATTATTTTATGTGTTTTCAACTTTATTCCTGTCTTTCAGCTCAACATAGCGAAGAAGAGCGAGTCTGTGATGGACGAATTTGTGGAAGGCCCTCTGAATTTCCCACCGACCTACAAGTTTGATGTGGGAACGCACACCTATGACACAAGGTGCGTATTTCCGGGAGAACTAAAGTTATTTTGACGATTTGGACGCTATTTACACAAATTTTTCTGTCTGTCTGTCAGTGCTAAGAAGAGGAAACCTGCGTGGACAGACCGAATCCTGTGGCGTCTCCGCAGGACGGGTTCCCCAGTGCCGTCCCACAATGCTGCGCTGCAGCGGGGTCTTACCTCTTGGCTTGGTGGGGCCACACGGGTCACGCAGTGCTTTTACCGCAGTCACATGGGCTACACCGTTAGCGACCACAAACCTGTCTCTGCCCTTTTCTGTCTGCATGTGAGACAAAACAAAAATGTTGAGTCTTAAAGATGTTTATATAGAAGCCTGATGTCTGTACAGCTGTTTTAAAACATTTGTCTCTGTGCAGTTTCCCTTTAAGATGGACCTGCCAGTAGTCAAGCTGGAGGTGGAAAAGGAGTGGACCAAAGTGTCGGATGCGACAACCAAGTTTACTACAGCATCAGGTTTCCAGAGAAGCTCCTGGGACTGGGTGGGATTGTACAAGGTGAGTTCAGATGCAGGTCAGAACTTGAAATGAACCTTTGCAACACTGTATACGCAAGCTGTCATCACTACAAGGCTTTTTAGTGTTACTTTACTTGCAAAAGTGAAAGTAATATCATTTAATCACTTAGAAGAGTTCCTTTCGTTCTTGTACAAAACTACTCAGATGCATCTTACTGGACAGCTGAACCGTTTATACCCCGTGTTATCAAGAGATCAGGCATTTGAATCCCACAGCTATCTGTGGCCAGGAGTCTAGAGAGCAGACCTGGTTGTTCTCCTCCTCTCTCTCTCTCTCTCTCTCTCTCTCTCTCTCTCTCTCTCTCTCTCTCTCTCTCTCTCTCTCTCTCTCTCTCTCTCTCCCCCCCCCCCTGTGTATCAGAGCGACATTACTGAGGCATGGGAGTTTCTAATTGTAGAAAAGGGGGATTTGTGTTTTCTCTGGAGGAACAAAGTGTTCACCAGTGTGTGATCACAGCTAGCTGGGAAATGGCACACTCTTTTGCTTTTTTCACTGCACAAGGTAGATTTGATTTCCTCAGCACTTGGACTTTCAGTGCTACTACACTGCCAATCATTGTCAGCCAGTCAGAATGGGTTACAGGTCATGGGCTTCCCAATAATGAAATTGTGTCTACTGCTCTACATTTGAACTCCATCTGTTAGTTCACTTTGTGGGCTGATTATGTCCAAAACGCATCAACAGACTGAATTCCATATGTAATAAACATGAACAAAGTGAATTGTTTAGTTCATCGTCCTGTTTTCCCCCAAATTTCTCTTTTGAAGGAAAAACTAAAAGTAAGAACACACACATATCGTCTAAAGTATTTATAAATGGCACAAAAGGACAGATGATGTAATCGATAGTGTTTTGTCATTTGATTGTTTCGCATGTTTCATATCTGGAGGACAACCAGTTCATTTAAGCTTTAAGGATTTTGAAATATTATACACATTATACATCGCTAATGCAAGTACCTGTCTGCCTTTAAGTGTGTGGGTGCATTTCAATCAGAGAGTCAGCCATTTTAAAGATGTCTCTCTCTCTCTCTCTCTCTCTCTCTCTCCCTCGCAATTGTACAATCGTTTCAATGCAGTGGAACCTTTGCCTCTTAAAAAAATCCCACGATGCACTGCAAAAAACAGGGAGAATCGACCCTTACGATGTTCTTTACTGGAAATGACGTCATATTTCCTGAAGCGTCTCAGCTAATAAAAGACAGCAGATGAAGCAAGTCTCAGCCAACTTCCTCTACAAATGCAAGCAGCTTGTGACGCTGTTGTAGCTCTCAAATGCTTACTTATTTGATGTTCTACATACAGTTTGTTCTGAGTCTCAAGACTTTCAATTGTTTAATGATACTGCTTGATTAAGCTTACAAATCAATGACAAATCGATGACATATACTGATTCACCAACTAGGGAGCTGATTGAGATACATACTGTGTGTGTGTTCGTATACTAATATTATTATTTTTGTTATTCCATGATACAATGCACTGTTCAACATTAACAGTTTGATAGTCAAGATAAGGTGAGCAGTGGTAGATCTGCGGTTGAGTGGTTAAGGCTGTGGGTTGTTGAGGCTGTGAGTGGTTAAGGCTGTGGGTTGTTGAGGCTGTGAGTGGTTAAGGCTGTGGGTTGTTGAGGCTGTGAGTGGTTAAGGCTGTGGGTTGTTGAGGCTGTGAGTGGTTAAGGCTGTGGGTTGTTGAGG
This sequence comes from Hemibagrus guttatus, assembly GCA_033459395.1. NCBI lineage: Eukaryota > Metazoa > Chordata > Actinopteri > Siluriformes > Bagridae > Hemibagrus > Hemibagrus guttatus. Next base: position 20,262,493 of record JAUCMX010000015.1, on the reverse strand, counting down.
CTGTGAGTGGTTAAGGCTGTGGGTTGTTGAAGCTGTGAGTGGTTAAGGCTGTGGGTTGTTGATTGGAGTTCAAGCCCCATTACGGCACAAGCTCCCACTGTTGGGTCCTTGAGCAAAGGCCCACAACAACCACCACTTCTCCAGGGGCGGTGCATCATGGCTTACCCTGTATTCTGACCCCAACCCTCCAAGGATGGAGTATGCGAAGAAAGAATTTCACTGTGCAGTAATGTATATGTGATAAACAAAAGCTACTTATTACTTATATTAATAAATATTAGGCTTTAGGTTTCCCTATTTTAATATTACCCCCCATCTGCTACTGGTGGTCAGATAAATTCTTATTATCCTGTTTACTACTTTACATTCCAAACCTTAACTCTATTATTATTATCCTGTACATACAAAAACAGTGCAAAATGATCGAGCTCATATTACATAATACATATTGGTGGTGGTAGCTCAAGTGGTTAAGGCTCTGGGCCGTTTTCATTAAAGGCTATTAATCTATTAAGCTGGCTAATTCATTACCCTTGTTATTAGTAATTTCTCTGCTTATGCTGAGCATCATAATTACCAGTTACCTAGCAACATTGTGTTTATGACTGTAACCACCTTAACACCCAGCAGTTGGTGGGTTCAAACTGGTTCTGCGAGATTCCATTCAAATACACCATTTTGAAATTGGTGACATCATCATGTCCTTCAGATGGGTTGGAAAATTATTAAGAAAAGACTCGATCCATGACACTGCAAGCGTGTCTTATCTAATCAATTTGCACCATATTGAGTCACGAGTTGAAAACCGAGCTGTTGGGGAAAAAAACAATCAAACCATCGAGCAGAGAACACGTGTCATCTTCTCATAAACCCCGAGAATACACAACCTCGGATTCAACGTTGCACTATTGCAAATGTCATGGTGTGTGTTTTAGATGCTGTTTTATGTGTCCTCTGTGACCTCCTTTCTGTCAGATGGGATTCAAACACCACAAGGACTATGCAGCCTACGTCTGGGCCAAATCGGACCATTCCACTCAGGTAATAAAAAACCCCCAAAAAAACCATGTTAAGTCTGAAAAGCACTCAGACAATCTGCTTAGTGTGTGAGCTTACACTAAAGACCTTACTATGGCCGAATCAGCAAGCGCCAGTATCTGCTGTGTGTAGTCCGGTTTTCGTTTTGCTTCCAGGTGACTTTTCCAGAAGAGGATTTGCCTAGAGACGCAGGAGAATACGTGCTGGGTTACTACAGCCACAACATGAACAGCATTGTGGGAATTACCGAACCATTCCAGGTTGAGTAACAGCACGTACAAGTCAAATTTACCTTCATTTAATTCAATGCTTTAGTGTTTGAGAATAATCCAGCTGATCATAGGTTTATTGCTCACTACTGGACATGATGATGACTTGTTGGTCATTTGACAGAGAAAATATAATTTAATAACAAGCTCTTCATTTGGGCATGAGAGATTAGTATCATTTGTATTTGTTTTGTGTTTTTATAAATAAGACAGAACAGTTTGACAAAAGACTTAATATTAAAAGAATTAATAAAAGATTAAAGATTAATATACAGCGGAACCTCAGCATACGAATATAATTCGAGTTCTTAAGGTGAAAATTCGTATTGTGGTACGAATTTTTCCATAAATGCACATAATCCATTCTAGCCACCCAAAAATATTAATAATATTACCAATTTCAAGGTTCAAGGGTCCTCACAGGAAGTCATGCCACCAAGCTCAGGCTAAAAATAGAACAGACCACCCATGCCACCAATCTGTCAACAAAAAATGCCCAAGAAAATCATGTAGCTTTTGGACCCATGCCAAAGGCAACGATGGTACTCGTAAAATTCGTAAACTCGCTTCACTTGGCTTTCCACCGACGCAAACAAGTTTTGAACGGCTCCCGGACGTACCGCAACTTAGCCAGCATTCGGTTCAGTTGGTTTGTAAGCTGAAAATGCTTCGTATACCGATGCAAAATTCTGGCAAAATGTTTATTTTTAAGGTGGAAATTCGTAAGGGAGGGCATTTATATGCTGAGGTTCCACTGTATAATTATAAGCTCCAATGGATGTTTTGTCTATGGGCCTAATTTGGGCTGGTGCTGAACATGATGATTTATATTTAAGTGACTATAACATCTAAAAACAAAAATCAGACCATAAGCCGAGTTAGCCACTGCACCACCATGTTGCCGAACTTATTAGACCCCATGTGAGTGAAAAGCAATCACACCAGTGATAAAGCATGTGATCCAGTATTGTTTTTTTATTAGTGATGTGTAGAAAACATACCATACTGAAAAGCAAAACCTCATTGCTCTTAGGTGGCTTGATACCTCGAGTAAAAAACAATCATCAGTTAAACTCTGACTTCATTATTATCGAATGTTAACAGTTGCATTCCATCAGTGTGTTGTATTTGTGCCACACTGAAATGCAGTCACTGTCCAATCACAGCAGTAAGCTACACTCTATATACTATAGACTATAGTAACTGTCTTCTTTACAGTCGCTGCATATTCATACTCTTTTTCTGCCCTGCACTTTTTCCCCTCCTTTCCTTTTGTCTTTCCAACCTTCTTTCTCCGTTCTGCTCCATTCACTCTCCCCAGGTTCAGTTACCTGTCTGTTCCCCTACCGCCCCACCGTGTCCGTGTCGCTCAGACAGTTCGGACGCCAGCTCCGAGGACGACAGCACTCTGGTCCTGCTGGCTTCCAACTCACGCAGCCCGAGTCCCAGGACACGCTCCAATAAAAGGCAGCAGCGGCACCATCGCAGTCGCAGCCCGGCTGTACCTGCCCTGCAGTCCCTCAGTCTGAAACCCAGAGACTCCCCTGTTTCACCCCGCCAGGCCGCGAACACCAAGAAGGAGCGTCTGTTTTCCCCAGAGTCACCTTCTATTAGTCCTCTGAGCCCTGCCAATGGCATCAGTGTCCCCGAAGCACTGGTGGCCGCCATCCTGGGGGAACACAGAGCACCTCAGGGCCAGACCCCTGCTAAGAGCGGGGACTCTAACCGATGACCACACATCTGCTGTCCAGGACTTGTAGAATGCTAATACATAACAGCTACAACATGCAAGAGTCGTGTTTTTTAGCCGTAGCTCTGACCTGTTGCTGTGTCACACTGCAGTCTGTTTCTGAACATTTGTCTCTTTAAATCAGTGCCGGTTCGAGCCTTGCTACTGGGCCTTTTTCTCATCACAATCTGCTGTGCTCATGAGCTTTTTGAGTATGAATAAGTAGCTAGCTTGTAATCTTTGCTAATGTCTGGAGACCATTACCAGACATTTATGATAAAAGCTAACATATCACAAAGTTTATTAACTAGCTAGCTGTTGAGAATCAAACTCATCTGCTCTAACTATCATATATCTTTGACTGTAGTTTTTTAAGCTAGTTAGCTATTTTGCTAGCTACTTTACTGATTACTGAGCTAGTGTTAGCATCCACTCTTCAGACACTCTCAATGGTAAACTAAGCAGCTAGCAGCAACCAGCAAGACTGACTGCTTTCAAAAGTCTCTTTTTAGCTGATGGACAGTGTGCCAGGTCCATGTTTATCTTGGCAAATTGTTACAGCGTTAACAGCGTAGTAGTTGATGTATTTGGTTGTGTGTGTCAAACATGAACATGTTCTTCCAACAGCATATGAGCTGAAGACATGAGAAATTGTACGAAGTGGATTAAATTATCCTGCGGTACTTTCTACCGAGATCATAAGTCTTAGGTGTTTTCATGAGATCATTCAGAATTATTATATATAAGCACAGTGGCTCAGTGGGTCGCACTTTTACCTCTGGGGTTGGAGGTTTGATCTCCACCAGTCTCCGCTCTCTGTTCACAGAGTTTGCATGAAACCTTCAGAAGTTTCCTCAAGGTACTCCAGTTTCCTCCTCCAGTCCATAGGTTGATTGGCATCTTTAAATTGTCTGTAGTATGTGAACGGTTGTGTGATTATGTCCTGTGACGGGTTGGAACCTCGTCCAGGGTGTCCCCCATTATTTTGCCCCAAGTCTATTAGGATAGACTCCAGGCTGCTTGTGACGCAGTAGGATAAGCGCTACTGAAACAGGATGGATGTATTATATACAGTATATTCAGTAAAAGTCTTAGGCATATGTACATTCATGCTGGAAAGCAAAGATGCCTTAAAAATTATGCAACAGCTCTAAATTAAACCAAGTCATTATTTATCATGAGCACACTTTGCCTTTAAATATTCTTCAGTAGCCTCAAGTACGTCATCCAAATTTCTAAGTTTTTCTCGGTATTTGGAAGATCCTGCAACAGTTCTTCTGAAAATCTAAAAAGTAGTCCGTTATATAAGTCTAAATGTAAATGTAAAAAATACATTTTTCTTTAATGTTTCACTTTTGTTAGAAAAATATATCAGGATGCCTAAGACTTTTGAACTATATTGTGTATAATATTTATATGTATTTCATATAGGAGTATACGAATGCACTAGTGTTCTGTGGGTTACTGTGTCACATTGTAGGTTTAATGGTCAGGGTCTGCGAATGTTATAGCTATATCGTTTCAATCACTTTGACAGATATAAATGACAAACGTATGACATCACCTTTTTCCTCTGGTATGGACTTCTCTCTGCCTGCTTCATCATTTTAGCATTGATTTTGTAATCAGAATCGATGTGATGAGGTGCCTTTGCCAAACTGAACTGTACATGATTTGCCAAGATGTACACAGGCCATAACTCCGGTACATTTCAATCTATACGCCAAGATTCATTTCTGAAATAAATTTCTGGTCGCATTTGAGGCATGAGCTCATGCTTTTTGGACACGCCGTCTCTATATATCTCTGTCTTTTCCTTTTTCACTCACGTAAGTCCATAAATGAAGCAGACGCTATAGAAATCAACTGAACTCACACGATCATAGTCGCTGCTTTATTTTAGATCATAATCAACAAAGATATGATTGTGCATGGTGTAGTTTCATAGCCAAGTGCTTAGACTGGTGGTATCAGTGTCTCTCAGTCTGATTTGATGTGTTGTAATTTTTCTGTGCATATCATCCGTGATTTTTTGAACGTGGTAGATTTCGTCATTCGTTTTCTTGATTGTAGTGCTGTGGATGGGACAGGCTAACGCTAGCTCTGCATGGACAAGAGTCAAAGATCAGATACTAATAAAAATAGCTTCTTTCAGTTGTCAGGCACTAGAGCAAGTGGCACAGAGTGCTCTATTGTACTGAACTCTGCACAATAATCTACACTATATTGCCAAATGTTTTGGGACACCCATCCAAATCATTGAATTCAGGACTCTGTCCAGGCCAATCAAGTTTCTCCACACCAAACTCGCTCATCCATGTCTTTATGGACCTTGCTTTGTGCACTGGTGTTCAGTCATGTTGGAACAGGAAGGGGTCATCCCCAAACTGTTCCCACAAAGTTGGGAGCATGAAATTGTCCAAAATACAAAAGCATTGTCTTGGTATGCTGAAGCATTAAGAGTTCCTTTCACTGGAACTAAGGGGCCAAACCCAACCCCTGAATTCAATGATTTGGAGAGGTGTCCCAAAACATTTGGCAATTTAGTGTACCTGTGCAGTGTGTGAAAAGGACGGACCGGCACCACTTCGAATACCCACCCGAGGCTTGTAAATGTAATTTATTGTTACGGGGGTCTGCCGTGTTTAACTATATTCATTCTCGCTCTGAAAACTAGTCATGACCTGTGATCATACGCAGAAAAGATATCATGCAATTTCTTTTTAAGCTACATAATCTTGGAGAATCTGAATGAACTTTCATGTTGTTTGTGAAGAAAAACAAAAAACAAAAGCCATAATCTCCAGCCTTATTGTTAAATACAGCTACCAAAACACAGGTCACCCTGGTGGACCTAGCTGGACAGTGCAACTAATGTGACATCATTTTAAGAAAGTGATCAGTTAAGGCAAACATGCATTGTTCAGTTCAGACAAGTAATAATGAAGCTGGAAAACAATTCACCAGCTGCTGATTTTGGTCTACCAGTTTGACCAGGTCAGCTTGTGTTTTGGTAGCTTGTCGGACCAAGCTGGATGCAGCAGGGAGTGCAATCCGGACAAACAGGATCCAGCTTTTATTGATGTCTTATAGTAGTAAAGGTGAGTGTGTAAATTTACAGATTTATAGAAGCTCCATCATTATCACATGTACCAAAAATAAATATTTTCTTTTTAAAGTCAGTAAACACCTTACTTGCATAAAACCCAACAGGATGCAGTGAGAAATTGTATATATTTTAAATTATTATTATTTTTTTCATTTGTTTGCCTAGAAACCTAACGGGGGGTGCAAACTTTTGCACATTACGCTAGCTTCTCTCCACAGCCAGACCCAAATTAATTAATAAAATTAAAGTATGACTACATAATACTACTACACACTGGTTTTATTATCGGCAGTGTGTAAGCGACGGTCTCGTTTTCAGGGAGTGATGAAATGTACATGAAGTGTAGCTGTCCTCTGATTTTCTGCACCGTTTCGTTTTCTGAGTGAAAGTCGTGAGAGCCTGTGAACGTTTCTGCAGTGTGAGAGCTTCAATACATGCAAAATAAAAAAAAATTATCTCAAAAGATCGTGTTTTCATTCATAAACGTGTCAAATGTGACGTTTAGGTTCTCTCATTGTTCCTGTGAAGCATTAGCTGTTGTCACTGGGGGACATTTTTATCGTCAGCACAGATACAATACTGGTTGTTTTTGTTTTTAAGATTTAAATGAAAAGACGAATCAATGATTGTTGAATCCATTAACCAAAGTAAAACTATACCTAGAACTCGCTCACTGTGTGTGTGGAGTTTGCATGTTCTCCCCATGCTTGGTGGGTTTCCTCCGGGCACTCCGGTTTCCTCTCACAGTCCAAAGACATGGTTCTAGGCTGATTGGAGCCTCTAAATTGCCCGTAGTGTGTGATTGCGTGAGTGAATGTGAGTGTGTGTGTGCCCTGCGATGGGTTGGCACTCCGTCCAGGGTGTATCCTGCCTTGATGCCCGATGACGCCTGAGATAGGCACAGGCTCCTCGTGACCCGATGATAGATCAGATAAGCGGTACAGACAATGGAATTGGAATTGGAATTTTCAACTCCTTTGTTTCTTTGCGTGTGTTAGGACTCGAGCAGTAACATGTGATTCCTCATTTCATTTGAAGACCATTTACATTGTAGGTATCAGTGTACCTGTAGTGTAGTGTGTCTCTGTGTATTTTGTTAGATAATATTCTCATTGATTATCTAGCCTCCAAACACAACAACATCAGTGGCAAGAAAGTAAACCGTGAATGAAGTGTCCTGTGACTGTTTTTTAGTAGTGCTTTGGTGCTCAGGAATGTAGAATAATATTCGTACATTAAAGATCTGAATTTAAAATTGCATATCTAGAGTAGAAGACAGCAGAAATGAAACTGACTTGTCCCCCTAAGGGTTCTGTTTACAGCAAGATCATTGTCCCACACAATGGCAGGGTCCGCTGTTTTTAGCAGATCATTTGATCCGCATGATTTGGCACAAGTTTTACGCCGGATGCCCTTCCTGTCACAACTCTCCCATTTTTATCCAGGCTTGGGACTGGCACTGAGAGTTAACTCTTCAGTGGCTGGGTTGGCGCCCTGCCCAGGAATCGAACCCGGGCTGCGGCAATTAGAGTGCGGGATCCTGCCGCTGGACCACCAAGAGGCCGCAAGGACAACTCTGTTATTTTCACTATATACTAAAGACATTTCGGAGTTCCAAAGGTGACTATGAGACGATAGATCAGACTTACAGCTTTCATTTTCTGATATTTACATCCAGATGTTTTAAACAGCTTAGCATCTGACATCTATTGTTTGAACTCACCCGTTTTTCAAACATACAACTTTTGTTAAAGGCTAGTTCTGTCCTGATTGTTTAAACATTTAATAGTAATAATTGAGCCCTGGGTGGCTCTTCACCTGTGAAGACTGGAGTTGTTAAAAAGGATAAACCAACAAAAAGACCAGAGAGGTGTCAATAGGAGAAAAGCAAGGCATTTTGATCTCTAACCTAAATATCAGGCTTGCTGTTCCAATACTTTCAGACCAGACTGTATCTAATGTATCGACCCTATTAATAAGTACACAATCTATCTTTTCTGCATACATAAAGAAACCATGTCTTATGTTTAAGTCGGCAGTAAATAAATGAAACACTTCTCTAAAGAAGAAAAAAGATGTTTTGGGAAACTTACTTCTGAAACTGAATTTAATGAAATTCAAGATCAAATTGTCAGCAGCCAATAACACAAACAAAAGGTTTGTTTTGTCTATAATCAAAATGTTTTTGTCTTGCTCTAATATGCATTCTTTAGGGTACTTGACTTTGACGTCAAGTTCAATTACAATACATTACCAAAGAATAATCATGACTGTTTAAAACACCCTGAACGATCCTTCATAGCACCTTTGCTACATGTGCTACTCTATATGGATGTTCAATTCTAGATAAATCTAGATATTAAGATAAATGATCTAGCTAGCAATGGTGAGATTCACGGGCCCTTGGTAAAATCGCATCGTCATTTTCATGCGTTTTGTTACTTGTGAAACTGAAAACTAAAGCAGTGTATGTGGCAGGTCTTACCCTTTAGCGTGTTCTCATCAACACTAATCCTCAATAGCCGGTTGCCGTTTGTAAAGCAGCCAGCTATAACAATAAAGACAGTGTTTAATCTTGGCATAGCATTTCTTCCACAGCGTGCTGCTTTTCTGCAAATCCACAGGCTAATACATAATGCTACGATACATAAACCAAGCATTAAAGTCTATATTTCTAATGAGGCTGTGGCATTTCACCTAATTATGAATAATGTTTCTGATACAAATATTACAAAATGTTCTTTTGTTAACTTAAATCTGTTACTGCTGATACTATTAGCATGTGATGTATTGAGAAAGAGTTTGTATTAGAGAAACATGAGACTTTTTTTTTTTTAAACATACAGGTTCAACCAAACATACACACCATTGTCTATTGTCGTTTTAGAAATTTACATAAAACTAAAATGTTTTCTGTAAAAAGCCACATCCACTTCAATGATGTCACTCAAACTTGCTGATGTGGTTTAGGACAGTGAAACTTTTTGCAGTCTGTAAACATGAATACAACTTCATAGTCTATACCAATTACAGCGGAACCTCAGCATAGGAATTTAATTCGTTTTGGAGGCGAGTTCTTAAGACAAAAATTTTAATTGCGAAACATATTTTCCCATCAGAAATAATGTAAATGCAGATAATCTGTTCCAGCCACCCAAAATTATTAGCAATATTACCAATACGAAGCGTATGTAAACTGTATGGCTGCTTACAAAAAACTGACCCAAGCCAAGCATTCCATGTCAAGGCTCCTCACAGGAAGTCGTGCCACAAAGCTTGGGCTAAAAATAGAACAGACCGCCCACGCCATCGATCTGTCAACAAAAAAAAGCCCGAAAAATCGACTAGCTTTTGAACGCATGCTGAAGGCACCGTTGGTATCGTGGGTTGACTCTTTCAAAACAGCTTTCGCTGACTGGAAAGAAATTAGAAAAATTCATAAACTCGCTTTGGTTGGCTTCGCTTGGCTTTCCACTGATGCAATGTTTTGAAAGGTTCCCAGACGTACGCATAACTTAGCTGACATTTGGGTTTGGTTCGTTCGTGTGCCGAAAATGCTTCGTATGTCGATACAAATTTCTTGAAAGATTTCAGTTTTTAAGGCGAAAATTCATAATGGAGGGCATTTGTATGCCGAGGTTCCACTGTATATGATTTGTATCAGTTGGATGATTATAAGGCAGCCATCTTGTATAACTGGAATCACTTGTGTTTTGTACATTTTGTTGTTCCACTACACAATTTCATTGAGTCATGGAATGTGGTCCCTGGAAAACTAATATATAGGCTTCGATGCTCTCACTGCCATGGACTGGGTTTGATTCCTGACCACAGTGCAGGTCCCAAGCCTGGATAAATTTGGGAGGGCTGCATCAGGAAGAACATCCAGGGTAAAACTTGTACCAAATCTAATGTGCTGATCGATGATTCACTGTGGCAACCCCTTTCAGGAGGAGAGGAAAGGAAAAAACTCATGCACATGGAATATTCATACATGTTTGGATAAGTTTGTTACTGACTAGTAATTTATTAACCCCATGGTACAAATAATGTTTAAAAGAAAAAAAATCACATCCATGTGTGCTTGTTGAACACCTCATTCCAGATTTATTCCCCTTTCCTGTTTCAATAAGCTCCACTCTTCTCTTCTGGAAGGCTTTCCACTAGATGTTGGAGCATAGATGTTGCGGATTAGTTTTCATTCAGCTATAAGAGCATTAGTGAGATCAGGCAATGATGTTGGGTGACGAGGTCTGGGGTGCAGTCGGCGCTCCAGTTCATCCGGTTCACAGGTTCGTGGCAACTTCGTTTGGAGAAGAAAAACATATGACTGTGATGGTCAGGTGTCCACAAACTTTTGGCCATATATTGAATAGCTATATAAAAGTAAACATATCTCCTATTAGCAAACATGTCATTAACGATGGATTTCAGTGGATCTTGACCGAACAAAACAAAGAGCACGTTTTGTTTGCATGATTGAGTACATTTTGGGTGAAGGGGAGCATTGTGTGAATTGTTCCTCTTCATATGAATGTAGGGTGGAATGTTTATTTTGAGAAATTACGCCTTTAGATACACAACATTCTGGTTTCTTTAATTGTCGTGTGTGTGTGTGTGTGTCTCTGTGTGTCTGTGTGTTGTTTTCTAGCTGTTCCCAAAGGTGTTACACCGAGGACCTATTGCTAAGTTTGCATGGGTGGAGCTGAAACACTCCCATGAGGGTATCTGAGTAAACCTGTGTTTCTGAGTCCTGAGCGAAGCTGATTGGATGCCGTGGAAAGATCATGTGACAGACTGCCTGTAAAGCTGCTTAAGGACACAGAGCTGAGCTGAAAGCTGAGAGACTCATACATGCCCGCATGACTGCACCTTTTCAGTGACCTTTGTAAAGCTTTTTATCCCAAAATGTTACAATACAATGCTACAAACACATATTTTGGTAAAATAATGAAACTAACAAAGGCATTTTATTTACTGTAATAAACAGAAGTTGATCTTATGACATGAAGTGCACATGTGATGAATTTTGAAACTGAAAAGAAAAGGAAAAAGGAGTCGGAAGAAACCGTAAGAAACTACAGTGAAAGTTGAGCAAAATCGATGCAGTACTTAAAATAGTGTAAAAATGTAAATAATGAAATAATTAACCCCTCTTGGATTGAGATCTGAGTTGAAAAACCTTGCTAACACTGTCAACATTTTCCAAAATGTAAATCCTATAAAGACTTTCTCCATATTAAACTCATTCACTAATATCAGAAATCATGTGATTTCATAAAACCAGTAGTTTCAATTGCAGGGATGAACTGGGACTAGCCACAGAACTAGTATACTAATCTAACTGGCTGACTTAATTAGCAACATAACTGCGGTTGTTACAGTCTGTTCTCAGAGGTTTGGCTACGGTTAAATCCTACTGCTGAGATTCTGAAATCCTGTACCGGTGACCTGTGACCAATCTCAGCTTACTGACTAGCATTAGAAAAGTTAGCTAATATGAGTGTGATATCTCGCTAATAAGACCGAAGACAATGCGGATAATATAAATGTAATATAAATGAAGATCTAGAAAGATGTTCACTGGTCATAATGTTATGGCTGATTGGTGTATATGCCTAACTCAGCTAATTTCCTTACACAGCTGCACAATGTGTACCTGGGGGTGTCATATCAAAATACTGACTTTGTGTATAAACCTAAAATTTCTCATTTCTAAAGACTTTAATTTGAATTTTTAAAGGCTTTTTTGTTTTACAGCTTTTCACTGCATGTGCATAAGACTTTTGCACAGTACTGTATAGACCCATGCATACAGCCTTCACTGTCTGTGCTAAAGACACAGAGACAATCCACATGCCAAACAACGTCAGAACGGCCTGCGGGAACATCAACGTCTGCTTAGATTTCCAGATAATGAGTGTGCAAAGCTACAATGAAAAACAGAAACGAACTCCAGACAGTAAATGTTTCTTGGGTAAAAGGAAAACATTGATGTCTCTGATCAAATTCTTACTTTAACAAATAATTATAAAAAAAAAAAAAAAAGGTTTGAATCTGAAAGGGTTTCCCTTTGTATGTTTGTTTGTTGCATGTCTGTTCCATCTGCTGACTTCCTGCCAGTGTTTCTCATGCGGAAGGCCCAGGTTCGATTCCCAGCCACTGGATGCAGTGCCGGTCCCAAGCCCGGAAAAATGGGAGGGTTGCGTCAGGAAGGGCATCCGGCGTAAAACATCTGCCAAGTTGTTGTGCGGACCAGTTGGTCCACTGTGGCGACCCCGAACAGGGAGCAGCCGAAAGCAACTTCAGTAACTGAAGACATTTTTATGAATCAGACTGGAGTTAGACAGCTGTGTTGCAGTTACAGGTCTTGCTGAATGTTTTTTGAATCCATTCACAACAGATGTAGTTGATCTGCCAAGACAGGTTTCAATCGACAACATTTACTTCTTTACTTTTGTACTGGTGCTAGAAGTCTACTTCAGGCACTGTATAATAAAATTCTAGGGTCATCAAAATCCATGAAGATCTCCCCCAAAAGGTGTCATGAAAAAAAAGGAGAAAAGAGAAGACTGTTTGCTTAGATTGTGATTATGCATAAATCGGACTTATCATTTTATTAACATGCAGCAATGAGATGAACAGGCTTTGCACTGTTTTATTTGTTAGCTTTTATGGTTGGCAGGAGAGAGAGAGAGAGAGAGAGAGAGAGAGAGAGAGAGAGAGAGAGAGAGAGAGAGAGAGAGAATGTTTATTTTTGTCTTGGTTTCTCAGCTTGACAACTAGAATGACTAAAATGACTAGCTAATAACTAAACAACTCATGCCTAACTGAACATGTTAAGGAAAGTCACTCTGCTTTGTACATAAAAAGAGCAGTATTAATCACACACAGGTGTACCCTCATTCCTGAAATGATCCACTCGTTCCAATACTTTGCCTCCATTTGTAAACAGTTCTCGACCTTATAAAAACACACATAGAGGAAAGAGCATTCAGCCCTTTCCCGAATGCACAAGCTCACAGACACCTGGGATTATTTAGCGCTGCTCTGATTGACAGGGGGGAGAATAATAGCATCCCCACACATACAGCACTCTTGGCTACTGGCCTTGGATAGCTTCACTGTACATTTTATCAGTTTGATATTACTTTCAATGTTGTAGAATGCCAACAAAACAAGGTAGTTCATCTGGTCTCTTCCATTACAGCAGCAGTAAACAGCAGTAAACCAGTCTTTCTCTTATTCCTGTCTTTAATAAAGTTAACAAAACAAAAAGAAATGCAGTTTTGTAATGTTACCAAGAAAGTATCCAAGCCTGAAGAGTTTCCCATGTCGGAAAATAAATCATCTGAGCTTGACCTCTGACTGTTCCGAAACCCTAAAACTAGATCATCCTTCCTGAAATGCTAAATAAATATCACTTTAGAGAAAAGTTTGTTAAAACATCAGCACCAAAATATAATCTCTCCTTCATTGAGTGGATGTGAAAGATTAGAATAACTCAGAACTGTCATTCAAGTTATTATTAAAACATCATTGCTTTAGTAATAAAGTAATAATGTCTTATATATACAATATTATGATAATATTACAAGCTGTGGTAAGTTGATATACATATGGTACAGTGCAGAAGACAATGTCAAGCAGTGTGTGTGTGTGTGTGTGTGTGTGATGCTAATTAGCTGGCATTCACTTGTATCTTTCTAAATCGGCTGCTAGTCTACTGCCGTTTTGGACTTCATTGTTTTTATTAATGATGTTTTCAGGGAAAACGGTGGTTTCAGGAAAATGAGCAGTGCTGGAGGTCCAGAGTCCAGTGTGTGTGTGTGTGTGTGTGTGTGAGATTAACAATTACACAAACTCCTTAATCTATGACATTTTAATTTCCAAGCTAGCATGTGTGATAGAAACAATGGATATTCCCCATTTTTTCATGTCATGTCAGACATTTTGGTAGCAAATAAAACAAAACAAACCAGTTCAATTGAGTAACCCGAGAAATAATCATATGAAATGATTTGCTTATGCCTTTATTTAGGGTTAAGAAGGGTTAGAAAATAAGCATTATTTATATACTTGTCATGAAAATTTCATAGAAGCTGTATCAAATTATTTGCATCTCTTGGTGGACGCCGTTAAATCCTGAGATTAAACGTGATTGGTTGGTGAAAATGACGGACGTCTCTTCAAACCAATCAGATTTGAGTCTTTGGCATACATACGTAGAATATAAGCGACGGCAACGAACCATTGCATTCATTCGGTGTTGAGTCTACATAGCCGGTGTGTTTGATTTAACAACGTTCCCGTTTTAAGGAACAAACAAATAGCCAGACAATCGTTTCGCGTATTAGATAAATTTACAAATTTATTCACCAAAAAAACAACACATAACATAACATGAACGGGCACGGTAACTCCATCATTGATGAAGACTGCTTCCTGTTCACTTCTGAGTCGGTCGGTGAAGGGCACCCTGGTATGTATATCTAAATGGTGTAGTATTTTTTTTTATTTATTGTATTTAGGGTGAAATACGTATTTAAATACAATTCAGGCCATGGCGACAAGCAGGTGACTAACCGGAACTGGCTCGAGCGCAGAGCGTTTGCGCAACTAGCATGTTAGCAAACAATAGGTACAGTACATCAGCCGGTTTATATCAATTTTCTAGAGTTTTTTTTTTATTTTGTATTAAAAACTTATATATACTTAACTGCTCATAGATTTTTAGCGCTAGATTCAAGAACCCGTACATATGACCTACATAAAGTTTTGCATATTAAGCACTAAAATGCGGTATATTCCCCGGTATCCGTTAATCTTAACCACGCCGTGGGTTTGTCAGCCCGAATCAAAGCAAGAGCGAGTTCCAGGCCAAAGGAAAAATAATAAAAACATTTTGTATATATGTGGAAACGTGGTTATAAGTGCTCAAATTTGTTTCAATGGTTATATCTGAGAAGCTAAAGCAGTTACTGTAAAGTGATGGAGAAAGTGTGGGCAGTATGGCGGGAGGACGGCATGTGGCCAGAGCGATGCTCCAGGTTTTTTTTATTTATTTATTTTTATATAAATATAGTTTACAGATGTTTTGATACAGCTTTATATTTTTATATTCCCTACACATCCTACAAACCTTCTTTTGAAGTCCGGTCAATCAAACTGTTTTTATAAATGAACTTATTCAGTCTAGGGACTTTTAAAAATCTATTTTTTTTAACGCTGTCTGAGAAACAAATATACATAAACAAATCTAAATAAATGTAATTAATTGTAGTTAAAGTGTATTAACTAGGACGACTTAATCCGCGTTATTGCATGCGTTTATGTCTCCACGTGTTTGCGCTGTTGCGTCAGCCGTCGTTCTGGTTGCCAGATTGGTCGTATTATTTTTTTTTTTGTCACGCCACCATCTGGCAACCAAAGGAAAGTCATTATGACCTTTACATCAACATTAAAATACTTGGCACTTAAAGAACTGTATGAGGATGTGTGTAATGTGATTGTGAGGTTGTGTACACTGTGAGTGGCTATAGTTTAACTTTTTACATAAGTGTGTGCTCATCAAATCATTCCAAAATTTTTGGCTCGTTTCAACATGTTAGGGGTGAAATGAATTTTTGGCTAAAGCAGCCCTGTTGGTGAGACGCATGATATTTTAAGTGTACACTGTTAACTGTTGGGTTGGCCTCATCAAAAGTGAGGTATCCCTCGAAACACAGGGCTACGTTACTTTGTAAAGGATTTTCGGGAAACCAAATTTTACTTTTGTTTCTGCTGAGCTATGTGGAAATCATCTAAAGATCATTATCTCCATGCTTCTCGCTTTCTCTTTCCTACAGAGGTTTGGTTGAGAGTGTAAACAGGCCCAAACTGGCAACCCCTGCCTTGGAGGGAAAAGTCCTTGATGTTTAATGAATCATATTTTTATGCTGCATCTTGAGCACTTTTTTTTTTTTTTTTAATACTGCATTCAATTTTTCCTTAATTTGTGCCAGTTGAAGAAAATACTCCTGCTCGCGGTTGTGCAAGTGCACTACCCTATGTTATGTACCCTACATAGTGCACTACCACATTACAGTACAGGATGATGCACAGGTGCCTCGAGTCCTGGCTATGTTACAGCTAATTAAGACGGCTTACATCTGCTCTAAATATAGGTTTCTTGCAAAGGCTGCAGAGTATTTACCCAACTCAAACACAACCCAGCTGTTAAACAAGCCATCAGTCAGGAATTCGGCGCATGCTCAGGGTCAATAGCCAGCAGAAAGCAATGCTGAAAAAGTAGAATTGCTGAAGGGATCTTCATGGTTTGGTGGCTCAGTGGTAGGTTTCTCGCCGGGTTCGATTCCCAGCCAATGCCCAAACCCCAGCCACTAGATGCAGTGCCGGTCCCAAGCCCGGAAAAATGGGAGGGTTGCGTCAGGAAGTGCATCTGGCGTAAAACCTGTGCCAAGTTGTTGTGCGGACCAGTTGGTCTGCTGTGGCGACCCCGAACAGGGAGCAGCCGAAAACAACTTTTATCCCCTCGATGTGGTGCTAGATGGAAACCTTTAGCTAGTCTATGGGGGATAAAAGAGAGTGGAAACCATTCATAATAAGAATTAAAGTTTGACTAAAATATGGTACTCACTAAGCAGCTATGAATTTTGTTGATCAATTCTGTTGCAATACTTTTTTGTGCTTTCATACTAGTTTTTATAAAAATTGGAAAGTCCCTAGATGCAGCTGAAGCTGTGATGCATTTAAACTCGATGTTTAAGAAAAAATAGGTTTGTTCTCTCTCCCATGCGTTTCATGTGTTGACGACATGTAATTGTCATGTTGCCCACACCCAGGTTTCTTTCTATATTTATGTTCACATGATTAAAGCACTGCTGCATGTGATGCGTTCAAACGTTGGTATCTTTCACGATAACAACATACACCGATGTCCCGCTCGGTCAGGACAAAGAAAATGAGCAGATCATAAGCCTCTCATGTCTGTTTTCCTGTTAGTAGAATATTGATGACATGAGAGACTTGTTACTCTTGGCTGATTTTGCTGCAGTGTGCCGCTTTGAGTCTCAGGGAGGAATGTGTTCTGTCAGGATTCTTGACGCAGGATGTTCCCTTTGTATTTCTGTCATGTAACTGCTTTCCTCCTTTGGTGTAAATGCATTAGATTTATATATCGGTGATGTTAAACAATACTTTTTTCTTTTTCTCTCTCAGATAAGATTTGCGATCAGATCAGTGATGCTGTGTTGGACGCTCATCTCAAGCAGGACCCCAACGCTAAGGTTGCATGTGGTGAGTGTTCTAACCAGAGTAGTATCCTAACTAAAATGGCTCATTCACACATGCAGAAACTAGTTTAAGTATTTAATCTTTTAGGAATGTTTCGGTTTTTTTTTCTTCTTCTTCTTCCTTTCTTAATCTCTCTACAATCTTTTAACTCTTCACAGAAACTGTAGCTAAAACCGGAATGATCTTGCTTGCGGGTGAGATCACCTCTCATGCCTACGTCGACTACCAGAAGGTTGTTAGAGAAACCATCAAGCAGATCGGCTATGATGACTCCATCAAAGGTGTGACAGTAGCATGAAACCAGTCGTGCAGCTAACTCGTGCCATTATGGATTTAAATGCATTCTGTTAATTGTAGTCAGATGTGCCTTTTGCCTTTCTTGTGTCTTCTCAGTCTAGGTTTGTGATTAATTTTTCTCATCCTTGTCTTGTGTATATAAAATGAAGGAACAAGTCAGATTTGGGTTTATTACTGAGCATGATTACACAAAGTTTTGTGGTGACTGTGTGGCTTAAAGACATTGTTAGATGCAAGTCCAGGTGTAATAGTTGTCTGCTGGTGTGATTCAATCCTCCTTCAATTTACTCAAAGCAAATAAATATACTTCCTAGAGATTATGCTTTTAATAGTGTTTATGGCAGTCTGTTTTTGTTCTATGACTAATGGCCATTTCTTTGCTCAGGGTTCGACTATAAGACCTGCAATGTCCTTGTGGCTCTGGAGCAGCAGTCCCCGGACATTGCCCAGGGCGTCCACCTGGACCGCAACGAGGAGGACATTGGTGCTGGAGACCAGGTGAGCGTGATGAAACACATGGTGTTTAAAACCTCTAAAACGGGGTGTCCGATTTTATACGCAGAGGGTTTTCATTTATATCAAGCAAATGAATCAGGACAACTAGAGCATGTAAACATGAGGGCTGTTTTGTTCTGAGGCATGCTTTGTCAATCTCAGGGTCTGATGTTTGGCTATGCCACTGACGAGACCGAGGAGTGTATGCCCCTGACCATCATCCTGGCACACAAGCTGAACGCTAAAATGTCTGAGCTGCGACGCAACGGCACTCTGCCATGGCTGAGGCCGGACTCCAAAACTCAGGTGAGGTGTTTGACTGCAGCTTTTTAAATGTATTTTGTGTCTGTATTGTCTGTCTGTTAGATTTCAGCTAAAGATTTGCGTGGTCGAATTGTTCAGCAAGGGGGGGAAAAAAATCTCTCTCTCGATGCTTTTAGGAAACTCGAGCGTAAATATTCTGCAAAGAAGTACACTATTGTTTTATCATTTATTTCTTTCTCATTTTGAGAGGGTTTTTTCCTCCTTTTAGTATTTAAAACTAACGATGTCTATGAATTCACTTCAAAGAAATGTCTTTCAAAATGTGAAAGTCTAATGTGTAGTCTGAAGGTCATCAGGTGCTCTCACACGCCATTAATTTTGAATCAGCTGTGGTTGTTGAACTTTAGTTCTGTGTCTCTTGTATAGGTGACGGTACAGTATCGCCAGGACCGTGGCACCATGGTACCCTTGCGTGTGCACACCGTGGTGGTGTCTGTGCAGCATGACGAGGATGTGGGCCTGGACGAGATGCGTGACGCCCTGAAGGAGAAGGTTGTGAAGGCAGTGGTGCCCAGCCGATACCTGGATGATGACACTATCTACCACATGCAGCCCAGCGGCCGCTTTGTCATCGGAGGACCACAGGTGAGTGCAGAGTACACAGCAGGCTTGTCTTACCTGTAAGAGGATGTGGATTGTGGTTTGTGGTTTTTATTCATTTTCCCGGATTCCTGTTTTAATCGTGGTGCAGGGCGACGCTGGTCTAACTGGACGCAAGATCATTGTGGACACGTACGGAGGCTGGGGGGCTCACGGTGGCGGTGCGTTTTCCGGGAAAGACTACACTAAAGTGGACCGCTCTGCTGCCTATGCTGCTCGCTGGGTTGCCAAATCTCTGGTGAAGGCAGGACTTTGCAAACGTGTCCTTGTGCAGGTGAGGATTTTAACAAATGTATATCTTAATTATTACTATAACTTTATTATAGTTCCTTTCAATTTGGGTTTTTGTTAATGTTGCTTATTTTGACCTACAGCTGTCGTATGCCATTGGTGTGGCCCATCCGCTCTCTGTTTCCATCTTTCACTACGGCACCTCTGAGAAGAGTGAGAAGGAACTGCTTGAAATCGTGAGGAAGAACTTTGACCTCCGCCCTGGCGTCATCGTCAGGTAATGTAGGCTTGTGAGATGGTGTGAAATTTTGTTAACCTTTTGTGCTTCCTAGCGATTGCTGATTTTGATTGAGATCACCCGTGGCTTTAGAACGACGTAGGCTGCAGCTGGAAAAAGGGCCGTGGACCGAAATCCTTTACTTGTACACGTATCGTTACAAGAAGTTAGCATTATTGTTTAGTCTGAAGCATTCAGCTTGTCTGGAAACGCTTGCCAAAATGTCAGGAGTGTAAATAAACCACATGAGTGTTTAGCTGTAATTCAACTCGTTATAAAACTGAAGCAATCCCATGTTCAATGTCTGAAAGATTAGTAAGACTGTCTGTTCATCAAGCATGTACAAGCGAAGCAACGAATCATCAGAGAAAGAGGTGTACACACACACACCAGAGTATGTGAGTGAAGTGGAGCCATGTGGTGCTCTTCTCAGTATTCCACTGTGAGTGCACGTGCCACTCAATTGCTTATGGCCCAAGTGAATTCTCCTCTCCTGAGCTGCTCACATTTACCAGTAAAACTGTAGTGTAGTGCACTCTTTTCTGTTTGCCTGGAATGCAGTTGTTGAGGTGCTGCTTGAGCTCCATAACCTTGGAGCTATTGCTTATTTTGCAGTTTCTTAAATCAGCATATCACAAAGTGCATTATGGGAAGGGCGAGCGGTGCTGAGCGAACAGAGTTGAATCTTAAAGGCACTCTTCGCTCTGGAATTATCAGTACTCTGCTTGCAGAGTGGTCACGTGCTGATGTACACTTTATAGATTTCTTTTATTTTTTCCCCCTCTCCAAAGTTTGTGATGATTCCTGCCCATGTTTTCATCACATTCTCCTGTGTACTTCCAGAGATCTGGACCTGAAGAAGCCGATCTACCAGCGCACCGCCGTGTACGGCCACTTCGGCCGTGAGCCTTTCACATGGGAGGTTCCTAAAAAGCTCCAATATTAAACCTGTAACAGCTTCTCCTTTCAGTCAGTAGGTGTACACTACAGAGAAACCTTGCTGCTTTGAGGAGAAGAATGTGACCACATGCTTGCCCCTAACCCCCATCCCTTTGAATCAAGAAGTTCACAAAACGAAAGAAATCCGTCCTTCCTTTTGCTTGCACCTTTTCAACACTTTCAGCCCCCCCCCAACCCTTCCATCCCATGTGCCCAGCTTTCCTCCCTCCTTCATGCTCCTGTCCTGCATCCTACTGACGTTAATGATGGCACAAATTAATGATTTGAATGCAGATTGCTATGCATTGCCACATGAAGCACTGAAGCCAATCAAACCTCCTTATTTATTATTAATTTTTTTTAACCTTTTCTGCAAGTACCACTTATGCCAGCATGACTCTTTTTTCTTTTTTTAAGCAATGCATTTCAATCACTTGAATGATTTAAAACCTTGGGATCAGAAGAAGGTTTAATAATCCGAATGCTGCCGGTGCGTGGAGTCGAGTACAATATAGTAAAAATATAACTGTAGGCCTGTTTTGATTGGAGAAGGTATTTTATTAGGAGAAACTGTGTTTTAGATGTCTGTTGCTGACATCTCAGTGCTTGCAGGCCATATGTATTCTGGTGTGTTACAGAGAAACCAGAAGCTGCTACCAACTGTGGTTCTGCAGGACTGTGATTCTTAACTCCACCCCTTTCCTTCAGTTTATTTCTCAGTAAATTATTTTTATAGATTAAATCTTCTCAGTAGCTCTATTGGCTCTTTTTTCCCCCCCATAACCACGGTGAAAACGCTGCATTCCCCTCTGTGTGTGTGCTCGATAGCCGGCGTGGTTACAGAGAAGCCGAGCTTCCTCGCTGCCACAATGGGGTTGCCTTCGCCACTTGAATGCCACCATTTTGAAACCCTGCTCTCGGTACGGGGAAAAGTCAGGGAGCCTCTAGAGCACTGGCAAGTTGGGATTCCTTTTGTACTTCAAACTTTTTAACGATTATCCTGAGCAGCATTGTAGCTGCGTGCCCATCGTGCCACCCTGCGGCATCCACAGCGCATCGTACAGAAAAGCATTGAGGCTCTGACGCTGGGTGGCTCTGGAAGCTGTGACCATTGTTGCCTATTTTATTAGTTTTACCTGAACGGCAGATTAAGAGAGACTGACCATACATGCACATGTTTTATTACATATTGGGTGATCTCTGCAACTGAGACAGAAGCAAGAGTTTGGCCAGTGTTGTACAGAGAAACTGGCTTTGTTTACGTTGCTCTGCTCGGAAGTGGGTCTTTTTACATTTTTATTTTTTTATTTTTTTTTAAATGCCAGCCATTGGTGCACCAGACTGGCTACTGGAAGAGCAAAAGTGCCTTTTTTTTTTTTTTTCCCCCCCCCTTCCCTGCCCCTCTCCCTCTTGCCTTTCTCCCTCTCTGTCCACCAGACTTTCTCCCTCTGTGATGTTTGTACCTTCTGCAATCCCCAAATCCTCTCCTGCCTCTGATACTGTATCCTGATTAAATAAAACTTCTGCTCTTGTGTCCGGAGTTCATCTTTTTTGAGTCTTATTCTGTACCTGGTCATGATCTACACGATGAAGATTTGTGTTTCTGGACAAGTTGTTTGGTTTAATGGAGCTGAAATCAGGTTTGTAAATTGGTTGTGTAGTAGCATGGGCTGTGTATGGTTTATGCATTAAAAGTTGTGGTTTCAGCTTCCATGTTTTAGGTTTATTTGTTTTAAATTTATTTTCTTTCTTTACCTTTCGGGCTTAGTTTCCACCTTACCTTGACATGCTGTGTATTTACAGGGTGTCAGTGAGTCCATAACTACTTTGTTTTGTTTTAAATTAATTTGAGGCATTAAATTGTGAATTTTAATATGCATGGTTTTAAGCTATAACAAACCTGATGATGTAAAGAAGCGAGTGCAGGCAGGTTGGAATGGGTGGAGAAAGGTGTCGGGAGTTCTGTGTGATAGGAAAATATCAGCGAGAATCAAGGGAAGGTGTACAGGACAGTGGTGAGACCGGCCATGCTGTATGGTTTAGAGACCGTGTCACTGAGGAAGAGACAGGAGTCAGAGCTAGAGGTAGCAGAGCTGAAGATGTTGAGGTTCTCTTTGGGAGTGACAAGGTTGGACAGGATTAGGAACGAGTACATCAGAGGGACAGCTCATGTTGGACGGTTGGGGGACAAAGTTAGGGAGGCCAGATTAAGATGGTTTGGACATGTTCAGAGGAGGGAGAGTGAGTATATTGGTAGGAGAATGTTGGACATGGAGCTGCCAGGCAGGAGGCAAAGAGGAAGACCAAAGAGGAGGTATATGGATGGAATTAATGAGGATATGAAGCTAGTGGGTGCAAGTGTTGAGGATGCAGAAGATAGGGATAGGTGGAGAGAGATGATTCGCTGTGGAGACCCCTGAAGGGAAAAGCCGAAAGAAGAACCCCTATGATGATCAATTGTCCTGGTGGCATTTGCACTGAGGCACGTGTTGACGTGTGACTGCTCTTCCCTTTACACAGGAGTCATATTAGCAGTGTGTATGTATGTGTTTTGGCTGATCTGTGTGTGTATATTTTTTTTATATATATATATACACACACACACACACACACATACACACAGATCAGCCAAAACATTAAAACCACTGAGAAGGGGTGAACTATATTAGGCAGAAAGTAAACAGTCAAAGTTGTGATCGAAGCATTTAAAATGGACAAGCAT
The DNA here is from genome assembly GCA_033459395.1 of Hemibagrus guttatus. NCBI lineage: Eukaryota > Metazoa > Chordata > Actinopteri > Siluriformes > Bagridae > Hemibagrus > Hemibagrus guttatus. The sequence goes on along the minus strand of JAUCMX010000015.1, from coordinate 20,239,168 downwards.
TTGCACAATACAGTGGAACCTCAGCATATAAATTTAATTAAAATTAAAAATTTGTATTGCTATATGAATTCTCTCATAAGAAATAATGTAAATGCAAATTATCCATTCCAGACACCCAAAAATATTACTAATATTACAAATTTCCAAGGTTCAAGGGTCCTCACAGGAAGTCGTGTCTCCAAGCTTGGGCTGAAAAATAGAACTGGCCACCCACGCCACCAATCTGTCAAAGGTATGTCGAAGGCAACGTTGGTATCGTGGGTTGAATCTTTCGAAACAGCTTTCACTGTTTAAAAAATTTTTTTTGCTTGGCATTACATGTTAGATATATATATCTTATATCTATCTATATAGATAGATAGATAGATAGATAGATATAGATGTCTCGTGGATATATTATATATAATACTATATATATAGATATGTGTATATATATTATCTCAACTAATATATATATATATATATATATATATATATATATATATATATATATATATATATATATAAAAAAATGTCTTTTTTTAGAATACACAAATGTGACTGGATTAACTGTTCACTGTACAGCTCTATGGGGGGGCACCCTCCAGGGTTGGGGGTTCGATTCCCGCCTCTGCCGTGTGTGTGTGGAGTTTGCATGTTCTCCCCGTGCCCCGGGGGTTTCCTCCGGGTACTCGGGTTTCCTCCCCCGGTCCAAAGACGTGCATTGTAGGTTGATTGGCATCTCTAAATTGTCCGTAGTGTGTGATTGTGTGAGTGAATGAGAGAGTGTGTGTGTGTGCCCTGTGATGGGTTGGCACTCTGTCCAGGAGTAGCCATCTGCATTTAGGGGTCTGGTGAGAAGTTGAGACAGATCCGGCAGATTACTTGTGAATCTGTCTTTAGTGGTCGGGATAATAGTTCTACCGAGTCGATAACGAGGAGAGACATGTCTAATATGTTCTACAGGTAGAGTGTACACTAAGAGGTGATGGTCTGTGATATCATCACTTTGAGGTAAAATATCTATATCAGTGACATCTGTTCTATGTGACATAATTAAATCTAGCGTATGATTAAAACGATGAGTTGGTCTAGTAATGTTTTGTTGTGCAAGGGATCTAATGTTGAGAAGCCAAAACTTTAGGAATTGTTTTTCTTTAATTATTTGGCGTTTTTCAGGTATAACTGCGATTAGATTATTTCGAGGGCTATTAATGAATTTATTCTTTGATCTCACAGAGGCATTGGTGGCTCAGTGGTAGGTTGCTCGCCTATCATGCAGAAGGCCCGGGTTCGATTCCCAGCCAATGCCTCAACCCCAGCCACTGGTTGCAGTGCCGGTCCCAAGCCCGGAAAAATGGGAGGGTTGCGGCAGGAAGGGCATCCGGTGTAAAACCTGTGCCAAGTTGTTGTGCGGACCAGTTGGTACGCTGTGGCGACCCCGAACAGGGAGCAGCCGAAAGCAACTTCTATTCTTTGATCTCACTATTCTGGGAACAGACACAGTTTCTATAGGATGAGCTGTGTGTGCACTTGTATCAATCTGGTGAGCCGAATTGTAATCTGAGGTATGGCTTACCAGTCAGATGGTGTGTAGTGTTCTGGAGATGTTGTCTGATGTTGCAGTTGAAGTTAAATTATATGCAAAATGTTTGCATGCATCCAAATGTTTTTAGGTTAACTCTGCATATATTCTAAGAAGCGTGAGGAAACAAGTCTGGGTTGCTGATGCAATAAAGGAAATCATGGAATGAAAACTTGACTTAACCTTTGGTCAGGGTTAGCATGTGATCTTGGAAACAATATGTAACTAGGTAGATTACGTTTGTAGTTAAATTGGGACAAGACCACCGTGACACTAAGGTCAGTTTCTGCAGTACACGTCGATCGTGTTGACGGGATATTTTGCCCTTTATAGAGCCGCGTAGTGAGCTGTAGGATCTTTCAGCTGAGGAGAAAAAAAAGGGTTGTTTGAAGTTGTGTAAGATGTTTTGTCATTTTTACAAGTCGGATTTTTCCTCCAGGCTAAATGTCATCCTCAGAACACTATAACTAACCTGTGAAATGATGTAATATGTTCCTCTGTATTCATTGAAATGTATTGCTTTTTAATTCCAGTGTTTAGGAACGTATACAGCTTTGAAAACCAGATTAAAGTCATAAAGGATTTTGAGGTTTTGCAAAACTGGAACCGGCATAAAATACACCGATCAGCCATAACATTATAACCACCTACCCAATATTGTGCTGGCCCACCTTTTGCTGCCAAAACAGCCCCGACCCATCATGGCATGGGCATTAGATCCCTGAAGGTGTGCTGTGGTATCTGGCACTAAGATGTTAGCAGCAGATCCTTTAAGTCCTGTAAGTTTGTGAGGTGGGGCCTCCATGGATTAGACTTGTTTGTTCAGGACATCCCTGCTCGATTGGATTGAGATCTGGGGAATTTGGAGGTCAAGTCAAATGCTTCTAACATATCAACTTTGAGCACAAAATGTTCACTTGCTGCCTAATGTATCCCACCCACTAACAGGTTTTTCCAGAATATAAACAAATTCGTAGCCTAATTTTGATCACTGTCGTCCTGACCTGCCAGGCTGAATGTAATGTTTGTGTACTAAGAACCTCGACATATGAATTTAATTCGTTCTGGAGGCGATTTCTTAAGGCAAAAATGAAAATTTTATTGGGAAACAAATTTTCCCTTAATAAATAATGTAAATGCAGATAATCTGTTCCAGCCACCCAAAAATATTACCAATACACAGCGTACATATGTAAACCGTACGGCTGCTCACAAAGAACTGACCCAAGCTAAGCATTCCATGTCAAGGCTCCTCACAGGAAGTCGTGCCACCAAGCTTGATCTACAAATAGAACAGAGCACCCACGCCACCGATCTGTCAACAAAAAACGCCTGAAAAATCACCTAGCTTTTGAACGTGTGCCGAAGTTTAACGTTGGTATCGTGGGTCGACTCTTTCGAAATAGCTTTCACTGACTGAAAAAAAATCGTAAAATTCGTAAACTCGCTTCGCTTGGCTTTCCACTGACGCAAACAAGCTTTAAACGGCTCCCTTATGCAGAGTTCAGTTCGGTTCGTTCTTATGGCAAAAATGCTTCGTATGATGATGCAAATTTCTTGCACAATTTTAATTCTTAAGGAAAAAAATTCATCAGGGAGGGCATTGGTATGCTGAGGTTCCACTGTACCGTGTACTAATTCTAGCTAATTGCAAATTTTGTAAACTTACAGATGATGTTTTCAGGCAAAATGGCTGTTGCTTAAAATATTTCTCAGTAAAATTTAAGTGTTAAAGTAATAAAAGTTACTTTTTTTTTTAATCAAAATTCGACTTAATGTCAATAGTTAAAGACATGAATTAAATAAAAAAAATTTCACTTTCAACACGAGTACATTTATAAGTAGCAAATTTTTGACTTTCACATTTCACTACTTGTGTATGTTTTTTCTTGCCGGATTTGCTCAACTTTCACGTCAGTGCAAATTACACAGAAGGACATGCACTGCTGAACAATTGTTTTGTTGAAGATAAGCGGTTTGCCCCTCATCATTTTTATTATTTCACTGATATATAATGGAGAAAAAGGGGCGCACGGTGGCTTAGTGGTTAGCACGTTTGCCTCACACCTCCAGGGTTGGGGGTTCGATTTCCGCCTCTGCCGTGTGTGTGGAGTTTGCATGTTCTCCCCGTCCAAAGACATGCATTGTAGGTTGATTGGCATCTCTAAATCGTCCGTAGTGTGTGATTGTGTGAGTGAATGAGAGTGTGTGTGTGCCCTTCGATGGGTTGGCACTCCGTCCAGGGTGTATCCTGCCTTGATGCCCAATGACGCCTGAGATAGGCACAGGCTCCCCGTGACCCGAGAATAGATCGGATAAGCGGTAGACAATGAATGAATGAATAATGGAGAAAAAGAGAGAGAGAGACTTCAGCCCTCCATCAGGTTTACCACTAATCATCGCTGGATATTATGCTGCCACATCTGAGGTCACATCCTTCTGCAGCACAGCACAACATGTTATAATGACCTACAGAAGATGATATGAAACCTGCCAGCACCAAAGAAGGTAGAATTTCCAGTAAAATGCCTTCTTTAGATGTTACACAGTTATAGTGGTGTACAATCTCCTGCCATGCTTTATAAGATTCTTCAGGCTAAATTGCTTAAACACCTAAGTCTTAAGCTCAATTTGATACTGATTTTATTTTATTTTTTCGCTTCTCTTTATCTATATTGATGAGAAGCTGGATCTGGGAGGTATTTCATGCCCAAGTCTCAGTTACATGCTGTACGTCTGGCACTCAGTAAGTGTTAATAATAACTTCTATAGCGCCTTGCTTACATTCAAGATCCTCTCACAACCACGTATTTCAGTCGTATGGTGTTGCTTTACCGTGACCTATAGGACATGAAAGGGAGTGACAGGGTGCCCAGAGACAGGAGAGCGCCAGCTGAGCGCTCCTATTTTAGAAGTTACACATGGCAAACACTTTCTATGAGTTATGTTGATTCCTTTAAATGGTTTTGTCAGGTGACACGACCAGTACTTAGCCATATGCTCAGTTTTCTTACAACTTAGTACCTTATAGCATGAAGACACAGTGACTATGAATGAATGTTAATGGCATCCAGTAGCAATTCTTCTCACATTAATTTAATAAATCAATAAATTGGTTGGTTTTTCTTTTTTGTTCTACAAGCTTCATATCTGACTCAATAATGATATGCTATAAAATGAATACTGAGTACTAATCTTGGAGTTGCGGGAGATGCACGTCTTCAGTCCAGACCTAAAGAGTCTGAATTTTATTGGTTGTTCCGATGTCAGATTTTGAAACCAAAGCAGTAGATCAAGCAGAAAGTGTGAATTTTATCATCTGTTACTATTAAAGTGGTGTGTATAAGCCCTTAATATCATTCTTTGTGCATTGGTGCTCTATCCTATAATCAACACTCATGGTACTTGTAAGCTTGGCACAGTATTTGTAATAATGCTAACTTCTATAGCGCCTTGCCTACACTCATGATCCTCTCACAACCAGGTTGTTCAGTCATACGGTGTTGTTTTACCATGACCTATAGGATGTGAAAGGGTGTGGCAAAGTAACCAGAGAAGAGAGAACCCCAGCTGCATACTTCTATTTTAAAAGTCGTGTAAAGAAATCAAGCAAGAAATCATTGATTTATAACTGCAGCTTGATCAGGAAGCGGCTTGGTGCTGAGTGTGTGTCCTGTCGTTGTCCAGCTACGGTACATCTGTATGAGGTTGGATTAGAGTGACAGTTGGAAGTCATAAATAAAGAAGATGAAACTGACCTCAGTATAGTCAGTCCCATATTTAGGAGCACGGGAAAGTGTATAGCTTCCGACTTTGAGTCAAGTCGCTGAAGAAGAAGATAGAATTGCCGCTAGGCTTTCGATATCCATGACGTTAAAAAGATGTCATATGTTGTGTATATATAATATTCATTCATTCATTGTCTACCGCTTATCCAATCTATTCTTGGGTCACGGGGAGCCTGTGCCTATTTCAGGCATCAAGGCAGGATACACCCTGGATGGAGTGCCAACCCATCGTCGGGCACACACACACTCAATTTAGAGATGCCAATCAACCTACAATGCATGTCTTTGGACCAGGGAGGAAACCCCCGAGGCACGGGGAGAACATGCAAACTCCACACACACACGGCAGAGGCGGGAATCAAACCCCCAACCCTGGAGGTGTGAGGCAAACGTGCTAACCACCAAGCCACCTCTATATATAATGTAATATATAATATTGTGGCTCGGTTGCCTCACAACTCCTGGGTTGGGGGTTCGATTCCCTTCCTCCCCTCCCTTTCCTCCCCAAGTCTAAAGACATGTGTTGAAGACTGATTGGCATCTCTAAATTGTTTGTAGTGTGTAAATGAGTGTGTGTGTGTGTCTCCTAGGATAGGTTCCAGGTTCGCTGTGACCCAGTAGAATGAGTGGAGTAGAGAATGAATGGATGATATAATATAATAAGGTTGCTGTTTTCATTCCAGCACCTAGATATTAGAAATGAAGGATTTCACCATTAGATCACACCCATACACCTGTCCCTGCTGCATGTTCACATCAAACATCAAAATAGGGAATCACGTGATCTCAGTGATACCACAGGTTTTTCGCCCCGGGGTCCAGGGTGAATTCTCCCACCTTGCATAAAAGGTGTAAAGCAGGATAAAGCAGTCATATACTAAAATAAAGTGTGCAAAAAGTATAAACTGAACACTTTCTGAACTAACTGTGTCCTGGCATTTTGGCAGACAATGTTATCCAGAGCAACTTACATTTTATCCAAGTTTTATACAACTGAACAATTGAGGGTTAAGAGAGTTACTCAGGGGCCCAGCAGTGGCAGCTTGGTGGACCTGGGATTTGAAGTCACAACCTTCTTAGCCACTAAGCTACCACATACATATGTATTATGTATGTCAATATGTTTATAGTCGTATATCAGCATGTCTATATGGTCAAGCACACACACACATCCATCCAAAACCCATACACGCTTAACTCTTTACATAGTTTAATGTTACTGCAGTCTCGACAATCACGTCTTCAATCATTTTCTAAAAACAAAGTTAAAATTAAACAAAAACCTGAATGTAGTAATGGTGGGGTTTTTTTTTTGAGCTGATTGTGTAAATAACCAAAAAAGGAGAAACACATCACGATCATGACTCTACATCAATAATGTCTGAAGAGTCAGTGCCTCCATGGCTGAGTTCATCTTATCATTTTTTTCCCCCCCATATTTGTTTAAACAAGAGCAGGTCAGAGCTCAGGTTCACCTCATCATCCAGATTAGAAAAGCAAACAGACATTCTTGTACAATCTTTTTGAGACCGCACGTTTAGACTCCGATGACATAATGAGAAGAAGCCGACGTGAAGCCGCAATCCAACAGACGACGGACCTGTTCGTAAAAAAACAAAACAAAAAACGTATTAATTTCACTAATACAAGAATCCGAACCGTATTATCATATCTGTGTGCTGATACTTTACAGTATAATTACTCCTTTACTGATAAGAATCAAAAGCAGGAGGAAGCGAATCTGTGTATGTTTACAGCTTTATAATCGTATCACAGATTTCAATAATCAATGCTAGGTTTTTTTTTAGCCGGCTTGAGCAAAAAGATTAAGGAGTTGCCATTTGTGTAGGTAACAAGTTCTTCCATAATGCCAAAGATTTCATGACTGTGATTAGTCAGAGGTTATGGATTAATTTTTTATAACTGTATCTATGACAATAGTTGTGGCTATAGAATATAAAGAAATCCCAGGTTTAGATCAACATGCTCATTACAATACATGATCGTTTTCTAACATACACAGTGAACTAGAAGTATATACAGCAACTCGAAGTGTTGATATGGTGAACCTTTCTCTAAGGAGATGCTTTAGTTAATATTTTTGGAAGGGTCTGCACTGTTACTATAGTGACCAATACAATAAATCAGATTCGGTCATTTTCAGATGCAAACACTCGGCCTGACGTTTTATTTCGATTCTGAGTGAAGGAATTCGAAGTAAAAAGGTCAGAGGTCTAAGGCGGTCCATCAGAAGTGCAAAGAGAGACCTTGGGAGATAAATGCTGTTGAGGGAACTACAGAATACAGCTACTTTAAAAGGGAAATAGTCTGCTGAAGGAATGACTCTCTATAGCTGCTATTATGTGATAACAGGAATCAAGCGGTTCTGTATGAACAGATCCAAAATGTGTGTCTTAAAGGTTCTTAGTGTTGTTGCGGTTTATGAAGCTTGTTAACCCACTGGTTAACCCACTGCAATGCTAGCAAAACTATTTCGGATTTCCTCATGTTATACCATAGCACTGATTGTTATGATTTGGGAGTCATGCGAGTGATCATGTGTGAAATATGAACTTACTTCTACTCCCAAACGTTCATCTGGCAGAAAGAGACAACCTGAGAGGAAATGATCAAACAAACACTCTTTACATGAATGAATATTAACCCTGTTACTTTATTAAATCATGTCCTAGAGATATTTCGCACTCTTTACATCAGTAAGAGGAACAGGGCAAACTGTGAGCTATATCTGGGTTTATAATACCGATCGAAGGTGAAGGTTAAATTGGACATAAGATGGGACAGAAAATAAGCCCTAAAAAGTATCTAGATTCTCTGTTTTTTTCCATTTTGTTCCATCTATTGGATGACAATTGTTTTAAATTACAGTTTGTCACTGGAATGTAATGATTAGTATAACGCTAGGAACATGATTAGACATTAAACTGGACCTTTAAAGTTAATTATGGGGTACATCACATTGTTTATTAAATATATAAATGTTCATCTATATAACCTAAGAAAAACATTTCTGAAATGTAATTCCCAGGGAAGCTGATGGAAGTAAGATCATCCAAAATACTTCAAAATGAATAATAAATTAAGCTAATAATTCATAATTCATTAAGTCAAAAACATAGAGTCTCATACCAGGAACTGATTTCACAGTGTGGGATTTGAAAACTCTTACCGTACTTGTCTCACTGTGTTGCGACACACTTTTGTCTCACACTTGCACACACACTCATACACAACTCACCCCACAGGCATGAGCAGTTTGTAGATCTCGGCAGCTGTAGCTCGGCCCCAGGGTGCAGGGGTCACCAAGGTCTCTCTGCCCTGTTGTCTTACTCCCCAAACACAGTTCAGCTCTCTAAATACACCACGGAAAGCAATGGATCAAACCCACTCAATGTTCTCACTCTGTGTTTATAATAAAGTCCAAAACATAACATTAAAACATTTTAATTATTTATTTATGTTATTAATTTATTTATAATAATTTAATGTAGTAGATTAAATATCTCTGTGGCACAGAGATATTTTAAACAACATTGCATATGTTCTACTATTATTACTATTATCATCATCATTATTATTTTGTTGTTGTTAATAATAATAATAATAATAATAATAATAATAGTAATAATAATAATAAAAAAATAATAATAATATAATAATAATAATAATAATAATAATAATAATAATAATTATTATTATTATTATTATAACGGAGCGTATTAATATAATATAATAATATAATATATAAATATAATAATGAGTAAAAGTAGTAGTAGTTGTTGTTGTTGTACTTTGGCGCCCTCTGGTGGCTAATAAAAGCATTACAGAATTCAGATAGTTGTCTCTGTTACTGTGCAGTAAAAAGTGTGTACCTCACATGCATCCAAAGCCACTGCCTCTTTACCCAGAATCCCCTGGAGCTGCTCACCATAGCGCTGAGTAAACCTCTCACACTGCAGAAGACAAATGAAGAACAGACACAATCCATGAGCTGAATGTTTGACAGAAGTGACACCTTCTAAGACTTTCTTTTTTAAGACTTTAACCTTGGGCAGGACGCCGGGGTGCGACTGGCACACAGAGCGCAGGAAAGAGGTGACCTGAGGCTGAGTGGCATTGGAGCCCAACTGGAGACGAGACAGGACGAGCAGAGTCATACACGAGTCACAGTCCGAGAGAGGAGACACCACTGAGAGGAAAGAGAGGCTGCATGTAGATTCAAAAAAAGACAAATAACAAAGAAAAAGAGAGAGAAACTGTGTAAGAGAGAAAGATTGACTGACAGATGAGGGAGGGATGAAGGGAAAGATAGAAATGAAAGAGATCAGGAGAAAGAAAAGCACAACTGACTGTTACTCTGACAGAGCCGCAGCACAGAGCAGATGGAGTTGGGCGATGCAGCGTTCAAGAGCTCCTCAAACAGCTTCTTCACTGATCTCTGAACCAGCCGTGAACACTGACCACTGATGAGGATGGGGAGGACAGAACACACTTCATCCAGCAGAACGTTCACGGCACTCTGACATGGACACAACACACACACACACACACACTTTACTCATACAACAAAAAATCTTTATGCTAAAGTGTAAACACTCATGAAGATTTCATTTTCTTGTTTGATTCCTGTCAAATGATTCACTTATTATTATTCAGTTGACTCATTTATTTTCATGTGTGACATTTTCCCCCAAATGATTAATATACTGTATTTTCATGCCAGATTTTATTTTATTTTATTTATTTATTTTTTTACAATTAACTGAATTATTTTTTAAATAGGATTTAGATGATTCATTTATTTCTTTGTGTGATTTTTTATACATGATTAATTCATTTTCACATGTAAATCTGAATTTTTAGTTTATCACATATTATTCACATGTGTTTACTGAGTTCATGTGTGTGTGTGTGTGTGTGTGTGTGTATGTGTGTGTGTTGATCTCACCTCTGTCTGTGCTATGGGGAGGAGACAGTCCAGCACATTTAAAGTGTATGTGCAAGCTTTGCACGCGAACGAGGCCTCCATCTGTGTGTGAGTGAGTGTGTGTGTGTGTGTGTGTGTGTGAGTGTGTGTGTGTGTGTGTGTGAGAGAGAGAGAGAGAGAGAGAGAGAGCAAAACAAGAGGAAAATAAACAAAGCGTAGAAGCAAGTAAATAAAAACCTGTTCTGTCAGATCATTTCATGATTATTTCCACAGCACTAAACCTCTAAATTACCTCCTAAAGTGGGGCGAGAGCCACTTTAGAGGTAACATGAAATCTCATTGTTCCTGCAGAGTGCATTATGGGTATCCTATCGCCGAACACTGAATATTAACTGAGTGAGCTCAACGAATGAGTTTCACCTGTCTGTAATTATTACCCAGAATGCACTGCGCTGCCATTTTATCAGATCTTCTATGCAAGTGACTTTGTACGTTTATGATTACAGACTGTAATTCTTCTTGCTCTGCACAGTTTACTCCCTAGATGGACATATTACTACCCCCCTTTTGCACAATTACTACCCCCTTTTAAACTGTGATTTACATGCTTTATTTTTATGTTTCTTATATATCTGTAGTTTTGTTCTTAGCAGTGCACTAGTAACTTCTGGTCAGTTATCACATTACCCTGTGTATACTGACTATATGTAAGATATACAGTGTGCAAACAACAACCCGTGTTACTGCCTCTATTGCTGCTGGATATCTAGAATTTCCCTCGGGATCCATAAAGTACATTTACATTTAAGGCATTTAGCAGACGCCCTTATCCAGAGCGACTTACATTTTCATCTCATTTTTTATACAACTGAGCATTTTTGGGGTTAAGGGCCTTGCTCAGGGGCCCAGTAGTTGCAGCTTGGTGGACCTGGGATTCGAACACAACCTTCCGATCAGTAGCCCAATGCCTTAACCACTAAGCTACCACATCCCCTACAAAGTATCTGTCTGTCTGTCTGTCTATCTATCTATCTATCTATCTATCTATCTATCTATCTATCTATCTATGTATCTGTCTGTCTGTCTATCTATCTATCTATCTATCTATCTATCTATCTATCTATCTATCTATCTATCTATCTATCTATCTAATAACTTCAGGAATGAGGAAAGTTCTGGTAGTGATTAGTGAGCTGACTTTAATTCAGTCCACGTGTCTGGTGTGTTTACCGTGGCAGTGAGCGGTGTGATAGTCTTCTGTATGTAATTCATCAATATGTCCTCGATCTGCAGCTTGAAGTCGCCATCACACAGGTTAAGCTTAGTGCACACTTCTTCAGGGTTCTACAGAGAGACCGAGAGAAAATGGAAACACAGCCATCGCCATTATATGTTAGGGTTGAGAATATTCTGGAAAGTCACGATTTGATTTCAGTGATGAATCTCAACAAATAGCTGGGGTCTGAGTTCTCAGGGAGTTGTGGTGTGAGCAACAAAAGGTCTGAGGCACAACGATGCTAAAGAGGACCAAAGAATACCAAAAGCACTGAGATTACTTGCAGCTGGTCTCCCTTTTGGTTCACTTTAAATGGACTGGTCATTTAAAGTGCACAATATATGAAACCACCTGAAATATTAATGTTTTTTTTTTTTTTTGGAAGTATTCTCCGGTAATGTGTGGGTCAGAATAACCAGCTATAATAATTTCTGTGATAAACAGCCATTAGGATGCCATTACAATGGAGAAATTGTGATTCTCTCTAGTACCCTCTAGGATGACAACATGGTAGATAGATTGTTATAAACTGCTCCAAGTATGCCCTTACAATGGAGAAAATGTGATAAAGTACCCTCTAGGATGCCTCCATGGTAGATAGATTGTTGTAAATTGCCCAAAAGATGCCCTTACAATGGAGAAAATGTGATAAAGTACCCTGTAGGATGCCTCCATGGTAGATAGATTGTTGTAAATTGCCCCAAAGGATGCCCTTACAGTGGAGAAAATGTGATCAAGTACCCTGTAGGATGCCTCCATGGTAGATATTGTTGTAAACTGCCCCAAAGATGCTCTTACATTAGACAAAATGTGATAAAGTACCCTCTAGTATGCCCCCATGGTAGGTAGATTGTTGTAAAATGCCCCAAGGATGCCCTTACAGTGGAGAAAATGTGATAAAGTACCCTGTAGGATGCCTCCATGGTAGATATTGTTGTAAACTGCCCCAAAGATGCTCTTACATTAGACAAAATGTGATAAAGTACCCTCTAGTATGCCCCCATGGTAGGTAGATTGTTGTAAAATGCCCCAAGGATGCCCTTACAGTGGAGAAAATGTGATAAAGTACCCTCTAGTATGCCTCTATGGTAGGTAGATTGTTGTAAATTGCCCCAAAGATGCCATAACAATGGAGAAAATGTGATAAAGTACCCTCTAGGATGCCTCCATGGTAGATATTGTTGTAAATTGCCCCAAGGATGCCCTTACAGTGGAGAAAATGTGATAATGTACCCTCTAGGGTGGTCTTATGGTATATAAAAACTAGTGAATTGTCCGTTAGGGTGCACTTATGGTGGATAAATCATTATAAATTGCCCTCTTGGGTGCTCTTCCAGTGGAGAATATTTGATGCAATGCCCTATAGGGTTTCCCTAAATGCAAGGACATGTGATGAAGTGCCCTAGTGGGTGCCTGAGAGGAGATTTTTGATGATTAAGAGCCTCAGACATTGGTATCTTGATGCTGCCTGAATGTAAACTCTCAACACTTCACTGATTCACTGTAACTGACTCTCACCATTAGCCCGGAGACGAAGGTCAGGGCGAGAGAAAGTTTACTGTCCACTTCACTGTGGCACTGCTGTGCAATCTCTTCAGGCAGCAAGTCACATACGTTCTCCAGAATGTTCTTCAGCTTCACCTGAGAGAAACAAAACACACGTTTCCCAGATAAAGCGATTAAACAAAAGGCAAAATAGTTTAGCGCAAGATCAAGCACACACAATAATACAGAGAGGTCGAGAACCAACACGACGGCCATTTCTCTCCATAGTGCTTATCATATTTAGTTAAATTTCTCGATTTGTTGTGTGTCAAAGACGGAAAGCTATAAGAGAAAGAAAAATCACGAGGCAGCACAAACCGGGCCAAAGCTTCTTAGCTTTATTTCCTCTCTCTTTCAATAATTAGTTATTTTTTGTTCTTGACCGCTTCTTAACCTCGCTAGAGTCATGCAAGCAAATATGAAGGAAAGAAAGAGCCACGATCATGCACAATGTCTTCAACCCACTATCGTAGGCATGTGCCAATATTAAACTTTCATCACTTCTATTAGAGATATCACAGAAAATGATGATGTTTATCAGTCCTTGACTTCATTGCACAACATTTAAAGAAGTTAGAAGTTAGTCTTGTTTGGTGAACAGAATTAAAATAAAATCTCCAAAATAAAGATCCTGCAAAAAACATCTCTACCAACATACAGTAGACGTCCATGCTTTAAAGGGAATAATGTAAATTTATGACAATATTATACCTGATAAATATCATGATGTATCGTATATCGGCACATGCCTACTTTCTTGATGTGATCGGATCAGTTTTGTTGCTTCATTGTGTTAAAAAAAAAAAAATTAATTCTCACCTGGACCTGGTTCTGTGGAATGAATGTGAAATAGTGTTTATAGACATTAATAATAGTTAAAACAATAATTATAATATGTTCTCGTGCATGTGTGAACAGAATTAACAAATGTAGTAACAGACAAGCAAATAGATAAATAAACTGTATTAAGCTGGAGTTTTTTCATTCATAGAAATATTAAAGAGTCTAAAATACTTGCACAGACCATTAATATTAGCAGGAGTTCATAATAGGAACTGTAATAATCGTTGCATGTTCAAGTAAACAAAATCACTATTAGGAAATAGAATTTTATTGGAAATATACACTGTAAATGCTGTTCACATTATTAAAAGAGTCGACTCTTTGAAGTTGACTCTTTTAATAATGTGAACAGCATTTACAGTGTATATTTCCAATAAGATTCTATTTCCTAATAGTGATTAAAAGAGTTAAAGAGATTAAAAGAGTCAACTCATTAGAATCTTTGAAGTTGACTCTTTTAATAATGTGAACAGCATTTACAGTGTATATTTCCAATAAGATTCTATTTCCTAATAGTGATTAAAAGAGTAAAAGAGATTAAAAGAGTCAACTCATTTGAATCTTTGAGGTTGACTCTTTTAATAATGTGAACAGCACTTACAGTGTATATTTCCAATAAGATTCTATTTCCTAATAGTGATTAAAAGAGTAAAAGAGATTAAAAGAGTCAACTCATTTGAATCTTTGAGGTTGACTCTTTTAATAATGTGAACAGCATTTACAGTGTATATTTCCAATAAGATTCTATTTCCTAATAGTGATTAAAAGAGATAAAGAGATTAAAAGAGATTAAAAGAGTCAACTCATTAGAATCTTTGAAGTTGACTCTTTTAATAATGTGAACAGCATTTACAGTGTATATTTCCAATAAGATTCTATTTCCTAATAGTGATTAAAAGAGATAAAGAGATTAAAAGAGATTAAAAGAGTCAACTCATTAGAATCTTTGAAGTTGACTCTTTTAATAATGTGAACAGCATTTAGTGTATATTTCCAATAAGATTCTATTTCCTAATAGTGATTAAAAGAGTAAAAGAGATTAAAAGAGTCAATTCATTTGAATCTTTGAAGTTGACTCTTTGACATTGTAGATGCATTCAGTGCCATCACTCTTGCAATGTAGTTTAACCAAAATGTTTTTTGTCAAAGTGAAACGTGAGGCGTGTGTCAGAAAAAATGGAAAACGAATCTTCTGAACGAAGCACAGAAACAGTAGGCTTAATAGCGTTGAAGCCGGGATGTTTACTGTAAAATCTGCCAATGCAGAATTGTACTTGCTAATTATTTAAGTAGATTTAATAATTAATCATTTAAATATATAAGAAAGTGATTAGAAGAAAGCATAGGATTCATGAAACAGTAAACCAGTTAGGCCAAAAAAAGAACAAACAAAGCGGCTGTCATTCTAGGTGAGTCGAGTCAACTGATCCGATTCAGTTGAGTCGAGTCAACTGATCCGATTCAGTGCACAGAGCTAGCTGGGAATTCAGGTGATTGAAATAAATCATAGGCTGTTTTTTGCTGTGTAGTACAGGAATATTAGCGTATAAACATTCAAATAGCAGTTTAATAGTTGAAAACATTTTCCCACCTGGAACTCTTTATCCATTAGCAGGTGTTTCAGGATCTCTATGATATGGATACAGTCTTCGCAGGTTTCATCATCCTGGATAGCGGTGTGGATCGTCATATTAGTCATGGTGATCGAGAGGAAAAAAATTAAGCATATTAAGTGCAATTTTTTCCCTTTCTTTTACCAAATAAATAAAAAATAAAGCTAATTATTCAGGAGAACAATTCCTGCACTGGCCATGTGAGAAAAACTCACTATTCAGAATAAAACTCATACCGGATTGATTTAGATTATTATAGACATGATCTAAATTTAAAAATAGATTTAGAGTGTTGAAAAGCTAAAGCAGAAGTGAGATTAGGTTACGTCTTGATAAATGTGTTACGGTTGTTGTGTTTAGGTGCAGCTGTGAGGAGATGGCGGATCTGAAAGCAGTAGCAGGTGCAATAGTGTGAAAGAATAAACTTTAAATAATACACGGATAAACACAAGCGCATATCTCAGAGTTTGGATAAAGCATTACAATCAGGAAAAACAAGTAATGTTTATAGCCAAATCAGGCTGGAGCTTATTCTTAATCCCAGCTCTAACAAAGAACTAGCACTGATGATGTATTAAAGAACACAATGTTCCACTTTCCCTAAATATAGACAGTCAGTCACGACATACATCATGTCACAAATTTCAAGCTTCATACAAGTTTGGCATTGGTGCTCCAAGTCTACAAGTAAAACATGGCCATTTGCTGCATTGGATTTACTTTGGAAGTGGTCATTTCTCACCGTTAGGCAATCTAGCTACAAAGTGAATAAAACATGTCCCTCTATGTTAGTCTTTATATATATATATATATATATATATATATATATATATATATATATATATATATATATATACCAGGCATAACATTATGACCACCTGCCTAATTTTTGTGTTGGTCCCCTTTTGCTGCCAAAACAGCCCTGACCCGTCATGCACTGTGTATTCTGACACCTTTCTATCAGGACCAGCATTAACTTCTTCAGCAATTTGAGCAACAGTAGCTCGTCTGTTGGATCAGATAACACGGTCCAGCCTTCGCTCCCCACGTGCATCAATGAGCCTCGGCCGTCCATGACCCTGTCACCGGGTCACCACTGTTCCTTCCTTGAACCACTTTTGATAGATACTGACCACTGCAGACTGGGAACACCCCACAAGAGCTGCAGTTTTGGAGATGTTCTGATCCAGTGGTCTAGCCATCACAATTTGGCCCTTCATCAAACTCGCTCAAATCCTTACACTTGTCCATTTTTCCTGCTTCTAACACATCAACTTTGAGGACAAAATGTTCACTTTCTGCCTAATATATCCCACCCACTAACAGGTGCCATGATGAGGAGATCATCAGTGTTATTCACTTCACCTCTCACTGCTCATAATGTTATGTCTGATTGGTGTGTGTGTGTGTATATATATATAGCAACAATCTGACCAGCTGACTGTCATGAATGATGTATATTTACTCTTAGGGTTAAAAGCTGTCTCACCTGAACATTATTAGTGTCCTTCAGAAACACCTGCACTCTTTCTGGACTGAGCATCCTCGCTTTGGCTGTGAAAAAAAACAAATAAAAAAAAATAGAAGTTAAATCTTAAAATAGCTGATTTATCACACAACTCAGCGGAACAATGTAATAGGTGGTGTCGCCTCCTCACAGCTCCATGGATCGGCTATGCTAGATTGCAGATAGATGTCAGGGATGGTGTGAAAGGTGTTATGTACTGCTATCTCATCTGGAATTCACCTTACCTATGACACTGTTACAATTAATGAAATACAAATAATTACAAATAATAAAATCTATGGCATTGTTAGGAACGTTACAGATGTTCCAAAAGATATGAGATATTTGTATGTTGTGCCTTTGTTGTTACGCTTGTTGTGTGTTGTGTGTGTTTCCCAAAAAAAACCAACATGGCATAAAACACCAGCAAAAGAATAATAATAATTTGATCAGTTCATACTTACCAATGGCAATGAGTGGAAGGAATAAAAGCAGCAGGATTCTGAGGAAGGCCATGTCTCTCTTCAGTCTGCTCTACAGTTTGGAGAAGTTCTGCTCTGCTCTCTGCTTTGGCTCAATATATACAGCTCCTCAAAAACAGGAACCAGGTGTGAAGCTCTTGCATTGCTCAGAAGCCGGAGCTGAGCTTTGATCGAAGTCACGGACGAAACCTTATAAAAACAGCAACCGAAGATTTCGTCAAAGCTTAA
The DNA here is from genome assembly GCA_033459395.1 of Hemibagrus guttatus. Classification (NCBI taxonomy): domain Eukaryota; kingdom Metazoa; phylum Chordata; class Actinopteri; order Siluriformes; family Bagridae; genus Hemibagrus; species Hemibagrus guttatus. The sequence goes on along the minus strand of JAUCMX010000015.1, from coordinate 20,221,374 downwards.
AAAAAAAAGAAAAGAAAGAAAGAAACAGCTTCAGTTTCAGAGCACATTTATTGATTTTTTTCTTTTCTTTAGATGATTTCAACACCTGAGTTTTAGCTGATATAATCCTCCAATATAAGATAAGGAACAAAAGCTGAATATCAGCGCCAGTCTGCTGTTTAATTCACACATGGCACATCTGATCTTTTCTATGAATCTGATATGTACTTTAAAGAAAGCACATACATTTAAACTACATGTGTATACGACTCTGTGGATCGTGTTTATTCACTCACATGTATTTGATAAATGATCAAATACAGCATCTAAGAGCAAACACTGTCAGTTTGAGACTCAATGCACAGTATTATCACGATGTAGTGATGTCATCATTCAGCAAATTTCATACTCGTACAGAGTATATTAATATACAGTGCTAATCAGGAACAAAAAGAATAATTCATCTGGCTTTACACCTAATATTTTGTCCATATACTCACACCAATGTACAGAGTACAGGTGGGATTTTCTGTTAACACTTTTACATCTACACACTTAATTATTTCAAAACAACTATGTACAGATGTTTCGAATCATAATCTGGATGCATGAAACCTTTTGCAACTATGGTTTAATGCTGTGTTGATGTATTTTATGTGCATGCTGTTTTTATGAAGTAATGAGGTGACGTGGGAAACCTGGGAAGTGGGAAAGTGTTGCATAGACCTACTGCTGAGCATGCAGAAGTGTTTACTTTTTCAATGTGTTCAGAACATTTTAGAGATGTTGATGTTGCTGTTTATTTTATTTTTTTATATCATGTGTTCTGCTGATGCTGCAAGAAATACATTATGCAGTGTTACTTTTTAGAGCTGCTTTTTGTGATTTTTTTTGCGCATCCGTGTCACCAATGCACAAAGCTAGGTCCATAAAGACATGGATGAGTGAGTTTGGTGTGGAGGAACTTGACTGGCCTGCACAGTCCTGAGCCCAACCCCTGAAAAACAACACCTGAATTCAATGATTTGGAGGGGTGTCCCAAAACATTTGGCAATATAGTGTATATTAAGATGATGTACAAGCAGGACCAGCAGTGACTAATACTAAAAGGGCGAGCCAGAAGGTAACGATAAATAACTACATTATTATTGTACATTTTTTAAAATAATGAGCCTTTCCTTTTTCTAATATTTTAATTTGTTTAATATTAAGATGGACTGTGTAATTTATTTTACAGTTAATGAGATCACCAAAGATAAAAAGTTTTGAGAAAACCAGTATTGCCAACTCCTCAGTAAGGAAAGTAGCTATCGGCTGCCCTAAAAGTCACTAGAAGTTGCTAAATGATGTCATCACCTAATTTGCATAATGGTCAATTTGCTTGCACTTGTAATGGACACTGTAGGAGAAAGGAATAACGTCATGGAAGAGCTAAAAAGTGAGTAAAAGTATATACGTTTAGAACTGTAAAGTTGCTTTCGGCTGCTCCCTGTTCGGGGTCGCCACAGCGGACCAACTGGTCCGCACAACAACTTGGCACAGGTTTTACGCCGGATGCCCTTCCTACCGCAACCCTCCCATTTTTCCGGGCTTGGGACCGGCACTGGTATCCAGTGGCTGGGGTTGAGGCATTGGCTGGGGATCGAACCCGGGCCTTCCACATGATAGGCAAGAAACCGACCACTGAGCCACCAATGCCTCCCTATATATGTTTAGAACTGTAAATGAGCTATTTTCAGTTAATTCTTGATTTTTTTTAATTTTGCCATTGAAATAGACCATCTCTTTTCAAAGCAACTTCATGACTTCAATGTCTAGGCCCACATTACATATGTCAGTTTTGTCCTGTATTGTTAAATGTTAAAATATCAGATTTAATCAAAAGTCTGCTATGTGGGTCTGAGTTTCTAGCTATACGTCTAACCCTCCTCCTTTATCCGGGCTTGGGACCAGCAAAGTGACCTAAAAGAGACACTCTGGCGGAGTTACTTATTTTATTTTATTTATCTTTTCCCTTTTTTAAAAGTTTTCTTAACTTTGGTTTAGCTCCACTTAGGAGCCTACAACAAGTCACAGTAAAACATGAAAACATTTGTGACACTTTTTTAATATAATCGGTTTTAACTTGACAACATTAACAATGTGAATAGACCAAAAAGAGACAATAGAAAAATCTGTTAATGGCAATGTGAGAAAATTATAGTAACTAGTCAAGCCCTAATTCAGGTTCATTGTTTGTTGCAAAAAAAAAAAAAGAAGCTGCAAACCATTATCAGGCAGCATTATCAGCCTCTCTAGACAACTTCAGACCATTTCGGACATACAGGATAGAGTTAAGGCTCTGCTAGGACATTCGATACCTAAGTTTGCTTTTTGCCACACTCATCTGGCTAAATAATCTCTCCACTTCAGCATTTGAGTGTGGCAAGGACAACACAGACACAGCAGCCATGGCAAGTTCCTGAAATGGGTTGACATCAGCTGCATCTTCCACTTACTTAGATAGATGACACACCATTGCTGGACAATCTTGTCTATGTCTGTAGGAGCTTCAGAGTTTCCTTGACAGCTCGTTAGTGAGGGAGATGGTGAAGGCTACACACCGCTTACGGACATTGTTCTTCTCCTCAGGTGCAAGGTGGAGTTCAGCTGCCTCTGACTCAAAAAGGTAACTGAGGTACAGTTTGGGACTGATGTATCCATCAATTGGCTCTTTAAGTACATTAATATTTGCCAGTGGATTCAGCACCCTGCTACTCACAGACTTTATCAGGCTAAGCAAGCTATCAAGAAGTTTAAGAGGATCAACCTGCTCTCCCTCAAAAGCCTTGATAGCCAATTGTACCTCACCCAGCACTGACTTCAAAAAAGTCAGATACAAGATGTTTTGAGGATCACTGAACATGGAGTATAAAATCTCATCCATATAGCAGTGTTCACTGGACTTGGTGACTGCGAAATGCAGTTTAAGTGCCTCCCATTGGTCCAAAATGCGTGAAACCGCTGGTTCAATAGAGAGCCAACGTGTGGCACACAGTTTGGTAATTTCTAAGGGTTTCTCCCCACAGTTGATGGTCTCATATATGGCCTTGTAGGCCTCCCTGCGCTTTGGAGACACTGAAAACCAGTTATAAGTCTCCCATACCAAGTACTCCACACTACGGGGGATGGTGTCATTGGAAGCAGGACTTACAGCAAGCTGCAGAGTGACACACACAGTGAATGAGCACCAGATTTTTGAGGCCATACTCCTCGTTCAGCACTTTATGGACCCCATTGTTAATCCCTGTCATAATGGAGGCATTGTCACTCCCTATCCCCAGGAGTTTCTCTTTTTTAAGACCACATTTCTCCAGGAAAGTCACAACAGCTCGGGCTATAGATCTGGCATCTCCTCCCTCCAACTCAACAAGCCCCAGAAATGTCGAGACAGTTGTATGTTTGGTGTCACTAAAGTACCTTATCACATCCCCCAGGTACTTAGAAACACTTACATCGTTGGACTCATCAAGGAGGAGGCTGAATCTCTGGTCAACCACATCTGCGACCAACTTTTTTTTTAGAAAGTATGGTGCTAGAACACCATTAATCATTTCCGTGCACTTTGTCAGACTGTGCATCTTGAAGTGAGTAGCAGCAGTGGAGTCTGAGAAAGCAGCTCTACATGCTTCCCCAATGTGATCACATGCCAGCATGGAACAGTGTTCAGCAATGGCTAATGCCATCTTGGCTTCAGCCTATTTTGCAGAGTCAGGTTTTTTTTACTCATTAATGGCAGCTTGCTTTGGGTGGAAATGCTTTTGGAAAGGCTTTTCCTTTTGAGTATGTTTTTGAGTTGTCATGTGTTTTTTTTTTTTTTATATCACACAATTTTGCATAGAAATCAGCCTTACAAAACAGGCAATATGCCCGTGTATCATCTCCAATACCACCCTCCGCTTTTGAGGGGGAAAAAAAGTCGCCAAGAGGGTTTGGAAAGTCGACAAGTTGGCAACACTGAAGAAACCCCCTTCAATAAACCGCGATTTGGGACGTAGCCCTGATTATTACCCAGAATTCCTGCTACAGCGCTCACTTCCTGGAGACGAGCGTCACCGAGCACCGTTACCAAGCATGGCGGCGCTCCTGTGGACGTTTATAATAACGTATTTTGGAAATACTATTTGCGTTAATAATGCGAGCTCGAACCAGGTCAACGTCACGCATATCGTTTCAAAGGATACGTTTGTTTTTGATAAAGCTTTTAATTTGACCGGGAGTAAAGAAAACGCCACTTCTGCAGCGCCTCAGGTTTCATCAACAGAGCAAAGCGCTAATGTTCCAGTGAGTGATGGAGGAGTCGGGACAGAAACTTCCACCTTTAACACGCCTCTCTTTAAAACAACGGAGGCGTCCACTTTTACATCAACAGATTTACAAACAACGGAAACATCCTTATCACCAACAGAAGGCATATTAGTTACAGCAAACCCTAAAACAGAGGGAGGGGGTATTTCCTCACTGTCTTTACCCCTCTCAGGGTCACTACCTCAGCCTGTCACTGAAGGTATAAACGTTAAAGGTGCAATTGTTGATTTTTTAAAAATTTTTTTATTTGTACGGATCACCTGGAAATAGTTATAACTTGATTTTAAAGTATTGGTTTAAGCCGTGACCTCAACACAAGTATACTAAGTGGCTGAGAAAAAAACATTTGGAAACTGATTTCCGGGCCGGATTACTTGTTTGTGTTTGGATAAGCCTTCTAGTCATTTTATAAACAATATGGTCCACTTAGATTTGTGAGCCTACACTATATTGCCAAATGTTTTGGGACACCCCTCCAAATCATTCAGGGGTTGGGCTCGGCCACTTAGTTCCAGTGAAAGGAACTCTTAATGCTTCAGCATACCAAGACATTTTGGACAATTTCATGCTCCCAACTTTGTGGGAACAGTTTGGGGATGACCCCTTCCTGTTCCAACATGACTACACACCAGTGCACAAAGCAAGGTCCATAAAGACATGGATGAGTGAGTTTGGTGTGGAGGAACTTGACTGGCCCTGACCTCAACCCAAGAGAACACCTTTGGGATGAATTAGGGCGGAGACTGCGAGCCATGCCAAAACTGGGACATCTGCCTTTACATGCACATGAATTTAATATGGAGTTGGCCCAACCTTTGCTCTTCTGGGAAGGCTTTCCACAAGGTTTAGGAGTGTGTTTATGGGAATTTTTGACCATTCCTCTACAAGCTCATTTGTGAGGTCAGGCACTGATGTTGGACGAGAAGGCCTGGCTCGCAGTCTTGGGTTGAGGTCAGAACAGGAATGGGCATCCCCAAACTGTTCCCACAAAGTTGGGAGCATGAAATTGTCCAAAAAGTCTTGGTATACTGAAGCATTAAGAGTTCCTTTCACTGGAACTAAGGGGCCGAGCCCAACCCCTGAAAAACAAGACCGGAATTCAATTATTTGGAGGGGTGTCCCAAAACTTTTGGCACTATAGTATAAGTGGGCTAAGGGCTAAACAGAATAATAAAAAAAAAAACTTAAATGTCAAATAAACAAAAACCTTGTTACTACTGTTAGAGACCTGGTTTAGATAAAAATGACGCATCTTACCAAATGCACCTTTTTAAAAATAAGTTTGGTTCATAATGCTAAACTAATTACATATGAAACTGTACATTACTAATGCCACTATGCTAATATGCTTTAGTCATGTACAGTGTAGTTTTTCTAATGCAGTAGGGCTCTAGAAATTCAACGTGTGACTTACAGGGTAGGGTGTTTGGTGAGGGGTTTTTAACTATTACTGACTTAATCATCCAATTTATAGTAGTCTTTGGATGATGGTACAGTTTTTTTTTACTGATTTGGATGTGTCCTCAAGAGAAAAACCTTAAAGAATAGTTTGTTATTAATAGTTAATCAAGAAAATAGCATGCATGGTTATAAAACTTGTTATATCGGTAATCTAGAAACTGAGATGATTGATTCTAAGGCAAAAAACCCCCCCTGATGTACAGAAGAACAATTTCATATATAATTATATAATAAATGATTTCATGTAATGACATGTTTTAAATGTATACATATCATAATGTGTAATTGAAATAGACATGTACCTCAGATGCATAACTTCAAGCAAGCTTTGAAGTGATATGACTTGATTTTGGCTAGTGGGTGGAGCTTAGATGTGTGGGTGGAGCTTGCTCATTTTCAAGTAATGCGGTGGTCATGTGTTCAGAATTGCAGTAAAAGAATCAGCTAGTGATGTTTTCAATGCTACAGTTTATGAGCAGAGCTGCAGTTTATCCAGAATAAATGAAATGTATCTTGCCTTAAGATGGACTCTTTTGCAGTATTATCATGTTGCAAACTGCTCCAACTAGTGATGTAAAGAAAAAAAATAAGGAAATATTTGAGATGCACACACGCCATCTGATGACAGTTTGTATTTATCTTTGTGTGTGTGTGTGTGTGTGTGTGTGTTTGTTTGCTTGCTCCAGTGTCTGCCGTGTGTCCGTGTAACGTACAGAGAGAGCGATGTGATATAAACTGCTGCTGTGATCCAGACTGCACTCAGGAGCTGGCCCTCTTCACGCAGTGCTCAGTGCAGAAAGTTGTGTAAGTTCAAAGTTCAGAGTTCAAATCCACTGAAAAATCTGACTAAAAGTTCACAGAAATGATTTGAAATTAAATCGAATTAAAATCCATGACAATCAATATGAATTCTTTCTGTAAATAATCATAATCATAATCAGAATGTGCTTTATTGCCAAGTATGCTCACACATACAAGGAATTTTTTTTGGTGCTGGAGAAGTAGAGGGCATGAAGGGCATGAAGCCTTTATTTATCGCCACACATACATTACAGCAGAATTCTTTTCTTCGCATATCCCAGCTGAGGAAGTTGGGGTCAGAGCGCAGGGGCAGCTATGATACAGCGCTCCTGGAGCAGAGAGGGTTAAGGGCCTTGCTCAATTGCCCAACAGTGGAGCTTGGTGGTACTGGGGCTTGAACCCCAATCCTCCGATCAACAACCCAGAGCCTTAACCACTTGAGCCACCGCTGCTGTATTCAAGAGAATACACAGACATAAATTATAATATAGAAAAATATAGAAATATGAGATATAATCTAGCCATGGGGGTCACAGTCCAGTGACTTCTGTGCCGGTCCCAAGCCCGGATAAATAGAGAGGGTTGCGTCAGGAAGGGCATCCGGCGTAAAACATTGCCAAATTTAACCATGCGAATCGTCAGTACGAATTTCATACCGGATCGGTCGAGGCCCGGGTTAACAACGACCGCCATCGGCGCCGTTGACCTACAGAGCGCCGGTGGAAATTGGGCTACTGTTGGTCGAAGAAGTAGAGGAGGGAGGAGAGTGCACAGACAGAGAGAGAAGAGGAAAGGCAAGAGTGTAGGACTGAGAATAGGAACTCTGAATGTTGGTACTATGACAGGGAAAGGTAGAGAGCTGGCTGATGTGATGGAGAGAAGGAAGGTGGATATACTGTGTGTACAGGAGACCAGGTGGAAGGGTAGCAAGGCTCGTAGTATAGGAGCAGGATTCAAGCTGTTTTATTATGGTGTGGATAGTAAGAGAAATGGGGTAGGTGTGGTCCTGAAGGAGGAGTTTGTGAGGAATGTTCTGGAGGTGAAGAGAGTGTCAGACAGGGTGATGAGTCTGAAGTTAGAGTTTGAAGGGGTGATGTTGAATGTTGTTAGTGGTTATACCCCACAGGTAGGTTGTGAGTTAGAGGAGAAAGAGAGATTCTGGAGTGAATTAGATGAGGTGATGGAGAGTATTCCCACGGGTGAGAGAGTGGTGATAGGAGCGGATTTTAATGGACATGTTGGCGAGGGGAACACAGGTGATGAGGAGGTGATGGGCAAGTTTGGAGTTAAGGAAAGGAACCTTGAAGGACAGATGGTAGTGGACTTTGCTAAGAGGATGGACATGGGTGTGGTTAACACTTATTTTCAGAAGAGGGAGGAGCATAGAGTGACTTACAAGAGTGGAGGTAGGAGAACACAGGTAGACTACATCCTATGTAGAAGAGGCAATCTGAAAGAGATTAGTGACTGTAAAGTGGTAGTGGGAGAGAGTGTAGCCAGACAGCATAGGATGGTGGTATGTAGGATGACTTTGATGGTCTGTAAGACGAAGAGGTCAAAGATAGAGAAGAAAACCAAGTGGTGGAAGCTGAAAAAGGAGGAATGTTGTGAGGAATTTAGACAGAAGTTGAGGCAGGCTCTGGGTGGTCAGGTAGTGCTGCCAGATGACTGGGAAACTACAGCAGAAGTGATCAGGGAGACAGGGAGAAAGGTGCTGGGTGTGTCATCTGGAAGGAGGAAAGAAGATAAGGAGACTTGGTGGTGGAATGAGGAAGTTCAGGATAGTATCCAGAGGAAGAGGTTAGCCAAGAAGAAGTGGGACATGGACAGGACTGAAGAGAATAGACAGGAATACAAGGAGTTACAGCGCAGAGTGAAGAGGGAGGTGTCTAAGGCCAAGCAGAAGGCATATGAAGAGTTGTACACTAGGTTAGACACTAGAGAAGGAGAGAAGGACTTGTACAGGTTAGCTAGGCAGAGGGATCGAGATGGGAAGGATGTGCAGCAAGTTAGAGTTATTAAGGATAGAGATGGAAGGGTGCTCACAAGTGAGGAGAGTGTACAGAGGAGATGGAAGGAGTACTTTGAGGAGCTGATGAATGAGGAAAATGAGAGGGAAAAAAGAGTAGAAGGGGTGAACTCTGTGGAACAGAAAGTAGATAAGATTAGAAAGGATGAAGTCAGGAAGGCTTTGAAGAGGATGAAAAGTGGGAAGGCACTTGGTCCTGATGACATTCCGGTGGAGGTCTGGAAGTGTCTGGGAGAGGCAGCAGTGGAATTTTTAGCTAATTTGTTCAACAGGGTTTTAGAGAGTGAGAGGATGCCTGAGGAATGGAGAAGAAGTGTGTTAGTGCCGATCTTTAAGAATAAGGGTGACGTGCAGAGTTGCAGCAACTATAGGGGGATAAAGTTGATGAGCCATACAATGAAGGTATGGGAAAGAGTAGTGGAAGCTAGGTTAAGGAAGGTAGTGGAAATTTGTGAGCAGCAGTATGGCTTCATGCCCAGAAAGAGCACAACGGATGCAATTTTTGCTCTGAGGATTTTGATGGAGAAGTATAGGGATGGTCAGAAGGAGTTGCACTGTGTGTTTGTAGACTTGGAGAAAGCGTATGACAGGGTGCCAAGAGAAGAGCTGTGGTACTGTATGAGGAAGTCAGGAGTAGCGGAGACGTATGTCAGAGTGATGCAGGACATGTATGAGAGGAGCAGGACAGTGGTGAGGTGTGCTGTAGGTCAGACAGAGGAGTTCAATGTGGAGGTGGGACTGCATCAGGGATCGGCTCTGAGCCCCTTCCTGTTTGCTATAGTGATGGACCAGTTGTCAGAGGAGGTCAGACAGGAGTCTCCTTGGACAATGATGTTTGCAGATGACATTGTGATCTGTAGTGAGAGCAGGGAGCAGGTGGAGGAAAACCTGGAGAGGTGGAGGTTTGCGCTGGAGAGAAGAGGAATGAAAGTCAATTGTAGTAAGACTGAGTACATGTGTGTGAATGAAAGGGAGGGAAGTGGAACAGTAAGGTTACAGGGTGAAGAGGTGAAGAAGGTACAGGAGTTTAAGTACTTGGGGTCAACAGTCCAGAGTAATGGAGAGTGTGGGAAAGAGGTAAAGAAGCGAGTGCAGGCAGGTTGGAATGGGTGGAGAAAGGTGTCGGGAGTTCTGTGTGATCAGAAAATATCAGCGAGAATCAAGGGGAAGGTGTACAGGACAGTGGTGAGACCGGCCATGCTGTATGGTTTAGAGACAGTGTCACTGAGGAAGAGACAGGAGTCAGAGCTAGAGGTAGCAGAGCTGAAGATGTTGAGGTTCTCTTTGGGAGTGACAAGATTGGACAGGATTAGGAATGAGTACATCAGAGGGACAGCTCATGTTGGACGTTTGGGGGACAAAGTTAGGGAGGCCAGATTAAGATGGTTTGGACATGTTCAGAGGAGGGAGAGTGAGTATATTGGTAGGAGAATGTTGGACATGGAGCTGCCAGGCAGGAGGCAAAGAGGAAGGCCAAAGAGGAGGTATATGGATGTAATAAATGAGGATATGAAGCTAGTGGGTGCAAGGGTTGAGGATGCAGAAGATAGGGATAGGTGGAGAGAGATGATTCGCTGTGGCGACCCCTGAAGGGAAAAGCCGAAAGAAGAAGAAGAAGAAGATATATATATATATATATATCTCATATTTCTATATATATACGGTACACATGTACAGGAGGAATATACATGTGCAAAATGTGCAGCTCAGGAGCAAGGTATGAGGTGTGGTTCAATGAAGTGAGGTGTAACAGTATTGCACTTATACATACATGTATATACAGATTATTGTATTGCACTGGGGGAGATGGCAGACAGATTAATTGTTCAGGAGATGAATGGCTTGAGGGAAGAATTTGTTCTTGTGTCTGGATGTCCTGCTGTTTACTGCTCTGTAGCGCCGACCGGAGGGTAAAAGTTCAAAGAGGGGGTGAATGTTTCTACTTCAGTTCTCCCCTTGACAATCGGAGTTCAGCTGATTGTCAAGACTTAATACCATGAAAAATACAGTTAAAAGGCACAGAATAAAACCTTGACAGACCTTGACCACAGAAAAAATAACTTGTGTGTGTTGTCAGTGGGGACACTAAGCTGTGCAGCCAGGATGCAGCCCTGTACACACTCACTGTAACTCCAGAAGGTTTGTCCCAAGTGATGACGTCTGTCCAGCGAGAGATCAACCCTGATGTCTTCTGCATACAGTCTGCTAACTGTAAGTTATTTTATATAAGCACAATTGTGCCAATTCTGTATTAATAACTTTATAATGGATGCTACCAAGTACTGGCAATCTGTCCTGTGTCATTGAGAAATATGTTTGACTTCCTTCTTTTGAAAAACATCATGAACAGATAAAAAAACCCAAAAAAAACCAAAAAAAAAGGGGGGGCCCTTTTTCCCTAGTGCTGTGCTTTAGAAATCATAACTCTTCTGTGAAATATATTCATCACAGTCACATCTGTGAAATATATTCATCACAGTCACATCTTCTGTGAAATATATTCATCACAGTCACTCCTGTCTTTGTTCTAAGATGAACAGGGCTTGTCCTTCGTCGCCCCGGCGATTCCCACCGAGAGCAACTTTGACAGTCTCTTCGATCGCTTTGTAGGATTCTTCTTCAGAGCCTCTAGCAGAGATGGCCGTACACTCCAGACTCCGGCGCAGGGAAAGTCTCCGGGATACGTGGTAAAGTTGTGCATTATCTTGCTGTTTCATTCAGGTGAATGTTTTCAATGCCACTGATTTCCCTCAGGTCTGAAACAGCCTTATTGGGAGGATTATGTGTGCTGAAGGTTGATGCTGTGGAAGCTAGTATGTTGTACTAGGTAGCCATTATACCAAGAGTTACTGACATCAAACAACTAATACGGAAGGAGATATTTAGCCAGGTCTGCTATTTGTCTCCTTGCTACTGCTGTAGTGCTCTACTTTCTTTTTATTTCACTATATTTAAATATTTTTAAATATTTTGCTATACATACAGCAAAATGTGAATATAGATTTTTATTTATATATATATATATATATATATATATATATATATATATATATATATATATATATATATATATAATATATATATATACACACACACACACACACACACGCACACAGAGAAATTGTAAAAGCTTTCTATACAGTTGTGTGCTGTCAATTTTCTTTTTTGAGCCACATATCAGCAGGATGGTCAGGTGTCCACATACTTTTGGCCAAATAGTGCATCACTGGATGGAAGTTTTACTATGTAGTGATTTCACATGTTAAATTTACAAAAGGATACTTTTGGTGCTTTAATGTTTGTCAATTAGTACTTTTATTTTATTTTTTTTATTTAGATGTATTTTTAACTACATTGAGATTCAAAAGTTTTGGAACTCCTTACCACTATGTGCTTATTTTAAGAAATGTGTTCAGTGTACATAATAAGAAATTAGAAACCTTAAGACATCAGCATATGTGAGCTCAGGGATGTTTGTGACTTTTATTACAGTCTAATATCAGCTATAAGATGACAGATCTAGTCTTTGAGTATTAACTTCACCAAATAAGTGCAACACGTATAATCTGAATATATAATTATAATCTGATCATCATGTGAATAGAATACAAAGATTTGGATCTCTAATGGACCACTTGCCAAATTTTCTTTAATTTGCCAGTAGTGGGTAAACTAGCATACTGATCAGGCACAACATTATGACCACCTGCCTAATATTGTCTTGGTCCCCCTTTTTCTGCCAAAACAGCCCTGACCTATTAAGGCATGGACTCCACTAGCCCCTTGAAGGTGTGCTGTGGTATCTGGTACCAAGATGTTAGCAGTAGATTTTTTAAGGCCTGCAAGTTGTGAGGTGGGGCCTCCATGGATCGGACTTGTTTGTGAAAATGTGATTCATCAGACCAGGCCACCTTCTTTCATTGCTCTGTGATCTAGTTGCTTTAGTGCCCATTGTTGGCGCTTTCGGCGGTGCACAGGGGTCAGCATGGGCACCCTGACTGGTCTGCGGCTATGCAGCAACAGTAGCTCGTCTGTTGGATCGGATCACACGGGCCAGCCTTCGCTCCCCAAGTGCATCAGTGAGCCTCGGCCGCCCATGACCCTGTCACCGGTTCACCACTGTTCCTTCCTTGGACCACTTTTGATAGATACTGACCACTGCAGACCGGGAACACCCCACAAGAGCTGCAGTTTTGGAGATGTTCTGATCCAGTGGTCTAGCCATCACAATCTGGCCTTTCATCAAACTCGCTCAAATTCTTACGCTTGTCCATTTTTCCTGCTTCTAACACATCAACTTTGAGGACAAAATGTTCACTTGCTGCCTAATATATCCCACCCACTAACAGGTGCCATGATGAGGAGATCATCAGTGTTATTCACTTCACCTCTCACTGCTCATAATGTTATGCCTGATCGGTGTATATATGGACTACATCATGTAGATAGTTTAGTAATGATTACTGTTCTTCATGCCTGCTGTCATCAGTATGGGGATCTCATCCAGACGATGGATGAGGCCCAACAGCGAGGTTTCTTCAGGCTTCCAGCATCTGCTGCTGCAGCAAACTGCTTAGACACGAACCCTGCAGGTACAACGACACATCCTCATTACGCAGATTTTTAAAATTGTCATAATTACAAAAAATGAGAATCCATTTCCTTTTAGGTCTTTAGTAAAAAATAGCACCGTAATACTGTGGTTATTGTTTTTATCTCGTCTTTTGTATACGGTAGCTCTGTAGTTTTTCTTAAAATCGCTTTCATTTGTGTTTAATATATTGACTCCTCCGTCCGTCTCACCCACCCCTATATTATTTACATACTCCACACAGATGAAGAGAACTTTTTGACATCTTTCTGTTGCTGTTTCTCTGCAGCTTTTCTGAAGGATCAGACAAGCAGATGTGTGAGGAGCTTCACTTTGCAGCAAGACTGCACCTTGTTAGATGCGCTGAACCTAGAGGCGTACACCAATTTCCGTGTTTTTTCTGTGAGTCCGGAGCCATGCAGGTTCTTTTCTGTTTTGTATTCTGACCAACCTTGGAGCAGGCTATCCCATAATTCTGTGCATCATTCAATCCATTTGAATAACATAGATGGATGGATATAGATTTTAATATCACTAGGCAACTGTGATAATATGAAGCGGCACATAGAGAACTATTATCTCTTAAATCATTAACAGACATTTAATCTATTTTTTCTTTGCAGGGGAAGGACAATGATGCTAATGTAAGAATACAAATTTATTATATTATATTATACACACTTTATTTGTTTAGTAGTGCTTTAGAAATTGAAAACCCACAATCCTGTACTTGTAGCCCAATGGAGTGACAGAATAATTTTAGCATTCAGGTTGTAAGAAAATATTTCACAGGATGTGTGAGCGATTAGATTAGCAGGACAGGATTAGCATTGTGTCTCTAATTGATGTGTGTGTGTGTGTGTGTGTGTGTGTGTCAGCTGGTTTCTGTAGAAGTGGAGACCGTTACACTGCAGTCTTTAGAGGGCACTCACACACTGGTGCAGACGGTTGCTGTTGCTTCTGACTACACACCCGTGTTAAATGGTGAGATCTGCAACCAGGTGGTGCTGCAGGTGAGATCATAAAACCTCCATTTTATTGCCTACTGTCCATCAAGTACTGTAGCAGGAAATGTATTTTTTTTTTTTTTTAAATATTAATATTAAAACTAACAGTAACGCAGTTTAATTAAAAAAAAAAAAGCAATGGCAGAATTAACATATACATACATAGATATATATACATAATTAGATGATCATTATTTTAATTAATTATGTGTATATTATAAGATTAATTATTTAATTAATTTAATTATATAATATGTATATTATAAACAATTGTTTTCTAATTATAGTCTTCCACCATACACTAAAACAGTTTATATAAAGAGAATAACAGAATTTGTATTGCAGACTTGCGTTACACGTGGTCTGTTTTCTGAAATCTGTTTCAGGTTAAATACACGGTGAGGTTCGGTGACGCCGGACAGATTGTGACGGTGACGGCGTCTTTCGTTCTAGGTGCTGTCGATGAAAGCACACTGCCTATCCAGCAGGAGTTTCAGATAATGTTTGTTCAGGTGCTTGTTGAATGTTTGTAGTTAAATGAACATCTTAATACATTATTATGGATATTATTACGTATACAGTACAATCAAGATGATGTAAGACATGCATATATTTAGTGTATTTCTGTATTCTACATTTTATAGCAGACCAGAAGTGACACTACACTTCAATCTAGTGGAAATCCTGGTTATGTGGTTGGGCTGCCCCTTGTGGCCGGATGGAGAACTGCAGAATATCCTTTCTCTACCTCTCTCTCTCTCTCTCTCTGATATTATCCTCTGATAATATTAGATTTAAGTGATGCACTGAGCACTTGAGTGGTTCTAGCTGTAACAGGGATTTTCACCATATAATCAAACCCTTCATCTAAGGCTAGAAAACTTAAACGGAAAATTTTAATCCTTGAATAATCCTTGAATCTCAGCCATTACTGATCCCAAGCTCAAAAACTGCCAAGCTTATATTGGTATAAGACATTGTTTAAAGCAGTAACTCAGGGAATGACTCTAGTTTATTGATGCATGAATCAGGTCTTGGTTCCTTAACTCCTTTGTTAGGGGAATTATCCGTAGCTCAGATCCAGACGGGTCTCTCGCGGTCCTAAAGAGTTCAGCAGAGCAGGACTGTCTGCTCGGCGCAACCCAGTACTCACCCATACTGTTCGGGATAGATGTAGTTTCCGGATGCACCTTTAGGTACAAGATTTAAACACTCAGGCACTTGGAAATATTCAATGTGATACATATATTTATTTGAATGTAATGTAGATTCATTTAAAATCCGAAATATATTTGTTGTTAAATTTTAGGCTTGAGGACAGTGCAAACTGTTCGTTACTCTCCGAAGTTATTTTGGGAAGACTGAAAGGCCAGATTTTTCCGGATTACGTGGCATCTTTTGGAAATTCTCTTCCTCAAAACCCCATGGACTGGGTTCCTATAGAGAACCAAACCACACCAACGGTAAATCTTTACATGCTTCACTAACTCACACTAACTCCTACGTAACAGGGTTTCAGCACTATGGTGTCCTTATATACTGGCCTATTTGGATATGTTTTTTGATAAACACATCAACACTCTTCTGTAATTGCTGTGGATAAGATCTGCTGTAAATGCTTATTACTGATGTTTGTCAGTCTAATTAGGTTCATTTCCATCTGTTCACATTTCCGAGGTTTGTTTCTGCTGCGCTTGTAATTGAGGTGTGCATTGGGATCGTGGATCTTACAGGACTAACAACAAAGTCACAGGATGTTTATGTTTATGTTCATGTGGGTAGGACATGGGGAGGTCAGAAATGAAGGTTGCAGGACGAGGAAAGTGCATGGACTACTACAGCACGACTACTTAAATGCTTATTCTTGGCAGGGTTATTATCTAGATGAATTTATCAGAAATAATCTTTACCAGAATTACATTTTTTTTGCCTCCTTGGATGAAAAACACTTAACAGTATATACACTGATCAGGCATAATATTATGAACACTGACAGGTGAAGTGAGTAACACTGATGATCTCCTCATCATGGCACCTGTTAGTGGGTGGGATATATTAGGCATAAAGTGAACATTTTGTCCTCAAAGTTGTTGTGTTAGAAGCAGGAAAAATGGGAAAGCGTAAGGATTTGAGCGAGTTTGACGAAGGGCCAAATTGTGATGGCTAGACAACTGGATCAGAGCATCTCCAAAACTGCAGCTCTTGTGGGGTGTTCCCGGTCTGCAGTGGTCAGCATCTATCAAAAGTATCCTTTCAGTCCTGTAAGTAACCCCACCTTGCATCTTAGACGACTTAAAGGATCTGCTGCTAACATCTTGGTGCTAGATACCGCAGCACACCTTCAGGGATCTAGTGGAGTCCATGCTTTGACTGGTCAGGGCTGTTTCAGCAGCAAAAGGGGGAACCAACAAAATACTGTATTAGGCCATAATGTCTTATGTCATAATGTCTTATGCCTGATCGGTGTAGTATATAACAAGTGAATAATTTCTTTATATTCTGAGGAGGCTAAACAAATACATTTCTTCTAAAAGTGTACCCACAAGCAGCAGTCTGTGTGGTCCAAGCACTCTTTCTTGTAAAGGCTGAAGTTGAAGTTTGAGCATTAAAAAAGCCCCACATTCAGCTCTATAAAAACACTGATAAAAGCGAATCAAGAACAGGAATTGTTGCATTCCAAAGGGACTACACGCATGTTGATTCACATTGATGAATCAGACACTTCACAGGAACACTCGTCACACTGTGGTGTATGTTTTCCACAACCGTGACTCTTTAAGCTTTTTGAACTTTTGTAAAGGCAAATTTCCAAGAGTCACAGTGAAGCAGCAAGGCTTAATTTGTTTCATAAATACTGTATTGAATTCGTCTCACTTTACAGCCTTATCACCAGGTGAATGGTTTGATCCACTGACCGTGTTCTGATCCACTGACCCTTTCTGCTGTGTCACTATGACTGGACATGAAGTCAACACCATTGTATGCCGAAGGCTCAAGTGGTTTTGAGACAAAAAATAATGTAAACACAATTTATCAGTGTTGAAACACTTCAAAGACCTTTATTTGTTTGTGTGGGAGAATAATAACCCAATAATGTTTTTATTACTTTAGTTTCCTAGTCTTGCTTTCACATGTTTTCCTTTTTGTTTCCCAGTGACAAGTGACATCAAGTGGCATGAAAACTCAGCCTTTTTCCCCCCCATATTGTCTTTC
The DNA here is from genome assembly GCA_033459395.1 of Hemibagrus guttatus. Taxonomy (NCBI): domain Eukaryota; kingdom Metazoa; phylum Chordata; class Actinopteri; order Siluriformes; family Bagridae; genus Hemibagrus; species Hemibagrus guttatus. Next base: position 20,203,946 of record JAUCMX010000015.1, on the reverse strand, counting down.
CAGGCCACACAGGGATGCAGCATTCCAGTGTCCTATCAACTTGAAGTAAGATGGACCAAGTACGGTACCTTGCTGAACCCCCAAGCCCAGATTGTGAAGGTGATGGAAACAATCCAAACCAACACCAGCACCTTGGTAATTCTAAGCAGGTTTTTGGCTCTCTAATGTCTAGTATTATTAAACCAAAGTGACTGCTGTTATCCTGAAGACTCTTCATCAGTCCCATAAAATGCTATGAACTGAGATTTAAAAAAGATTCGAAAAGATGCTAATGCTCACCTTTGCTATTTGGTACTCTTTGGCACTCTTGAAGGACCCAAAGACACACAGAAAACAAACGTGTAAATAATGGCACCTGTTCCAAACTGGAATTTGAATACCACTGTTATGGCCAAAAGTTTATGGACACCTGACCATCACCACGATACGTTCTTTTTGACACGCAACCCATTCATTCCTTGTTTGTTATATCCTCCACTTTTCTCTCTAATTACACTGTAGTTAAGGATCTTTCCCTTCGGCATTAGTGTTAAATGACATTAGCATGATGAATATTCTTTGTTTTCCCAGCCGTCTACCTCAACCAGGTGGTGTCATCTCCGTCATGAGCTCTGTGAGCTTTATTGACATGTCGCAGTCAGCCAGCCCAGGATTCAGAGCTCCTCCCACCATCAACGCCAATCTTCCCTCCGACTTCTTCTTCCCGTTCGTTTAAACAGGGAAATGACTAAGCACTCCACATGGAGGTAATTTCCTGTCTAATGTAATTGAACACTAGTACAGTGCCTAAATTTGAGGTTCCATGAATTGCAAATTTGTTTGATTTCATAAATAGCGTGAGAAATGAAATGATAAAAAAAATGCAAATTAAAGTAAAATTATCATCTTATTTAAATACAGTTATATACAGTATATGTAAATGTACGAGGGATATAAAAAGTCTACACACCCCTGTTAAAATGGTCAACCATGTCAGAAAATATTCTGCCCTTAATGTAAAATTAGAACATACAAATCTGGGGGAAAAACAGGGGAAAAATTACTTACAATGTCCACAAATGTTCTGATATGATTTATCTTGGTTTCATTTTGTATGTCACAAAAACCTGACATATTAAAAGGACTATTTTTTATATCTATAGGGTCTCTATAAAAACCATTTACATATAAAACTGTGGCCTTTTAAACTTTTTTTTTTTTTAATGCTGTTATTATATTGTGTCCTGTTTTTTCCATGTAGTAAATGTAAATAGTAAATTATTGTGTGTGTGAATTGTATATATTGAACTCAGATTCACATTTTGTAATAGTTTATTCTGTATGCACATGATTTGTAATTAAAATAAAATAAAAAAATTCTTGATTCCTTGATAAATTATTAGGTAAAGTATATTCTTTCACAGCAGGCTAAACAGTAGCTTAACAAACAAGCTTAGAAATATATTCGTGTGCATACGGCAATTCTGCATAAAGACTTTGGATAAGAAAATAGCTGAATTCAAATGGCGTCATAAGCTTTAAAGTTAAGCAAGCTCATGAACAAGTTACGTGCAGATCTAATGTGATATTCACATGACGCATTTCAATGTGTGGTTCACTTTAAATGACCAGGACTGCCGGTGTTGTACGAGTACAGCCGTTTTCTAACAGCTTCTACAACAAACTATACAGAGTTACAGATTTTTATAGATCGAAAATAAATACTAGTTTATACAGCATAGCTAGAGGGGCTACTGGTGATGCTGTGAGCGCACGTTGATTTGATGTCACACGCTGACCTCTGGATTGAGGTGAAGTACGTTTTTCCTAGTCAGAGGACATTATATTACAATTAGAATTTTGTAACGTTATTGTGAATCTTGAGTAACAGTTATGATCTAATAATTTATTTTTAGCACATTCCATCTCGAAACACTTCTTCACGTTGTTCAGAAAGCTGCAGCAGCTTTTGCCATGGCGGACCATATTAAATGTAGAGATAAAATTACACACGCTCGATTCTGGCTTGAAGCGCTGGCATTAAATATGAACCTAGACCTCTGACCTATAGATTGTTAGTTTAGTATATTTCCATTCATTAGCTCACATTTATAAATGACGGTTGTGTCTTTATAATGAGTATTGTGTACAGCTGGTAATGGTGCAACGGTGATCAGTTCTGGATGGAGTGCTTTGTTAAGAGTGCTCTCAGCTTGCTGACCTCCTGCTCCTGTGAACAAAATCATAAAACATACATTAGTGTTTCTCCTCAAAGTAACTCAATATTTCAGGTGCAAAGGAAACAAAATGTACACTGCTTTGTCACTTGCAACGTGTACATGTACTTCACTAGAATTTCTCTCTCTTAGAGGTAAAGTGGGTGGGGCTAACCTTAAATAAATCTTGCAGATGCTACACCCTCACCAGTCGCAAGCCTGACACTGGAATGAACGACCTAGCTAACCTAAGTAAACACTAACCTAGCAAAGCCTAGTGTGCACTAAACGGAGACTGAAAAAAACAACAACCCAAAACAAACCACTTCAATCCTAATTGGACAATTTCCTAACCCACTTATCAAGGAAATTGATTTGATGTAGTGCAACATAAAACAGCCAGATGTTTCCAAATGCTGCCCTGTATGCTGCAACATATCCACAGCAGTGCTTTTCAGGATTCTGGCATGAATATGGGAAAACCTGGTATTCAGAAATCCTTAGTGTTTCTCTGTAAAATGAAACAATTCACCAGGTCACTTCCCGGTTGGCGTTTTTTTCTGGATAAAAGATCATGTACAGGTTGAACCTGATAAACAACTACTGCTGAAAATCTTGGCTAAACCTCTGTTTATTCAGCACTTATAATGAAAGCCGATGAATAGTTGTTAAAGCTTTTAAAAAACATTATTTACACATTTAACTCTAACTCTATAAAACTTCAGCGATGGGACTACTTTTTTCAGTGGGAATATTTAGTGGTTGTATGATTCTACTTTATCCTCAATAGATCCAGTGGTTCTTTAGGTTCGATCTTTTACCCTGCTCTGAATCGTGCATGTACAGGGTGATAAATTAAAACTGTAAAACTCTCAGCACGATGTGGTCAAACGCTCACCAGTGCGGTTTTATGCTCTTGCAGCTCGCTGATTTGATGGTGGAGACGATCGTTTTCCCCTTTCAGTTTCAGCACTCTGTGATTAGCTTGACTCTTCACTGACAACAGAATACCTAGAGGTAGAACAGAAAAGTGTACAAAAGGACTCAATTTTGGGTGTTAAAAAGACGTGTATGTGCGTCGAAGTTCGCCAGAACAGAAGCATGTCTCAGATGTTTAGATCTCAGGTTTCTACCTTGAACATTCTTGTATGATTTTCTGGCATGACATCTGCAGCAGGACATCTGTGCCACTGTTTTACAAACTGTTCTAAATACAATATTTCACTCTGAGACATCAGTTTTGGACAGTGTAAATGAACTGAACTACTCCATGCCATTTTACATGCTAAGGTTGAAACTCTCACTATATGGACGATTTCTGGAAACCCGGCACTTGCTGAGGCTCTTCTGATGGTTTAATGATGTTAAGCTGACATATGTTTTAAGGCGATGAAGCTCCACATCATCCAGGTAGGAGATAGTCAAGGACACGGAGTACTATGTAAGAATTTAGTATACAGTATGTGATTTGAGACACACCCCTTTTACTGAAAAGTCACCAATCATTTACATTTCTAGCATTTGGCAGATGCCCTTATCCAGAGCGACTTACAATTTATCTCATTTTATACAACTGAGCAATTGAGGGTTAAGGGCCTTGCTCAGGGGCCCAGCAGTGGCAGCTTGTTGGACCTGAGATTAAAACTCACAACCATCTGATCAGTTGTCCAACACCTTAACCACTAAGCTACCACATACCCCATCGTTTTCTGGGTAATCAGACAAAATGTTTTCTCTACACTTAAAAAGGCTTGAGTGCTCCAGTGGAATTATAAGGCTAAAACCAGCATTTAAAAACTATGAATGTAAATCAAAATGGTTTAAAGCTATGCAATATTCTGACTTTCTGTACTGTTATTGACAATTGACACACATCGTGTCAGAAACCAGGGGGGAAAAAAAAGTCCATTTGAGAGGCTGTCAGGTTTAAGGCGAGTCTGTGTGTTTCACAGCACAAAGCTAAACAAACAAATGGAAAAATTCTTTTACTAGTAATAGTTTTTCCTTCTTTATCCGTGCCGTGTGAGCCGTACCATTAATGATCCTGGCCACTCTCCACAGCCTGAGCAGGATGATCAGGCCCATACCATCAAAGGCGTTTTCTTTAGAGATGTACACGATATCCAGGATGAAAGACACGATCACAATAATCCCATCAAACACCTCGAACTTGTGGTGGAAAAACTCACACTGAAAAGCATACAGCTTGAAGCCCAGCTCCACCATAAAGAAGGTGAGCAGCGCCAAGCTGAGGTAGTGAAACACCTGCGGAATGACAAAAGGAGTAACTAGTGGTGAGGATGAAACCAGATTCATTTGCATTCAATTCAACTTCGATTCAATTTATTTTCAACAATGGTCATTGTCTCGAATCAGCTTCACAGAAGTACAGAAACATAGAAAAAATTATACAAAGTTAAGTTACTATTTATCCCTAATGTTCTTGCTTCAGCTCACCTCTGGAGCGATGTGATGCTCGTCGACTTCGATTATAGACAGGTCTAAGAGCAGCTCACACAGCACAAATAAGGCATCCAAGATCACCAAGGTCACAACAACGATCTAGAGCACAGACAGAGCAACACTGTCATTATCAAAACCCAGATAAATTGCTTTATAGTAAAACTGTATTTCTTAGATTTAAATGGCAGGAAATGGTGAGGATTAATTTAATGGACAGCAACTGAAACATAAAAAAGTCACTTCTTTACTTTTACTCAGGCTAATGAGTACAGAAACCCTCTCTTCCCTTCCACAACTACATGCCCAGTCAGGCTTTAGGCTTTCTGTATGTATACATTTAAGTGAAACGTACTGCTATCTGTGTAAAGCTGGCTGTATACTTCACAAGAGGAACGAACTAAATAATGACCGAATACGCAATTGTTGGTTCCCTCATAAAGAGTAAACGTCTTGCTAGGGGTACAAAACGATAATGAGAGTGCTGTGAGCTGAACAGCGTTATGAACTGCTGAGGCAAGAAATGTTTTTTCTTACCCCTTTGTTAAAATGCACCGCAAGGCATTCCTTTTTAAATCAATATCTATTTATAATAGCAGCCATGCTGTTAGACTTAAAAGGTTGTATGGATGAGGAATAATTGGTGTTTTGGATCGAGCCTGTGCAAGGCAACCCTGTCAGACTGAACAAATAATCAAATAAAAGAAAATCTAGCACTGTCAGCACAAGAAGTGTCAGTTGTAGAGAAAGAAACTGCAGAAGGTGGCATGTAACAGACAGAGTTTGTGCTTCTGCAAACATGCAAAGAAAGAACTGTTTAGTCCAATGACAGACAGGAGGAAGTCTTATAACAAAAATGCCTTTTTGAACCTTTCTTTTGTATGTATACTGCCAGCCTAACTTTGAGCTCCACCATGGGAGGTGAAATGCAAAGATACACTATATTGCCAAATGTTTTGGTTAGGAATTCAAAGCAACAGTCAAAAGGAAGATTTTGGTGGTTGAGGTCAGTAATGCGAGCTGTTAGTCCATCGTCAGCATTTCTGGCCTAAAGTATGTCAGTGGATCAGAAGGGGAAATGCAAAAATAACAAAATAGGTGTTTCAAGCAAATATTGCAGTCATATACACTGACCAGGCATAACATTATGACCACCTGCCTAATAATGTGTTGGTCCCCCTTTTCTGCCTAAACAGCGCTGACCCGTCATGCACTGTGTATTCTGACACCTTTCTATCAGAACCAGCATTAACTTCTTCAGCAATCTGAGCAACAGTAGCTCGTCTGTTGGATCAGATCACACGGGCCAGCCTTCGCTCCACACGTGCATCAGTGAACCTTGTCACCGGTTCACCACTGTTCCTTCCTTGGAGCACTTTTGATAGATACTGACCACTGCAGACCGGGAACACCCCACAAGAGCTGCAGTTTTGGAGATGCTCTGATCCAGTGGTCTAGCCATCACAATTTGGCCCTTCATCAAACTCGCTCAAATCCTTACTCTTGTCCATTTTTCCTGCTTCTAACACATCAACTTTGAGGACAAAATGTTCACTTGCTGCCTAATATATCCCACCCACTAACAGGTGCCATGATGAGGAGATAATCAGTGTTATTCACGTCACCTCTCACTGCTCATAATGTTATGCCTGATCGGTGTATCTCAAATAAACAGAATTATTTTTACTATAATAATAGCTTGTTGGAACTTGTGTCTACATGTGCACCACAGAAATTCCTCGTTCTTGGCATAGAAAGAAATATGAGATATGTTAAGATGCTTTTTGTTGCAGCTTCAGTACCTGAAATCTCTCGGAGCTGAAGAGACATTTCAGCCTGTCTCTGAACATCAGCTGTGTGGGCGTTAGTTTTGCAGGCTCCAAGTCTGCGCTAACTTTGTGTAGTTCTTCATCGTGCCACTCAGAAGTGGCCTGGTCACCCACCGCCGTGAAAAACTTCAAAAAACGGACCATGGTCGATCCAAATCGCCTGATCGCCTACTGGCAGCTGGGAAGCTCTGTATGAGGAAAAAGATATTATCTTCAGTCCTAATTAAGCATTTGATCAATGTGACATTAAAATGCTGGAGCCTACAATATATCAGTCTGGATCAGAACAGAGTGTAGAAAACAATCCCATGGACAAGGCCACGATTAATTATTGAACAGTTATAAGAATAATAATTTAACTACAACCATGAACCTAAAGAAAAGTTTTTACTTGCCAGTTTTAAACTCTTCAGTCTATTTGTTTGTGTACTATTATGAGAAAAAAAGGAGAAGTTAAAGCTAAATTGCATTGTGTTTTCCTCTCATGTCACAATAAAATTACAAAATCAAGTTTAGACTTGCAGCATAAACAATGACCACAGACCATGCTCGGACCCAACATGTTTCAGTGGCTGCGTGTATCAGTGTACACACTCAATGGGCACTTTAATAGGAACACCGATACCTATGCACATTCATGCACTTATTCAACACAACAGCTGCTCTTTTTTCCCCCTCTCATTTTCAGCTCACTATTTGGCTACAACAATCACGCCATGGTCAACATAAAGATCACATTTTTCTCTATTTTCATCTTTAATGTGTATCTGAAGCTGTATCTTGACCTGTAAATGCATGATTTTACGCAAGGGGGTGCAGCCACATGATTGGACATATGCATGAATGTGCTGGTGTATACATGTTCCTAATAATAAGAATGGTGATTTTGTGTGTGTGTGTGTGTGTGTGTGTGTGTACAGAACATGTGGTTTTGCGAAGGTGTACTAAAATGTAGTATGACTAAAATAATATATAATAACTATTTGCCCCACCATTGCCTCTACTGTTAGTAACTACTATCCAAGCATAATGTTTTAAAAAGAGCATTAATGAGACGACTGCCTATTATCTTTCATTATTTCTTCTATAAAAAGAGGCATTGGTGGCTCAGTGGTAGGTTTCTCGCCTATCATGCGGAAGGCCCGGGTTCGATCCCCAGCCAATGCCTCAACCCCAGCCACTGGATGCAGTGCCGGTCCCAAGCCCGGAAAAATGGGAGGGTTGCGTCAGGAAGGGCATCCGGCGTAAAACATTTGCCAAGTTGTTGTGCGGACCAGTTGGTCCGCTGTGGCGACCCCGAACAGGGAGCAGCCGAAAGCAACTTCATTTCTTCTATAAAAAATTATGGAAATCAGAATCGATGAAGTTGTTTTTAAAAAATTTTACATTTCTTGAAGCACATCCTGGGTTGGTAATTTTTTTTTTTTATATAATTGATTATTAAATATTATATTTATCATTGAGTCCTTATAGCTTTTAGCCCGTGTGACTGATTTAATCCAAACCTCATGAACTCAAAAACAAGTCAGGGTGCTGAGCTGGAAAACCTACAGGAACAGGTTTACCTCAGACTTTTACAAAGCACTGAAACTGGACACAACTTTTATTAAAACTTTGTACCTAATCGATAATGATAGATTTCTTTAAATAACATATTTTCCTCCCAGAACCTCCATGTCTGCTACAGCAAGTTTCACTGTAGTTCCTGGTCCACAGAACCCTGGAACAGGAAGTATAAAGATTTGTCCAACCACACCTCAGAAACGAAAACTCGCTATGGTTCCTTTGGTGGAACCAGTTTAACTCATTAGGTGGCTTTACTGATATGCAGATATACTAGATCTAACCAGTGATGGTGATTTTCTCTGCTTTAGCCATTTCTGAAAAAATTACTTCCTGCTCATTTGAGGCCTTTCTTCTCCCCACATGGAGTCGAAAACACTTTCCATTTCTTTCGTTCATTCATTGTCTACCGCTTATCCGATCTATTCTCGGGTCACGGGGAGCCTGTGCCTATCTCAGGCGTCATTGGGCATCAAGGCAAGATGTCCACCCATTGCAGAGCACACACACACACACACTCATTCACGCACGCCATCACACACTACAGACAATTTAGAGATGCCAATCAACCTACAATGCATGTCTTTGGACCGGGGGAGGAAACCGGAGTACCCGGAGGAAACCCCTGAGGCACGGGGAGAACATGCAAACTCCACACACACGGCGGAGGCGGGAATTGAACCCCCAACCCTGGAGATGTTAGGCAAATGTGCTAACCACCAAGCCGCCACCCCCCCCCCCCCCTTTTCCCTTTCAGTTGATTTTAATTAACTTGTGGATTATTTCTTTTTTTTCTTCCTCATTTTCAGTGTTTATCAATGCCCTGAGTCGTCGTTTATTTCCTTATTGTCTAAGATGAAACCTGAAATGTATGACATGTGATTTAATATTGGGAAATTAAGGCAACAAGCGAAGGAGGATGTTTGTGGTTGATGTTGACAGTAATGCAAGCTGTTAGTCCATCAATATCCTCATGATGCTGGCCACCAATCATCTCCCAGTGTAACAAACATTGCACACAATTAACCCTTTCACTGCGCTATACTTTCTTTACTGCTGCTGGACTTATTCAGGGACACGTTATAGTGCTTCTGAAAGGTGAAATGTTTGTCCCATCATACGAAGATCCCACGAGGAAGTTACAGCCACGTACGGCCGGGAGTCCAAGTCCGTGCTCTCAGGGAGGGAATGACGACATACCCTCTCTCCTATCAACATACACATCTGTGAGCTTGTGCATGCGGAAGTGGGCACATACTGTTTTCCTCCTCTAACGTGGAAGGTGTTACACCACCCCCTGACATTGCATGAGCAAATGTGTTTGGCTGCCTTCACCCTCCTTGCTTGGTAGCGATCGTATGATAATTGGTATCTCAGATCAGTAGCAGGTTTTTATCTATTCGTAGCCTGTCCAACAAGCAACTGACACGGTAGTAAACGAGTATAGCATGTTTTGTTCTATTTAAATGGAGACTACTGGGACCTGAAGCTGTGGTAGATATTACTGTTGAGCTAGAATTGGATGCTAAACTGGTAGACAGACGTGCCCCAGTTCAATACAAAAGAACTTTAAAACACACACGTCATGGCATTACACGTGACCATTACAATGCAAAACTTTTCTTTTTCTTTTAATAAATCAATCAGACACTATGTTGTCATAAGACGTGATTAAATGAAACACATCCCTCACATGGTTCCTGTTTTTCTAATGGAAATTACCTTCTTTAATGCCCAGGGTTTCCCAATTTTCGCACAATGTAAACAGCTCATTTTAGATATCCATTAGGGTTTTTAAAACTTCTCAACACATTTCTTCCATCTTCCTACATTACTGCTTGTACTAGAGACGCAATTATTTCTAATGTTTACGAACAAACCAAACAACCTCCATTCAGATATGACGGGCATCAGAAATCAAGCATAATATTCTTTTAACACACAACTGTAATTATTATTGATATGTTTTTGCTATGGATTTATAAACTTGAAGTCCCTCTGCTCAAGGTTTATGATACGGCTAGCATTCTCAGACTTCCTGTAACCAGGTGTTAAGGACATTATTAACAGATTTCTACGCATTCCTAGATTAATAATAAATCCTGGATTTGTAATAAATATATTTTCAAATAAAATTCTCTCAAAGTAGGCAGAGATTATGCCACATAATGAGCACAAGACATGCCACAGCTTCATGCTTTTCTCCACAGGAGACCTTTTTTGTTTTGTTTTGACATGAAGCTGTTACTCCGTGCATTTTAATAATACACCTTAAAATTACGGCGTGTGTGTGTGTGTGTGTGTGTGTTTGTGGACACTAAATGTCTTGGGACTTTTTTTGAAGTTCCTACCAATTAATTGAGGTTTTATAAGGAAACTTCAGGTTTAGCCTATGAATGAGCTACAGATTTTCGCAGCCGCCTCAGTTTCTTAAAGGAATCCGTTAATGTGACGGTTACTTTTTAAATTTAAATTTAAAAAAAAAAAAAAAAAAAAAAAAAAGACCTGGCGCAAGGTATTTCGGGAAAAGACTAGGTTCTGGATAAAGATGCTAACTGGTGCTAAGTTATTATTTAAAGTTTTATTATTTGAGCCAAAAATCAAAGTCTGGGTGTCATCCGATCCGTCATAATATGTCCTGTGGTTAACTCGTGATTTCCTTTCACACTGCCTCACGTTCAATACAGATTTTTACTATTGTTTTTTTTTATTGTTATTATTATTGTTTTTTTTATTGTTGTTTTTTTCCTTCAGTATTTTACTGCCTGCAATCCCCAATACACCGACGATATACAACGCATTTCAGCATTCCGAATCCAAGATGAAAACACAAAACAACCCGCATCAGTGTGTGGAAAACGTTTCATTTTGTGGCTTTGGCGCATTTTAACACGTTACATCATGAAAAGTCAAAAGAAGAATCGGTGTTACCTTTCCGCCGGATGTTCGTTTGGTTAATTTAGCGCTCAGGTTTCGATCGAAAGTCTTTAAAAGAGGTTAAAGATGTTGACAGTCTTCAGAGGAAACTCTCCATTTGTTTGGATAAAACTTTGACCCTCCCAAAAACTCCGCCTCTGTCGTGTTTCTTTCTCCAGACTGATCTGAGATCAGATCTCAGCTTAGGCCAAATATGTTCACACACATAGCGATTTATTTAAAACCACTTCTAATAGTTCAATTTCAGTAGCACATTCAAGCATATTGTATTATATTGTATTATATTATATTATATTATATTATATTATATTATATTATAAGGGGGGCAAGGTGATTAGCACGTTTGCCTCACACCTCCAGGGTTGGGGGTTCGATTCCTGCCTCCGCCGTGTGTGTGGAGTTTGCATGTTCTCCCCGTGCCTCGGGGGTTTCCTCCGGGTGCTCCGGTTTCCTCCCCCGGTCCAAAGCCATGCATCGTAGGTTGATTGGCATCTCTAAATTGTCCGTAGTGTGTGATTGCGTGAGTGAATGAGAGTGTGTGTGTGTGTGTGTGTGTGTGTGCCCTGCGATGAGTTGGCACTCCGTCCAGGGTGTATCCTGCCTTGATGCCCAATGACGCCTGAGATAGGCACAGGCTCCCGGTGACCCGAGAGTAGATCAGATAAGCGGTAGACAATGAATGAATATTATATTATATTATATTATCAGACAATTAAATCAAAAATATATGTACACTTGAGCAGAGAATTTTAATAATATTTTTATAAACATGCTAGCGGAAGTGGAACCTTTTGCTATTTTTGCTATTGTTGCCCATCCACCTCAAGGTTCAAAGTTTTGTGCATGCCGAGTTCCTTTTCTGCTCAACCCGGTTGTAAAAGAGTGATTATATGACTTGTTATATCCTTCATGGCAGCTTGAACCAATCTGGCTAGAACTGTTGCTCTCTCAATGTTTTATGTTTATTCACTTCTGATGTTTCATACTGATGTTTACTCAGACCTGTATCTACATGATTTTATGCACTGTGCTGCTACCACATACATACATTATATTGCCAAAAGTTTGGGACACCCCTCCAAATCATTGAATTCAGGAGTTGGGCTTGGCATCTTAATTCCAGTGAAAGGAACTCTTAATGCTTCAGCATACCAAGACATTTTGGACAATGTCATGCTCCCAACTTTGTGGGAACAGTTTGGGGATGACCCCTTCCTGTTCCAACATGACTGCACACCAGTGCACAAAGCAAGGTCCATAAAGACATGGATGAGTGAGTTTGGTGTGGATGAACTGAGTCCTGACCTCAACCCGATAGAACACCTTTGGGATGGATCAGAGGGCCTTTACATGCACATGAATGTAATATGGAGTTGTCCTGCCCTTTGCAGCTATAGCAGCTTCAACTCTTCTGGGAAGGCTTTCCACAAGGTTAGGAGTGTGTTTTTGGGAATTTTTGACCATTCCTCTAGAAGCGCATTTGTGAGGTCAGACACTGATGTTGAGGAGAAGGCCTGGCTCGCAGTCTCTGCTCTAATTCATCCCAAAGATGTTCTATGGGGTTGAGGTCAGGACTCTGTGCGGGCCAGTCAAGTTCCTCCACACCAAACTCGCTCATCCATGTCTTTATGGACCTTGCTTTGTGCACTGGTGTGCAGTCATGTTGGAACAGGAAGGGGTTATCCCCAAACTGTTCCCACAAAGCTGGGAGCATGAAATTGTCCAAAATGTCTTGGTATACTGAAGCATTAAGAGTTCCTTTCACTGGAACTAACGGGCCGAGCACAACCCCTGAAAAACAACACCTGAATTCAGTGATTTGGAGGGGAGTCCCAAAGTCAGTACATTCAGTAAGTGTTAGCATTTATTCATCGCCCTGTAGCTTAGGCTTGTGTGGAGATTCATTGCATCTTCTGATTGGTGTCTGTGTGTGTGTTTTCCCACGGTGCTCCAGTTTCCTCCCACCTCCCTAAAGATAAGTGGACAATAGGTGGACTGCCTAAGACAAGTTGTCTCTAGGTTTGAATGGGTGTATAAATGTGTGTAGTGGTGACCTGCAATACACTGGATCCCACCCATGTTGTATTCCCTCATGCAACGTGTTCCAGCTCTATCCCTGACCAGGATATGTGGTTAATAAAAGTGATTGAGTGGTAATTTTTTGCTATGTGCTGGGTCACAGTGTCCTTTAGAGGGCGCTGTTCTCTAAATATTCTCCAAATATGCAAAATGACTAAACTCTACAATCACTTCACTTAAATTGTATTTATATCGTGTTTTTAACAATGGACATTGTCAAAAAGCAGCTTTACAGATAAACAAATATAGATTTAGATTTATCTCTAATTCACAAGTCAAAGGCAGCTGAGACAACATGAGGAAGAGCCAGATGAGGAGGAACCAGGCTTAAAGGGAAATCCATCTTTATGTTTGTGACACTGAATAATGTTAATATAAATATATATTAATATAAATCATGGCTTTTTGTTTACTATAGGGTCAAGCAGTGCTAAGTGTGTTTAAAAAAATCCTCTTAAGCGTCAGAGTATTTTTTATTTTATTTTTATTTAGGACTTTAGTATTTATTCAATGTATAACGAATGAGATGTGAGCTTACAACACGTAGAAAGCTACACAAAAATCTGCACTTCACAGTGTCAATTCAATTGAATTGAATTGAATATTATAATCTCTAAAATGCGCTTTTAGGGAAATTGTTACCTTTCAGGGTCCAAATGCTTTCACTAAGATGAACTCCTCAAGGGAAAATCTTTGTACCATTAGCCTGTCTTTTGCTTGGGGAAGGAAATGTACAGACAATGAAAAAGCCTTTTTAAAGTACATAATTAAACCACAGCGGTACCTTTGATGGTTCATTTGCTTGCACCGATTTCACTGAATGACAAGCACCACTTGGATTACAAAGTAAAGGAAGTTATTATGCACCAGTTAAGCATTGCACATCTCTAATCCTAGTGATCCTGTGCTGATTTAGTCCAAGCCTAAATCAACACATATTCATTTGTCCGTAACGGTGTTTTTAAATAACAACCCTTTCTTAAAATGACAAGTTGTATCTGTATTTAAAAAATAAATATACTAAAAAGAGCAAACTGGAACTTCACAGTATTTTGGCTTAGTTTTAATGTCCAACCCGAGTCTGACGTCGGTGTGCGGTGATAGTGGCTGAAGATTACAGCTGGCCACTGCTACTGTTTCTACCTACTGGTTACTTCTTGACTATTTTTATAGATAAAATTGTGCCAAACAGAGTCAGACTGCTTCATAAAGCTTTCTGAGGCAAGCGTGTGACGCTCATTTAGACATGCAGTGTGCAGGACACTAAACTGGGAGCTATAAGCCTAATTATTGCTTTAAATCATTCTGAATTTAAAGAACATATATTTCTTAAGTGAATCGTTGAGATTTTCCCTTAGCAATCAGCACTTGCTCAAATGAATGGGCCCGAGTGTTCACTGTGTGGTATGAATGGAGTGTACAGAGACCTATCCCCCTGTCATCCCCCCTTCCTCACATCTACTCTCCTCCTCACACACAGCTGGACTTAATGAGAGTATTAAACTCTGAATCGGCCTCTGTTCAGCCAAAGGTCCTCTTCTACATGCTGAAAAAAGTATATTCCCTGTGTCTGAAATGGTGCACTGCTACCTAATCCTATGACAAAATGCATTATGGGCTTTTTTTGTAACATATTGTGGTGCATTGTGGGCATTTATGAGTCCACTGGATGGATGGATGGATGGATGGATGGATAGATAGATAGATAGATAGATAGTTAGATAGATCGATCGTTTATTGATCCCATGAGAGAAATTCTTGTGCTCAACTGACGCTTTCTGTTGTGCTTTTAAACATGGATATAAAATGGGAAAATAGTTTGTTATGCAGTGAAGTCAGAGTTGTCAGGAATAAGATATGAAGAGGTGTGCTGTTGTGACGTTTAGCACACTAAACGTCACAATAATTTTATTTTTTATTTAAACTATTCATGTTAAGTGATGAGGGGTGCACAGTGGCTTGGTGATTAGCACACCTCACACCTCCAGGGTTGGGGGTTCGATTCCCGCCTCCGCCATGTGTGTGTGGAGTTTGCATGTTCTCCCCGTGCCTCGGGGGTTTCCTCCGGGTACTCCGGTTTCCTCCCCCGGTCCAAGGACATGCACTGTAGGTTGATTGGCATCTCTAAATTGTCCGTAGTGTGTGATTGTGTGAGTGAATGAGAGTGTGTGTGTGCCCTGTGATGGGTTGGCACTCCGTCCAGGGTGTATCCTCTCTTGATGCCCAATGACGCCTGAGATAGGCACAGGCTCCCCGTGACCCGAGAATATATCGGATAAGCGGTAGACAATGGAATATGGAATGTTAAGTGATGTTATGCAAGCCTTGGTGTAAGTTGTTACTATATAATAAGCGTGTGTGTTAATATAAACCTTACGAAACTACAGAGCTGCTGTAATAGAAACCAAATCAACACCTGATTTGATCTCATCTCTCTCGTTCTCGCTCTCTCTCTCTCTCTCTCTCTCTCTCTCTCTCTCTTCTCTCTCTCTCTATTTATCTATATCTGTATCTATCTGTTGTCAGTGTGTATGCTTGTTTTCTCAGTGTAACGATGAGGAGGATGCGTCACTGAGAGGATCTTTATGTTTGAACAGAGAAATAGAAAAAATACCTGACTGACTGAAGCTGTACTGCTGAATTCTCACTTCCCTGCTGTGAGCTTTTTCACCAGCTAGCATTAGTGTTTCTGAGGTACACAGCAAAAACCCAGTGCTGAATTAACACAGGCTTTACTGAACACAAATGAACACACAAAATATAGGGAAGGTTATTCAGCTCTCATGATTTATCCTCCTGTGGGTCTCTTATACATGTTAAATTCGAGCACGTAAGAGTTTATTCGACAATAAAGGTGTGAATTAATCATTGTAAGAGTTTCAGCTTTTGTTTTTATTTTCTTTGTTATTAGTTTTTTCTTCTTGGAAATTACTTTGCTAAACATTTGAGTTAGTGATGTGCAAAAATTGACAAAAATCATATCCATGACTAAACTCGACGACATTCAGTTTTAGAAAAAAGGACATTTCTGCTTTTATTCATATCCCTCAGTGGTATATTTCTTAAGCAAATCACTTAAATATAAATATTTTCACCAGACAAACTGAATAGAAATCTAGCCAAAGTACTTTTCCACACAGCAGCTTAAACCGGTTGCTATAGTGACCAATTAAAAAGAGTGAAATTCGCATGATTATGAACCCATTGTGTTAACAAATAAAAAAGAAAACATAAACACATTTGGCCATTTTCTCCTCATATTATATTTCAAGGCGGTTTTTTTTTTATTTTTATATAACTTTAGTGGCCATTTATGTTCTCAATGCTGTTAATTTCTGGCGATTTTCCCGGGAGAATCAGGAGGGTTTAGTTGGAGAGGCGGAGTGGAGCTGTACAGGGTTGCCAGATTGGTTTCATACAATCCCCACTAACTACAATATAGCCAAAAAATGTAAATAAAACTAAACAATACAGTGACATATGTAATAGTATATATCAAATATAATATTTTAGGCGGTATTAGTTAATATTCGCATATAACATATAACGTAATACGTTATTGTTACATTAAACATGTTTTAGTTGTCTAAAAACAAGATAGCTACATATGGCAACTATTCTAAATTCTTTAGAGAGCTGGCTACATAATGGCTAAAATCTTGGGTATTCTGTGAGATAAATGTTGTGGTATTAATAGAGAAAATGTGGGGGGAAAGTCAATAGAAAAACATTGTTAAGGAATAAATCATGACAGAAAGTGTGTGTGTGTGTGTGTGTGTATGTGTGTGTGTGACATTTTCTCCATGACTGTGTGAGTGTTTGGCTGCAGCTCTTTGGTTGACATCATGTTCTTGTTCCTTGTTGAGAACATAGTATTTTCCCCCCCTAAAGATTACACACAGTTATATCTAAAAAAAAAAAAAAAAAAAAGAGTTAAGATACACTATATTCCCAAAAGTTTTGGGACATCTGCCTTTACATGCACATGAATGTAATATGGAGTTGGCCCACCCTTTGCTGCTATAACAGCTTCAACTCTTCTGGGAAGGCTTTCCACAAGGTTTAGAAGATTGTTTATGGGAATTTTTGACCGTTCCACTAGAAGCGCATTTGTGAGGTCAGGCACTGATGTTGGACGAGAAGGTGGCTCGCTCACAGTATCCGCTCGAATTCATCCTAAAGGTGTTCTATCAGGTTCAGGACTATCAGGGTATCAGGACTCAGTGAAGTTCCTCCACACCAAATCCATCCATGTCTTTATGGACCTCGCTTTGTGCACTGGTGTGTGGTCATGTTGGAACAGGAAGGGGAGCCTGTGCCTATCTCAGGCGTCATAGGGCATCAAGGCAGGATACACCCTGGACGGAGTGTCAACCCATCGCAGGGCACACACACACTCTCATTCACTCACGTAATCAGACACTACAGACAATTTAGAGATGCCAATCAACCTACAGTACATGTCTTTGGACCGGGGGAGGAAACCGGAGCACCCAGAGGAAACCCCCGAAGCACGGGGAGAACATGCAAACTCCACACACATGGCAGAGGCGGGAATCGAACCCCCAACCCTGGAGGTGTGAGGCAAGCGTGCTAACCACCAAGCCACCGTACCCTCCAGAACAGGAAGGGGTCTTCCCCAAACTGTTCCCACAAAGTTGGGCGCATGAAATTGTCCAAAATGTCTTGGTATGCTGAAGCATTAAGAGTTCCTTTCACTGGAACTAAGGGGCCGAGCCCAACCCCTGAAACACAATTCAGTGATTTGGAGGGGAGTCCCAAAACTTTTAGCAATATAGTGTATTAACAAATGAGTCATAATCAGCGATCTCAGAGGGGGATCTCCCGTCCAACTTGGCAACCCTGATTCAGCTCCTCTTTCATAGACTGCTGAATAGACCTTCTCAGTTCGCTGTAGACTGACAGAAGCGTTTCAGTGCTGTTCCTCTCATCAGACACACGCTGAGGTAAGCCATCACTGATTTCTCACAGCTTTCTTACAGAATCGGGCTTTATTGCACTCAGTTGAAGTGATGCATGCTGAAGCTCCTCAACCTGAAGGCATGGCTTAGGTCAGGGCATGCTTATAAAACTAGTTAAGTTTAGGAAAGAAGAACAATTTTAAAACCACAGTTTAGATAAAGACATGCTTCTAAAATGACAGTTTATAAGAGACAAATCACACACACACACACACACACACATCCGGTGGGTTCTGATAAATAAATAAGTAAACTGCAAGATTACAGGAGATTTAAATCATTTGTGGGAATGGGAAAGATTCCAGGATTTCCAGGATTGTTCCATAACTGAAAAAAGAAAATGAGTCTTTATGAAAAAGAGTGCTGCTTTAAAGGTCGAAGCCCAGTGTAACCCTCAAACACCACTGAGACATTCCAGGGTTCAGTGCAATACACAGCATACTGAAACAGACTGTACTGAAGTGTGTGTGTGTGTGTGTGTGTGTGTGTGTGTGCTGATCGGTATAAAGGTTTTCAGGATGTCATGGAGCATTACTGCTGCAGTCTTGGCATTTCAGAGTGAAAAGAGATAATGTCAGGCGCACACACACACACACACACACACACACACACACACACACGGCTCAGCCTGAAGCAGTTAGTTGTAGTGCGTTTGAGTATTTCATTAAGTGTATATTCATTATAGAAAAACAAAATTAAAAACCAGCTGTTATGACTCTCTCTCTCTCTCTCTCTCTCTCTCTCTCTCTCTCTCTCTCTCTCCCCTCTCTTCTTTCCTCTCTCTCTCTCTCTCTCTCTCTCTCTCTTTCTCTCTCTCTCTCTTCTTTCCCCTCTCTCTCTCTCTCTCTCCCCCCTCTCTCTCTCTTTCTCTCTCTCCCCTACCCCCCCCTCTCTCTCCCCCCCTCCCCCCCTCTCTCTCTCCCCTCTCCCCCCTCCCCCTCCCCCCCTCTCTCTCTCCCCCCCTCCCCCCCTCCCCCCCTTCTTTTGGATCTTTACGTTGTTAAATAAATGCAACTTACTAAACTTTTTAATAAAAAAAAATACTTTAATTAATTAATTTATTTATTTATTTGTTAATTAATCTAGCCATGGGGGTCACAGTCCAGTGACTTCTGTGCCGGTCCCAAGCCCGGATAAATAGAGAGGGTTGCGTCAGGAAGGGCATCCGGCGTAAAACATTGCCAAATTTAACCATGCGAATCGTCAGTACGAATTTCATACCGGATCGGTCGAGGCCCGGGTTAACAACGACCGCCATCGGCGCCGTTGACCTACAGGGCGCCGGTGGAAATTGGGCTACTGTTGGTCGAAGAAGTAGAGGAGGGAGGAGAGTGCGCAGACAGAGAGAGAAGAGGAAAGGTAAGAGTGTAGGACTGAGAATAGGAACTCTGAATGTTGGTACTATGACAGGGAAAGGTAGAGAGCTGGCTGATGTGATGGAGAGAAGGAAGGTGGATATACTGTGTGTACAGGAGACCAGGTGGAAGGGTAGCAAGGCTTGTAGTATAGGAGCAGGATTCAAGCTGTTTTATTATGGTGTGGATAGTAAGAGAAATGGGGTAGGTGTGGTCCTGAAGGAGGAGTTTGTGAGGAATGTTCTGGAGGTGAAGAGAGTGTCAGACAGGGTGATGAGTCTGAAGTTAGAGATTGAAGGGGTGATGTTGAATGTTGTTAGTGGTTATGCCCCACAGGTAGGTTGTGAGTTAGAGGAGAAAGAGAGATTCTGGAGTGAATTAGATGAGGTGATGGAGAGTATTCCCACGGGTGAGAGAGTGGTGATAGGAGCGGATTTTAATGGACATGTTGGCGAGGGGAACACAGGTGATGAGGAGGTGATGGGCAAGTTTGGAGTTAAGGAAAGGAACCTGGAAGGACAGATGGTAGTGGACTTTGCTAAGAGGATGGACATGGGTGTGGTTAACACTTATTTTCAGAAGAGGGAGGAGCATAGAGTGACTTACAAGAGTGGAGGTAGGAGCACACAGGTAGACTACATTCTATGTAGAAGAGGCAATCTGAAAGAGATTAGTGACTGTAAAGTGGTAGTGGGAGAGAGTGTAGCCAGACAGCATAGGATGGTGGTGTGTAGGATGACTTTGATGGTCTGTAAGACGAAGAGGTCAAAGATAGAGAAGAAAACCAAGTGGTGGAAGCTGAAAAAGGAGGAATGTTGTGAGGAATTTAGACAGAAGTTGAGGCAGGCTCTGGGTGGTCAGGTAGTGCTGCCAGATGACTGGGAAACTACAGCAGAAGTGATCAGGGAGACAGGGAGAAAGGTGCTGGGTGTGTCATCTGGAAGGAGGAAAGAAGATAAGGAGACTTGGTGGTGGAATGAGGAAGTTCAGGATAGTATCCAGAGGAAGAGGTTAGCCAAGAAGAAGTGGGACATGGACAGGACTGAAGAGAATAGACAGGAATACAAGGAGTTACAGTGCAGAGTGAAGAGGGAGGTGTCTAAGGCCAAGCAGAAGGCATATGAAGAGTTGTACACTAGGTTAGACACTAGAGAAGGAGAGAAGGACTTGTACAGGTTAGCTAGGCAGAGGGATCGAGATGGGAAGGATGTGCAGCAAGTTAGAGTTATTAAGGATAGAGATGGAAGGGTGCTCACAAGTGAGGAGAGTGTACAGAGGAGATGGAAGGAGTACTTTGAGGAGCTGATGAATGAGGAAAATGAGAGGGAAAAAAGAGTAGAAGGGGTGAACTCTGTGGAACAGGAAGTAGATAAGATTAGAAAGGATGAAGTCAGGAAGGCTTTGAAGAGGATGAAAAGTGGGAAGGCAGTTGGTCCTGATGACATTCCGGTGGAGGTCTGGAAGTGTCTGGGAGAGGCAGCAGTGGAATTTTTAGCTAATTTGTTCAACAGGGTTTTAGAGAGTGAGAGGATGCCTGAGGAATGGAGAAGAAGTGTGTTAGTGCCGATCTTTAAGAATAAGGGTGACGTGCAGAGTTGCAGTAACTATAGGGGGATAAAGTTGATGAGCCATACAATGAAGGTATGGGAAAGAGTAGTGGAAGCTAGGTTAAGGAAGGTAGTGGACATTTGTGAGCAGCAGTATGGCTTCATGCCCAGAAAGAGCACAACGGATGCAATTTTTGCTCTGAGGATTTTGATGGAGAAGTATAGGGATGGTCAGAAGGAGTTGCACTGTGTGTTTGTAGACTTGGAGAAAGCGTATGACAGGGTGCCAAGAGAAGAGCTGTGGTACTGTATGAGGAAGTCAGGAGTAGCGGAGAAGTATGTCAGAGTGGTGCAGGACATGTATGAGAGGAGCAGGACAGTGGTGAGGTGTGCTGTAGGTCAGACAGAGGAGTTCAATGTGGAGGTGGGACTGCATCAGGGATCGGCTCTGAGCCCCTTCCTGTTTGCTATAGTGATGGACCAGTTGTCAGAGGAGGTCAGACAGGAGTCTCCTTGGACAATGATGTTTGCAGATGACATTGTGATCTGTAGTGAGAGCAGGGAGCAGGTGGAGGAAAACCTGGAGAGGTGGAGGTTTGCGCTGGAGAGAAGAGGAATGAAGGTCAGTCGTAGTAAGACTGAGTACATGTGTGTGAATGAAAGGGAGGGAAGTGGAACAGTAAGGTTACAGGGTGAAGAGGTGAAGAAGGTACAGGAGTTTAAGTACTTGGGGTCAACAGTCCAGAGTAATGGAGAGTGTGGGAAAGAGGTAAAGAAGCGAGTGCAGGCAGGTTGGAATGGGTGGAGAAAGGTGTCGGGAGTTCTGTGTGATCAGAAAATATCAGCGAGAATCAAGGGGAAGGTGTACAGGACAGTGGTGAGACCGGCCATGCTGTATGGTTTAGAGACAGTGTCACTGAGGAAGAGACAGGAGTCAGAGCTCGAGGTAGCAGAGCTGAAGATGTTGAGGTTCTCTTTGGGAGTGACAAGATTGGACAGGATTAGGAATGAGTACATCAGAGGCACAGCTCATGTTGGACGTTTGGGGGACAAAGTTAGGGAGGCCAGATTAAGATGGTTTGGACATGTTCAGAGGAGGGACAGTGAGTATATTGGTAGGAGAATGTTGGACATGGGGCTGCCAGGCAGGAGGCAAAGAGGAAGGCCAAAGAGGAGGTATATGGATGTAATAAATGAGGATATGAAGCTAGTGGGTGCAAGGGTTGAGGATGCAGAAGATAGGGATAGGTGGAGAGAGATGATTCGCTGTGGCGACCCCTGAAGGGAAAAGCCGAAAGAAGAAGAAGAAGAATTTATTTGTTAATTGATTAATTAATCAATCAATCAATTAATTTTTATTATTGTTTATTTATTTTTAATTAATTAAATAATTTTATTTTATCACACACACACACACACACACACACACACAGCACAGACTTTAGTGCATTCCAGTATGTCATGTTTTTATATAAAAAATGGATTAAACCTGCTGATATAAGGGACTCATTAGACTCGTCTACCTTTTTTATTTTTTCTTGCTAATTTCTTTCACACACACACACACACACACAAATACACACACACACACACACAGTGAGTACACTATCCATTCCAGAGAAGACAAGATACGGAACATATCTTAAAAGAGTGCGTTCAGATTCATATCCTCAGCTGACAGTAGTCAAGAAACCCAACGGAGTCGTAAAATCTCGCCATGTTGTGTGTCCTGAGATGCTTTTCTGCTCAGAGTAAAGACTAGTTATTTGAGTTAACCGTAACCTTCCTGTAAGCTCGAACTGGCCACGTCATTCAGTCTGTTCATCTAAACTCCACAGAGTTGGACCGTTAAAAATAGGAAAACATCGTTGTGTCTTTTATTATTAGCGCATTAGCATCGCAGCTGGGATACAAACCTCACTATTTGTTCCTAGCTAGCTAAAATCGCTAGGGATGCTACATTAGAAGTTGCTTTCAGCTGCTCCCTGTTCGGGGTCGTCAAAGTGGACCAACTGGTCCGCACAACAACTTGGGAAATGATTTACGCCGGATGCCCTTCCTGACACAACCCTCCCATTTTTCCGGGCTTGGGACCGGCACTACATCCAGTGGCTGGGAATCGAAACCGGGCCTTCCGCATGATAGGCGAGAAACCTACCACTGAGCCACCAATGCCCCTGCTAGGATGCTACATCAGCGTTCAGATATTTTACTACATTTGCTGAGAAAATGTTGTCATGCATATGAATTGGCATGAACACTGAATATTTTTTTCACAAAATGGCTACGAGAACGAAGATTAACTCCTAACATGTTGCTCAGTCAGAGTGTTGGGTTTTGTCAGCTGAGTTTTTCACATTTTCACGGATTTCTTTTCATGAATTATTGCTTTGCCGTCTCACAGAAAGAGACGTGATGTTCCTGCAGATTTATGCGAAATAGGGAACTAGAGACGTCCTCGCGTTGCCTTTAGAGAGAGTTTATTTCAGGAGCGCGTCCTTCCTCCTTGAAATGATCAAAACGCTGTCTAGTTGAGAAGGATGCTCCAGACATAGAGTTTCAAAGTTCTCTGTTAGTGCTTTCCGGCTGTATTTTTACGTTAGCATCAGACGGGAACGTCGTTCATGTGTCTCAGATGGAGCTCGCTGTAGACCTTGGTGGCTGAGGTGCAAAATGGAAATGAACAGAACTTCAGAAAAATCACAACATTGTAAAAGGGTTTTTAATCTGGAATTTGTTAGCTAGAGGTGCTCTCTGAGGTGAAATTTAGTGCTTTAGCTTAGCATCCAACCCCAAACTTTTAACAGTATCTCCTCTTCCTTTTCTTGTATAAAAAATAATGTGAGAAATTATTATTATTATTATTATTATTATTATTATTATTACTAATGTAACAATAATAACTGTGCTATGGCTAACTAAGTACTAAACCTACTGGTTATTGTTTACCATCTTAGCATTAGCATCATGCTAGCTACTAGCTTTCATTCATCCTTAGTATTAGCATTAGGAGTGTACATTTATCATTTCTATCTCATTATGTTCGACTTGGACATACGATTGGATGGAAACAGCAATGTGAGTGTGTGTGTGTGTGTGTGTGTGTGTGTGTCGTGTGTGTGTGTGTGTGAGAATTGAGTTTGTATTTTAGTGGGAGCACAGATGGCGAAATGAAGAGATCCAGCTTAATGAAGGGGAGCGAGAATCACCTGAGGCCTGAAAACTTACATCAAACACTCCTTTCTCTCTTCCTCTCTCTCTCTCTCTCTTGCTCTCGCTTGCTCTCTCTCTTCCTTGCTCTCTCTTTCTCACTCTCCTACTTTCTCTCTCTCTCACTCTCTCTCTCTCTTCCTTGCTCTCTCTCTCTTCCTCTCTTTCTCTCTCTCTTCCTTGCTCTCTCTCACTCTCTCTCTCTCTTCCTTGCTCTCTCTCTCTCTCTCTCTCTCTCTCTCTCTCTCTCTCTCCCTCTCTCTCTCTCTCATATATATATATGACAGTGTGTGTATATATACAATTCTTTCTCACCCACATCTGGTCCCTTTTCTTTCATTTTCTTCTCTTTCATCTCTACTATCTCTTGCTCGTCCTGTCTGCCTGTGTGTGTGTGTGTGTGTGTGTGTTGTGTGTGTGTGTGTGTGTGTGTGTGTGTGTGTAAAACACCTGGAACAACTTTCTCAGTGCAGTCCTTCATTTCCAGCTGTAAAACCAAATGGCCTCTCTTTCTCTCATCTTTTCCTTCTCACTCTTCTCCTTTTTCTTCCTTTCTTCTACCCTTTTCCTCTCTTTCTCCTCCTTTTTAATTATATGATCAATTCTTTCTTCATTTTTATCCTTTTTTTTCTTTCCTACATTTCTGTCGCTCATTAATTTTTTTTCATTTTTATGTCTGTATGTGTCACACTCTCAGTCTCTTCCTATTTTTCTCTCTTGTTCATTGCGTCCTGTATATGGTGGGCGGAGTCATGCTGGAACAGACCGCGCCCATCAGGATAGACGAATGGACACAGCCCATGTCAGAGAAATGAATAAACACAACTCCAACACCATAACAGCCACCTTTTTATCCTTTCATTCGTCACCCTTCTTCAGTTTTATTAGCTGTAGGACTGGATATATAACTCTAGGAAACGATTTAGACAGAAAGGATATGACATCATGAGGGAGAGGATGAGGGAGGATGAGCAAGAGAAGGATCAGCCATGAGAGATGGAGAGGAAGAGTGAGAAACAAACAGAAAGTCTGAGAAAGAGTGATGACATGCAGAAAGGGATCTGGAAAAAGGCAAGAGGGAGGATAAGGGAGAAGGTGAGTGAGTGAGTGAGTGAGAGAGAGAGAGAGAGAGAGAGAGAGAGGGGAGAGAGAGAGGGAGAGAGAGAGAGAGTGAGAGAGAGAGAGAGAGAGAGAAAAGAGAGAGAGAGAGAGAGAATGATTTTGCCATCTTTGCCCTGCAGTCAGGAAAGAGTCTAAGAGAAAGGAAGTTGTTAAAGTACACAGGGATGGAAAGGAGGCACGTCTCTCACTCTGTTACCCCCTCCCTCCTCTCTCCAGTCTTTTATTTCTCTGTCTGTCTCTCTGTAACTCTGTCTGTTTTTATTTCTGTCTGTCTGTCTGCTTGTCTGTCTCTCTGTGACTCTATTTGTCTCTCTGTCACACTTATTATTTCTCTCTGTCTTTCTGTCTCTGTTTTCATTGTCTTTTTCTCTTGCTCTGTGTGTATCTCTGTCACTCTCTGTGTCTCTCTTTATTTCTCTCTATCTTTCAGTCTCTCTCTCTTTCTCTTTGCCTGTCTGTCTGTCTCTCTTTCTCTTTTTCTTTCTGTCTGTATTTGTTTCTCTTTGTTTGTCTGTCTCTCTCTGTTTTTCCTTTTCTCTGTTTGTCTATCTGTCTCTCTTTCTTTATTTCTGTCTATCTGTCTGTGACTCATATCTATCTCTCTGTCACTTATTTCTCTCTGTCTTTCTTTCTGTCTCTGTTTTCATTGTTTTTTTTCTATGGTTCTGTGTGTTTCTGTCACT
>JAUCMX010000015.1:20110484-20175484 GCA_033459395.1 Hemibagrus guttatus | reverse complement strand
AGGACAAAATGATTATTGAAGAACAGAAAAAAGTGGAAGAGGAAAAGAAAATAAAAAAAGGAGAAGGAATGGGGAAAGAGGTGAGCAGGTGGAAAAAGAGTGAACAACAGGAGAAGAAGAAAGGGGAAGTAGAGAGATGTAAGAGGAAAGATAAAGAAGGTGAAGAGGAAATAAGGAAGTGTGAGGAGTTTTAACTCACTGAGAAACTCACCATGTCCTTCACCTAAGACACAGCGAAAGAGAAAAAAAGAGGAAAAAGAGACAGATGGAGAGAAACATTCTTCCTTGTCACTCAAAATAGTGTGCTAACTTTACCAGCTCTAAAAGTGGGTTAGTGTGTGTATGTGTGTGTGTGTATGTGTTTGAGCTTTTGGTGGGTCACGTACCCAAACGTGTGTATTCTTCATAAACTCCTCCTCTCAGTTCGAACATAACTAGTCCTTTCATTCCATCCAGTCTTTACTTGTAAAAGAGCTGATTGTGTGGTAGTCATTACACACACACACACACACACACACACACGTACGTACATGCACTTTACCATCTCTCTCAATTTCACCTACTTTTCCAACAGGCCTTTTCTGTTTGCTGATAAACCCTGCCTGTGTGTGTGTGTGTGTGTGTGTGTATGAATGACTCGTCTTTTGCCCGTGTGTTTGCTCAGCTCACAGTACGCGTCTTCTTTTCCCTCCTGAGGTCGTTTTTAACACTGCCCTCTCACTTTCGCACATCACCCAAGCGTCAGGTTCGGCTGCAGCGCCGCTGTGCAGGTCACTCACTCTAAAACAAGAGCAGTGTGTTTTCACACTCAAACTCTGTGTCCTTTCTTCGAATATATCACACACAGCTTGTTTTCACTCGTATTTATTTAATCTTATTTACTAAAGTCGAAATGGACATTAATCTTTTCTAACATTTTTAAAGCCCAAAACTGTAGCGCTAGCAGAAGGGGAACGACTAAGGAGTTCATTTCCTGTTAAAACTCTGCGTGTATATCTGCATGTTATACCAAACGTATCATTTATAACATCACATTTTATAACTTGTGTGCTGCTCATGTGACATTTGCACAGCGTTATTCACACAGGCGCTCAGTACAAAACAATATTTTTCACAAAGCTCTCTGGAACATTCCACATGGCACCATCCCACCCCTTATGTCACTGGAGCCTTACACTTAGCCCCACACCTTTAGTAACCCCACCCCTTATGTCACTGGAGCCTTACACTTAGCCCCACACCTTTAGTAACCCCACCCCTTATGTCGCTGGAGCCTTACACTTAGCCCCACACCTTTAGTAACCACACCCCTTATGTCGCTGGAGCCTTACACTTAGCCCCACACCTTTAGTAACCCCACCCCTTATGTCTCTGGAGCCTTACACTTAGCCCCACACCTTTATTAACCACACCCCTTATGTCGCTGGAGCCTTACATTTAGCTCCAGCCCTTTATTAACCCCACCCCTTATGTATGTCGATCCTAACACTTGGCTCCACCCCTTTGTTGTTAATCCCACCCCTTATGTCTCTGGATCTTTACACTTAGCCCCACTCCTTTATTAACCCCACCCCTTATGGCTCTGGAAGCTTACACTTAGCTCCACCCATTTAGTCTGTCCTCTGATCTTTAGAAATGTACACCAGTCTAAACCACTTCACTGTTATGTGCCTGGCCCGGCCCCTTTATCCAAATGGCCCAACCTCTTTTTTGGCCACACCCACATATTTCAGAGCCATACACTTGTTCTTATGTCGATATTTCTGGATACACCTCTGGACTCTCCCTCAACTCTTTCAATCCATTCACTTGTCTCCACCCATTAATTGACCCAGTCCCAGATCTCTATGGCTGTACACCTAGCTCCGCCTTGCTTCATCACCCCCTCAGCCCTTGGGTCACTAAATTGGCTGTCCAAGTACCTATGGACCTGACTGCATATTTATAAACAGGTTTCTATGCAGTGAACTCACACTTGGACCTCACTCAGACGGTCTGGCTTTTATGTATTAATTCTCTCTCTCTCTCTCGCTCTCTCTCTATCTCTCTCTCTCTCTAGGTAACACAATAGAAGATGAAATATGCAGGAGGCTTATATTAAACACAGAAGATAGCATGGATACAAACTGCTGACTGAGGAAGATGAAAAGTGGCTGCTCACGGAAATGAAAATCGTCTCGGACATCTAAGGTTCCTCGTTTTTCGACATGTCCCATTTTATTCGTCTCCTACAAAGAGAGAAGTGTGCTGACTCTCCTGATTTAAGTTCTGAGGGCCATGATACAGACACAGACATGTGAATTACTCGATGAACTTCGATAAGTGTGAAGTGGCATGGTCTGAGCTGTTTTAGCCATATCCTAATCTCCACCAAAGTGGCTTCATGGATTTCTAACACACAAAGCTTTAACATGACTTGAAGTACAAAAAGCAAACATGTTTAGCAGTACCTTCCTTTATGTAGCTGACTCATTTTCGTATCTGAAAGAAATTTATCTTTAGCAGCAGATGCTTTACCAAATTACAGGTTCTCGAGCTGGACCGAAATGTGACTTGTGAATGAAAAGGCATAATTAGGGACGATCGGATCTGTTTTGGAACAAGATTATCGTTTAAGAGTGTTGCTCATTTAGACGAAACGTTCTGTTCCCTATTTTATATCAGAGTCAGCTTTAGCAAGGACAACACTCACGGCTAAGATAAGTAACGTCCAAACAAGCATGTCTATAAAACCCTGACACACCAGACTATATTTTAGTTTATATGTGAAATAAAACGTTTTTGTTGAAGACAACACAAGCATGTTGACCTGCTGTTTCAGTTCATATCACCCAGAAAGCCTTAGCAAAGCTTAGGCACGCTTTTAGCATGTTGCCTCACTTAATAGCTTTAACACTTATCTCACTAACTGCTTAGTCAAAGTTTTGTCCTGTCAGTGTGTTAAGTCGTGTGTATATGTAAATAAATGTGTATGTGACTCACACTGTCACACTGTATTGTGGTTGAAATGTTTCTCAGAATATAGCTTTAGCAAAGACAACAAGAACATTTTGACTGACTGTGCTTGAACATTAGCTACGACAGCGGTAGACAGTGGTCTAAGATAATGGATATGATTCTACATGTGTGTTTATGACACTGGTTTTTTCGAGATGTTGCGCAGAGGATTGTTTTTGTGGCTCTCGCGCGTCTGTGGCCTTTTAGTCCTCGTTTGCTGCCTTCTTTCTCTCCTCTACGTCATCACTTGTAACCCTCATAGCGATGACCCTTTGGTGGCACCCAGGCTGGGAGTACCAGGCTCTCCACGAGGGCCTGGGGTTCCTGGTGTGCTCAGTGGTGCCCCCTTGGGTTCATCAAGCCATGAAAACTTCCAAGCTTTGCTCCAGGAACGTGAGGAACAGCAACGGCAACACATTTCCAGCCTGAAGAAGCAAATTGCTGAACTGAAGGAAGCACTACAGGAGCGAGTTGAGCGGCCGAAGGAGATTCAGGAGAAAGCGAGCAGTGCAGGAACTGATCTCAACGAGTTTCTTCGCACCCAGCTGGGCCGGGCAGAGATAAGTGCAGGTGTCCGCTTGCCAAATGAGTATGCTGTGATACCGTTTGAGAGCTTTACACTGCAGCGTGTCTATCAGCTGGAGACGGGACTCACACGCCATCCTGAGGAAAAGCCGGCAAGGAAGGACAGACGCGACGAGATTAACGAAGTGGTGGAGAGCGCTGTGCACACACTGAACTCACACAAACACAATATGGGAGATAAATTTAGCACAGAGAAGGTGTACAGCATGGCTGACTTCATTGAAGGTGAGTTTGGTTCAGCTGGATTGGTTCACTGTTTAATTTCAGGGGTTGCTAAAGTAACATGATTTTGGACAGAACATAGTGGATTAGTTTGTTAGCTAACTTGGGGTCAATTAGGTCAAAAATGAGTATCAATTAACATTGTATCAAAAATCTGTAGCATTGCTAGCAAAGTGTTATCATTTTCTTATATGAAATAGCTTGTAGTTTGGTAGTTAGTACATGTGCCTCACACCTCAAGGGTTTGGGGTTTGATTCCCACCTTCAACATATATATGTGTGTGTGGAGTTTGCATGTTCTTCCCATGCCTCTGGGGCTTCCTCTGGGTTCTTCAGTTTTCTCTTCCAGTCCAAAGACATGTTGTAGGCTGATTGGCATATCTAGCTTGTCCAGAGTGTGTGTGAATGGGTCTGTAAGTGTGTGTGTGTGACTGTGCCCAGCGATAGATTGGCATCATGTTCAGGGTGAACCCTGCCTTGTGATAGGCTGGATGGATGGACTAGCATGTAATTAGCTAAGCTATTTCATTAATAATAAATTGCTGCTTGTTATGAATTTGTTGGAAACAAATGACTCAAGAAAGTAATTTTTGTATTTGTATATTTGTAACAAATATATTATGAGGATGTGTTATTTTGATTAGCATTTGATCGCATTTAGCTGAAGAAGAAACATCAGTTAAGAATGGAGATTCCTTATTAGCATGTAAGCACAAATAGCATGGCTAGCTGACTTTAGCTATCTGCTTCAGCTAATCAGGGCAACATTTCCAATTAAATTAAGTCTCTCACAATATAATAATCTCTCACAATCTGGATTTTCAGCATTACATGTTACATGTTACATTACATGTTTGTGTTGTATTGCCTGAAGAACATAACAGTGAGTTTCCCTTCAGGAAATCCTGTGATATGGGGAGCACGTGTGTGTGTGCATGTGTGTGTGTGTGTGTGTGTTTTGTGTGACATGATTCAGCTGTGCACTATAAAGCAGCTTGTTTTGTTTCCTATGGCATTTACACACACACAGACACACACACACAAAAGATGTACAGAGTTATACATAAACACAGCAGGACAAGGTTCCACACAAAGGTCACAAACACACGCACACACACAACAGAAATAACCGATCCACTGAAAACCTCATACACCCAACATTAGAGTGTGTCATGAGAAAAGCTCTTCAGTGTAACGTATTTGAAGAGTTAAATAATCGAAAGGGAATTTGGTGGTTAAATACAGCACCACAGAAGCACTCCAGTTTGCTTAACAAAGAAGGGTTTGTGAGGAAACTGGAAAGTCACTGAAACCATATTCAGTTCAGCCAAAGTTAATTCGTTTAAGTCTTGATAAATACACTAACAAAAAAAATACACTCAAAACATCAAAGTGTTTTCAGAAACCCTGTCTAGTTATCATGTGTGCTGGATAGCATTAGCATTTTCTCAGAAATCCTGTCAGGTTAGCTGTAGCTAGCTGGCAAGAGCTAGCATTGAAAATATCCTGTCAGGTTAGCTTTTGGGTTAAAGGTGATTATAGGCAGCAATCATGAATATAACTTATAATCTTATCTAGTTATCTTATTCGTAAGCACTACCACTACCATAAGAAGTTTATCAGCATTTATTATTATATGACCTAAAATCCTCTCAGAAATCCTAGAAATCCACCTTGCAATGTTTTCAGAGGTCTTGTAGAGTCCATGCCTCGAAGGCTCAGAGCTGTTTTGGTGGCACAAGGAGGATGAGGAAGGTGGTTTTAATGTTATGGCTGATCAGTGTAACGCCTCAGGGTTCAACAATTCCACATTATACTCAAAGACATTGCTTCTTTATCTGAGATTTCCAGATAATTCCTCCCGGGTCAGAGTAATGTTCTGTCACATTGCTTCAGATTGTCTCTTTAAACTGTATAATGATACACTTGTAAGATCCCCTTAATCTGCCTTCAGATTGTGATAATTAGTAAAAGCTATTCTGATGGAAATGAAGCGCTAAAGTTGTGCAGAAGAACAAATAAAGCTGCATCTGGTATTGTTCCTGTTTCACTATGAGGTGCTTTTAGAAGGAAGTGGGGCAGGGTGCAATCACAGCATGCAAGACTTCTTGCCACTTTTTCCTGTTATTGACATCCGTTGACTGAACATAAGATGAATTAAAATGCTGAAAATGTGATTCCATGTGACACACAGCCCTTATAACCTACATGTTTTTTCATGTTATTTGTACATGTCAACTGAAGTAAAATATACACCTGAAGTGGAATATTTGCCCAACTAGCACCTTCTGTCCAACATGGGGCTTCTGTCCATTATAAGGCTTCAGGCTTATACCTTATATACAACCTTCAGCAGGTTTCTGTCCAGTGTTTGACCTCTGCCTAATAAGGGTTCTTTGTGCACCTGGAAGCTTATGACCTAGACATGGCTTCTGACCAACGTGGGGTTTATTCCCAAATTTGGTCTTTGGCCAGCAGGAGGATTCTGTACAACATGGGGTTTCAGTTTATTATAGAGCTTTGCTCATCCAGGGTCTATAACAAGGAGGCCCAGCAGGAAGGTTTAACACAGGGCTTTGCCCAGCAGGAGGCTTCTGCCCAACCTGGGACTTTGACCAATAGCAAGCCTGTCCTATGTAGGGTTTCTGTCCAAATTGGAGCTTTGACCAGTAGCAAGCCTGTCCATTGTAGGGTTTCTACCAAAATTGGAGCTTTGACCAGTAGCAAGCATGTCCATTGTAGGGTTTCTGCCCAAATTGGAGCTTTGACCAGTAGCAAGCATGTCCATTGTAGGGTTTCTGCCCAAATTGGAGCTTTGACCAGTAGCAAGCATGTCCATTGTAGGGTTTCTACCAAAATTGGAGCTTTGACCAGTAGCAAGCATGTCCATTGTAGGGTTTCTGCCCAAATTGGAGCTTTGACCAGTAGCAAGCATGTCCATTGTAGGGTTTCTGCCCAAATTGGAGCTTTGACCAGTAGCAAGCATGTCCATTGTAGGGTTTCTGCCCAAATTGGAGCTTTGACCAGTAGCAAGCATGTCCATTGTAGGGTTTCTGCCCAAATTGGAGCTTTGACCAGTAGCAAGCATGTCTAATGTTGGGTTTCTGCCCAAATTGGAGCTTTGACCAGTAGCAAGCCTGTCCATTGTAGGGTTTCTACCCAAATTGGAGCTTTGACCAGTAGCAAGCATGTCCATTGTAGGGTTTCTGCCCTAATTGGAGCTTTGACCAGTAGCAAGCATGTCTAATGTTGGGTTTCTGCCCAAATTGGAGCTTTGACCAGTAGCAAGCATGTCCATTGTAGGGTTTCTACCCAAATTGGAGCTTTGACCAGTAGCAAGCATGTCCATT
Organism: Hemibagrus guttatus; assembly: GCA_033459395.1. NCBI lineage: Eukaryota > Metazoa > Chordata > Actinopteri > Siluriformes > Bagridae > Hemibagrus > Hemibagrus guttatus. The sequence goes on along the minus strand of JAUCMX010000015.1, from coordinate 20,168,330 downwards.
GTAGAGTTTCTGCCCTAATTGGAGCTTTGACCAGTAGCAAGCATGTCTAATGTTGGGTTTCTGCCCAAATTGGAGCTTTGACCAGTAGCAAGCCTGTCCAGTGTAGGGTTTTTGCCCAGATTTGAGCTTTGACTAGTAGCAAGCCTGACCAGTGTGAGGATTTTTCCAATAGGGCTTCAATCCACTGTTTCTTCTTTACTCCTTTACTTCCTCAGAATTTGGTGACATTTATAAGTAACATAGATATCAATTTCAGGTCACATGACCAACTCTGGAGATGAGACCTGGTGTATGAAGATTTAGGATGTGACAGTAAATAGCTGAGACAATGTTCTTTACTCATCCTATTAGTTTACTGCCACTGCAAGGCATTCTGGGTAGTGTGTGCATGACAAAATAGAGTCAAAAGAGAAATTGATTAGAACAACCACATAAATTGTTATGAAAGTGGCAGTTTCTCTGGTTCTCTGAGTCTTTCTTCCTTCTGGGCTCAATATGTCTTCAGTGTTACCATCAGCTGAGACAAAAGTGGAGTTGAACTTACACAAGTCTTTCGTGCAAACGTTTGTGTGAACTGAGTTTCCTCCTTGAGCCAAGAATCAGTGAGCCTTTGCAACGTGACTCTAATTTCCAGTCTGAACAATAAAAGCTTTGATGCCATTCAGCACTGATCCGTTAGAATGCTTTTGTTGTGTCGCTGTGAGAAAATGACACCGGCGCTGACGGATTTAAAGCGTTTAATAAAAGAAATCGTGTTTATCATGGTGTCATGCGTGACAGTTGTCCAGCTGTTTCTAAACACACTAACGCTGAGATGAAACCCTAGAGAGAGATGTATATGTGAGAAATGATTGAGTAAGCTTTTGTTTTTGTTTACATTACTACCATGGTTACCATTTATTTTTATGAAATTAAGATTAAAATCTTTACCTGTATTTGTTCTCAATGTGCAGCATCTTGGTGAAGACATGCTGTTTAACAGTAAAGTTTTTTAGATTAGGTTTTTTTAGATGAAATTTTTAATAAAACACTTTGCAAGTGGAAACACCGAAGGTGCGAGGTGAAAAAAAAATTTTTTTTCACTGACTTTATCATTATCTTGATAGTATTTTCTTATTTTTGTTGCTATTTTGACTTTTTTTACTCTGACTATGATGATTTCTTGATGTTTTAATACTTTCTTATTTTCACTTACTTACCTGCTATTTTGTCTTAGTATCTTGTTATTTAAAATAAAATAGATATTTTTTATATAGATCTTTTTTTGCTATTTTTTTTTTTTTTTAACTCTTGTTATTCTATTTTTTTTATTTTGAGTTTTCTATTTTATTTTGATTTTTTTTATTACTTATTATCGATTACTTTTATATTACTTAATATTTTGTTATTTTCGCTTAGTAGGTTGATATTTTGACATTGTATATATTTTTTACCAAGTTGCTATTTCACTTAGAGTCTTGTTTTTAACTGAGTATCTTGTTATTTTGACTGATTACATCATTATTCTTTCTAAATATCTTGATATTTTGACTTACTAAGTTATTTTGTCTCAGTAAGTAAAAATAACAAGATAAAATGTTGTTATTTTGTACTTGAACCTTTTTTTGACTTGCTATATCGTTATTTTGTATTTTGTATCTTCCCATTTTGATTTACTAAAGTTGATATTTTGATTTAGTATCTTGTTCTTTGTCCTCTGGGTTTTCTGGTTTCCTCTCCACGAACAAAAACATGCACTGTAGGCTGAGTGGTATCTCTAAATTGTGCATAGTGTGTGAGTGTGTGTGTGATTGTTGCCCCGTGGGTTGGTGGTACCCGGTCCTGGATGTCCCCTGTCTTGAGTCCCTATGGATAGACACCACCTTCCCTGCGACGCAGAAAATGTATGGATCTTGTTCTTTTTTACTATATTCTTTACTGTTTTTTTAGTGTCTTGTTATTTTGACTAATATATTATTGTGACTAATTCAATGGTAAGTCAAAATAACAAGATACCCAGTCAAAATAATGACATAGCAACTGAAAAGAAAACAACACCTTGTGTTCAGTACTTTCGTAATAGCCAAACATTTGGTTAGCTAACATCGTGCCTCATCGATCACTAGCTAGCTGTTCAGCCTCTCTTTTTATCTCTCTCTTGATACTAATAAAACAAAAAGAAATTTAAAAGAAAAAGAAACTTGGCATGTCAACAAACCAGAGACACAAACACCTCTGTCCTGAAGGCTTTCCCATGTCAGGAAATTTAAATTTACAGCTTTACCTCTGACAGTGCTTTCTTTCAAGTCTGTTGTCTCAGTGTGCCTCTGTTCAAATCAGTATCAATGTGGCGTGACAACGTGGCCGGATGTGATTCATTTTCATTGTAAGCTGGTGTTTTTGTAGGTTTTTTGGGTACATTAAGCATTTTAAGCCTGTCAGATAGGCAGCAGAATATCGTGAGAAGCTTTTGGCTCATCCTGACATGATCATGATGTGCTGCAGAGATGCACTTTATACACAAGCATCCCTCCATCCCTGAGATTTGTGATCAAATAAACCGTTTTTTTATTTTGTAGCTAGCTTGTGAATCCTTGGCAACTGACAGAAACTAAAGATAGGATCGCCTACTAACGACCAGCGTAGAGCGTTCTGAGCAGCGTGAGGTGAAAAATCGTTGGTGGTCTGAGCGCCGTTAAGGACGAAAATGTTTGTGATGCGTATTTTAGTCATGCGGCTCAGAGAACGGATACACACTGGCTCCATGACGCTACATATCGATCGTCCTGCTGCATTTTTTCTTTCACATTTGTGCATGTGAGTAAAATGTACACTTGTTATTTATAGAGATGGAGGTGCTGATGGGATATTACAGCAGTGTGAATAACTCGTGCTTGTGTTACGATATTAAAATGTATATGTTTAATGTTACAGCCGTGATCTGACCTAGAAGTAATAGTTCTGTCTTTCTCTCTCTCTCTCTCTCTCTCTCTCTCTCTCTCTCTCTCTCTCTCTATCTCTATCTCTCTCTCTGTCTCTCTCTCTCTCTGTAGGTTTAGCACGAACGGAGAAGGATAAAGGAACGCTGTACGAGTTGACATTTCGGGGAGATAGGAAAAACGAGTTCAGGCGTCTCGTCCTGTTTCGTCCCTTCGGACCATTGATGAAAGTGTCGAACGAACACGTGGCGATGTCTCACACTGCCATCAACATCATCGTACCACTTTCACAGAGAGCCGACAAATTCAAACAATTTATGCACACCTTCAGGTAAATACACGGCCTTCGGACACACCTACATCATCAGTAGGGTTTGATTTTTTTTCGAAAAAAGGAAAAGGAATCAAGATAGAGAGTTATCATACTTCTTCTTCTTTCGGCTTTTCCCTTCAGGGGTCTCCACAGCGAATCATCTCTCTCCACCTATCCCTATCTTCTGCATCCTCAACACTTGCACCCACTAGCTTCATATCCTCATTAATTCCATCCATATACCTCCTCTTTGGCCTTCCTCTTTGCCTCCTGCCTGGCAGCTCCATGTCCAACATTCTCCTACCAATATACTCACTCTCCCTCCTCTGTACATGTCCAAACCATCTTAATCTGGTCTCCCTAACTTTGTCCCCCAAACGTCCAACATGAGCTGTCCCTCTGATGTACTCATTCCTAATCCTGTCCAATCTTGTCACTCCCAAAGAGAACCTCAACATCTTCAGCTCTGCTACCTCTAGCTCTGACTCCTGTCTCTTCCTCAGTGACACTGTCTCTAAACCATACAGCATGGCCGGTCTCACCACTGTCCTGTACACCTTCCCCTTGATTCTCGCTGAAATTTTCCTATCACACAGAACTCCCCACACCTTTCTCCACCCATTCCAACCTGCCTGCATTTGCTTCTTTACCTCTTTCCCACTCTCTCCATTACTCTGGACTGTTGACCCCAAGTACTCCTGTACCTTCTTCACCTCTTCACCCTGTAACCTTATTGTTCCACTTCCCTCCCTTTCATTCACACACATGTACTCAGTCTTACTACGACTGACTTTCATTCCTCTTCTCTCCAGTGCAAACCTCCACCTCCAGGTTTTCCTCCACCTGCTCCCTGCTCTCACTACAGATCACAATGTCATCTGCAAACATCATTGTCCAAGGAGACTCCTGTCTGTCCTCCTCTGACAACTGGTCCATCACTATAGCAAACAGGAAGGGGCTCAGAGCTGATCCCTGATGCAGTCCCACCTCCACATTGAACTCCTTTGTCTGACCTACAGCACACCTCACCACTGTCCTGCTCCTCTCATACATGTCCTGCACCACTCTGACATACTTCTCTGCTACTCCTGACTTCCTCATACAGTACCACATCTCTTCTCTTGGCACCCTGTCATACGCTTTCTCCAAGTCTACAAACACACAGTGCAACTCCCTCTGACCATCCCTATACTTCTCCATCAAAATTCTCAGAGCAAAAATTGCATCTGTTGTGCTCTTTCTGGGCATGAAGCCATACTGCTGCTCACAAATTTCCACTACCTTCCTTAACCTAGCTTCCACTACTCTTTCCCATAGCTTCATTGTATGGCTCATCAACTTTATCCCCCTATAGTTACTGCAACTCTGCACGTCACCCTTATTCTTAAAGATCGGCACTAACACACTTCTTCTCCATTCTCCAGGCATCCTCTCACTCTCTAAAATCCTGTTGAACAAACTAGTTAAAAATTCCACTGCTGCCTCTCCCAGACACTTCCAGACCTCCACCGGGATGTCATCAGGACCAACTGCCTTTCCACTTTTCATCCTCTTCAAAGCCTTCCTGACTTCATCCTTTCTAATCTTATCTACTTTCTGTTCCACAGAGTTCACCCCTTCTACTCTTTTTTCCCTCTCATTTTCCTCATTCATCAGCTCCTCAAAGTACTCCTTCCATCTCCTCTGTACACTCTCCTCACTTGTGAGCACCCTTCCATCTCTATCCTTAATAACTCTAACTTGCTGCACACCCCTTCCCATCTCGATCCCTCTGCCTAGCTAACCTGTACAAGTCCTTCTCTCCTTCTCTAGTGTCTAACCTAGTGTACAACTCATCATATGCCTTCTGCTTGGCCTTAGACACCTCCCTCTTCACTCTGCGTTGTGACTCCTTGTATTCCTGTCTATTCTCTTTACTCCTGTCCATGTCCCACTTCTTCTTGGCTAACCTCTTCCTCTGGATACTATCCTGAACTTCCTCATTCCACCACCAAGTCTCCTTATCTTCTTTCCTCCTTGATCACTTTTGCTGTAGTTTCCAAGTCATCTGGCAGCACTACCTGACCACCCAGAGCCTGCCTCAACTTCTGTCTAAATTCCTCACAACATTCCTCCTTTTTCAGCTTCCACCACTTGGTTTTCTTCTCTATCTCTATCTTTGACCTCTTCTTCTTATAGACCATCAAAGTCATCCTACACACCACCATCCTATGCTGTCTGGCTACACTCTCTCCCACTACCACTTTACAGTCACTAATCTCTTTCAGATTGCCTCTTCTACATAGGATGTAGTCTACCTGTGTTCTCCTACCTCCACTCTTGTAAGTCACTCTATGCTCCTCCCTCTTCTGAAAATAAGTGTTAACCACAGCCATGTCCATCCTCTTACAAAGTCCACTACCATCTGTCCTTCTAGGTTCCTTTACTTAACTCCAAACTTGCCCATCACCTCCTCATCACCTCTGTTCCCCTCACCAACATGTCCATTAAAATCCACTCCTATCACCACTCTCTCACCCGTGGGAATACTCTCCATCACCTCATCTAATTCACTCCAGAATGTCTCTTTCTCCTCTAACTCACAACCTACCTGTGGGGCATAACCACTAACAACATTCAACATCACCCCTTCAGTCTCTAACTTCAGACTCATCACCCTGTCTGATACTCTCTTCACCTCCAGAACATTCCTCACAAACTCCTCCTTCAGGACCACACCTACCCCATTTCTCTTACTATCCACACCATAATAAAACAGCTTGAATCCTGCTCCTATACTTACGAGCCTTGCTACCCTTCCACCTGGTCTCCTGTACACACAGAATATCCACCTTCCTTCTCTCCATCATATCAGCCAGCTCTCTACCTTTCCCTGTCATAGTACCAACATTCAGAGTTCCTATTCTCAGTCCTACACTCTTACCTTTCCTCTTCTCTCTATGTCTGCGCACTCTCCTCCCTCCTCTACTGTTCGACCAACAGTAGCCCAATTTCCACCGCCGCCCTGTAGGTCAACGGCGCCGATGGTGGTCGTTGTTAACCTGGGCCTCGACCGATCCGGTATGAAATTCAGAGTACTGACGATTCGCATGGTTAAATTTGGCAATGTTTTACACCGGATGCCCTTCCTGACGCAACCCTCTCTCTTTATCCGGACTTGGGACCGGCACAGAAGTCACTGTACTCTGACCCCCATGGCTAGACTAGAGTTATCATACTAGTAGTTAATATCATCATTTAGGGCTGTGTAATGTGGCAGGGTGTGCTTTTAGAGGAAAATAATCAACAACGCTGTGGTGTGATGAGGCCCTTTGCAAGGCAGGATGAACGGAAGGTTGTGAGTTTAAGTCCCAGGTCTACCAAGCGGAAGGTTGTGAGTTTAAGTCCCAGGTCTACCAAGCTGCCACTGGGCACCTGAGCAAGGCCCTTAACCTTCACGTTACATTTAAACTGCAAAATTCTCTCTCTCATTAGCATGACTCTTGATTTTCAGTATGTCCTGGCACTACTTGTATATGTCCTGGCACTACTTTGAATATTGACTTACATATCAGGAAGTTGAATGAGAAAGAGGAAATGAAAAAAAGGTGAAAAAGAGGAAGCAGGCCTTCACTGCTGGTCAGTGGCGTAGGTGCTTGGAATTAGAAAGTAAATAAATCCAGTGTAGAATAATTATTAACTGTAACTGCAGAGTGTAAATTAGGTGTTGAGTGAAAACTGTAATTAAATGAGTTAGTTAATTGTTTGGGAATTCTCCTATATCATATGAGAATTCTGCAATAATGCAAGGACATTTTATCTTCATAGTTTTTCTATTTTTATAATAAGATTACAATTATTTTATTATTATTATTATTATTATTATTATTATTGTATATTTATATACTTTGCTTATATATATATATTTTTTAATATATTTGGTTATCTTTTATGTTAAGTCTCTTTTAAGCTCTCTATAATACTTCACCAAGTCACCATGCCTTGATATTATCTTTATCTTTATTTCTTAACTTCTTTTATCTTGTTCTTTAGCTGGTATTTTCCACTGTAACTATGCAAATTTGCCTGCTATGGGGCCAATAAAGGATGATCTTATTTTAAGGATAGGAGTTAGGGATTAAGGGTTAGGGATAGGAATTAGGGGTTAGGAGTTAGGGATAGGGATTAGGAGTTAGGGATAGGAGGTTAGGATGAGGGGTTAGGAGTTAGGGATAGGGGTTAGGAATGGGGATATGCGTTAGGGATAGGGGTTAGGAGTTAGGGATAGGGATTAGGATGAGGGGTTAGGGATAGCGTTAAGGTTAGGGATAGGGGATATGCGTTGGGGATAGGGGTTGGGAGTTAGGGATAGGGATTAGGATGAGGGGTTAGGGATAGGGTTAAGGTTAGGGATAGAGGATATGTGTTAGGGATAGGGATTAGGAGTTAGGGATAGGGATTAGGATGAGGGGTTAGGAGTTACGGATAGGGGTTAGGAGTTAAGGGTTAGGGATAGGAGTTAGGGATAGGGGATATGGGTTAGGGGTTAAGGGTTAGAGTTAGGGGTTACTTATGAAACAAGGCCCATTAATGGAAATCTCCAGTAATCTGACAGAAACCATTAAACTTAAATTAATTTCTATTACATGATGCAAACCCAACTTCATATGAAACAACTCATGGAATGTGATATAAAGAAACTTAGCTGCAGGAAGTGCTATGACGCTAGCAGGATAATAGCTACAGTGTAAAATTAACATTCGACATATAATTGACTTGCAGAACTGGTTTCTGAACTGGGATAAAAGCATTCATGGTTAATAGCAACTTTGGCTAACAGCAACATTATAGGAAGCGCAACAGTAGGATAAAAGCAGTACTGTCTCAGGCGGCAATGGCTTTATGAAATTATGAAAAGGAATGTAGGTCACTAAAATGTGCACACAGGATAAGGGGGGCTCTTTTATACATTATCTGATAGAAACTGTAATCGGGAACCATTAAAAGCCTTTCAGACGCAGTGCCGCCTTCTCTTTAATTATGCATTTTTTTTCCCATTTAAAGATTGTACACTACATTTAAGTATAAATTGAATTGTTGGCTGTGTTTCAACTCATTGATGAGCTTTCCTGTGAGCCACAGTCTAATTATTAATATCACGATTTCTTACTATTCATACAATTTGCACAAGATGTAGTTTACCTTTTCTCGTACGTTGACGACAGGATGACTTTGTCATTCTCGCTGTTACACACAACCTGTTTAGTTTTATTTCTGAGGTGTCTCAAGGAGCACAACTGTCTTCAAGTAGCTTCAGAAAGAAGTGCAAATATACACAGTACAGTGAGGAAAACAAGAGAATTTATAAGTTTAAGTTCTTAAGAACTAAATTAATTTATACTTTTAAAAACTCTTGGCTCACACACAGGTCACGTCACTCACATTTTAGAGTCTGGAGAAAAAAACATTAAAGGAAAGAGGAGTCATATAGAGAAAGAGTCATTTTTATGTTTAGTAGTTCAAAAAGCTCTGTGGTTCCCATCACCCCCAAGCTGACATTGTTGTGTCTTTGACCAAGACCCTTAACCCTAAAGGATATAAATAAAAACATCTTGACGAATGAATAAACCTAGCGAGAATCTTACTATACTATACTTCTTAGGACCACCCACATTATTATTAATGCAGAGAATTAAAGCTATGCTTGCAGATAGACCTTTATTTCAGTAAGCATAGAAAAGCAGTAACCTCCCTATCATCAGGAGTTAATGAGTTCAACCCAGATGATGGATTGATGGACAGCTGTCTGAGTAATGATTTGTTTACACGTCCAGTGATTTTATCGCTCCAAGTCTCCAGTCTCAGTACTACACTATAGTGCCAAAAGTTTTGGGACACCAAATCGTTCATTCAGGTGTTGTTTTTCAGGGGTTGGGCTCGGCCCCTTAGTTCCAGTGAAAGGAACTCTTAATGCTTCAGCATACCAAGACATTTTGGACAATTTCATGCTCCCAGCTTTGTGGGAACAGTTTGGGGATGACCCCTTCCTGTTCCAACATGACTGCACACCAGTGCACAAAGCAAGGTATCCATAAAGACATGGATGAGTGAGTTTGGTGTGGAGGAACTTGACTGGCCTGCACAGAGTCCTGACCTCAACCCCATAGAACACCTTTGGGATGAATTAGAGCGGAGACTGCGAGCCAGGCCTTCTCGTCCAACATCAGTGCCTGACCTCACAAATGCGCTTCTTGAGGAACGGTCAAAAATTCCCATAAACACACTCCTAAACCTTGTGGAAAACCTTCCCAGAAGAGTTGAAGCTGTTATAGCTGCAAAGGGTGAGCCAACTCCATATTACATTCATGTGCATGTAAAGGCAGGCGTCCCAAAACATTTGGCAATATAGTGTATGAAGCGGCCAGTAGGCGTTCGTACTCTGCTACTGGTTGCCATAGTAATAACATTTATCAGTGGGTGGAGCAATAGCATTCCAGATCTTAATTTTCTGTAGCTAAAATGAAATGTTCTGGAGGGAGATTTAGCGTTTGTGTATAAAATTCAACAGCGTATATCAGCATCATATCATATGAGATAAAGGAGAAGCAGTGTGAGCTCTTTGCTACGGATCACACGCTTCACTCTCATTGGAGTCGCTCCGTATTTGCATAAAGTTAAACATTTCTCAACTTTGTCGTGTCACTGATTAGGATTAGATCTAGAGGCCCGACGCTAAGTGTGGCTCACGACGCCAGAATTTTACAGCTCTCATTTTGAAAATGAAAGCTCTTCGGTTGTCAGTGTGTCTATGCGTGGACACGGCATAAGAGGGATGGTGTTACAGTCTCGCCTGTGTAGTAGAGTGTAACCGGCCCCGCCATGGCTCCTGGCTTCAGTTCAGGTCTGAAGGAGATCTGACTGGTCGACTGCTTCAAACACTCCTCAGCATAAATTACACTCCTCAGTGCTTACGTGTGATGTGTCCCCCAAACAGGAGAGTCGAGCTCGGAGTTTTTGCCATTTCTCAAATGTGTAGAAAGATAAAAAGAGGAAAAAAATCACAAAGTCAGCACAAACCTGGAACATTTGGTGTCTGTCTATCAGAATGTGTCTGTGTCTAACTGCTGGAATTTCTGCTGTGTGTGTGTGTGTGTGTGTGTGTGTGAGTGTGTGTGTGGCTTCTGTTTTCAGAACTACACACACACACACAGAGATACAATTACATACAAACTGTAACATTAACACTTTATTGCATACATCATGCATTTATAAAGATTGCGTAAGACATGAAATTGGCTAATAAGGATTATATTTAATAGAAGTACAATTATGTTTAAATTAAATTTTTTTAATTAAGTAACAACTAATTCTTTAACTTAATTTGTTCATTATTCAAGTATAAATCTGACTTTTCTTTACAATTCTATCATATATTGTAATAATTTAAGCTACATCATGAATTATATTGTTTGGAATTCATATTATAAGAGGAATAAAACACTTAACATGCTGTTAAGGGAAAATAATCAAGTTCATGGTGGTAAAATCTGATTGTGTGTGTGTGTGTGTGTGTGTGTGTGTGTGTGTGTGTGTGTGTGTGTTTGCCTCAGGGAGGTGTGTATAAAGCAAGATGGACGAGTGCACCTCACCGTTGTCTACTTCGGCCAAGACCAGATGAATGAAGTCAAAGCAATCCTGGAGGACACTTCCAGGTAAAGTACGCGTGTGTGTGTGTGTGTGTGTGTGTGTTGTGTGTGTGTGTGTGTGTGTGTTCTGAGACTAATGCACACAGTCAAACAGAGCTGGAAGCAATGCTGAATAGTCATCATTGGAAACCAAGTGAACTTTTCTTTTTTTTTTCTGCAGAGCACACACACACACACACACACACACACACACACACACACACACACACACACACTCTTGATACTGTTTGTGTGCACAGCAGATGATTGCAGGGCTGAGTTTTGGGTGGAGATCTCACACAGAGACTGGTGCCACTGTGATCTTTGACCTCAAAGAAAATGATGGCGTCCTCTGCCAGATGAACTCTACATACCTCTCATCCTCCTCATGCTTCTCATGCCTCTCTCTCTCTGTCTCTCTCTCTTTCTGTCTCTCTCTCCCTCTCTGTCGCTCTTTCTGTCTTTCTCTTTCTCTATCTCTCTGTCTTTCTGTCTCTCTTTCTTTCTCTCTCTCTTTTTTGCCTCTTTCTGTCTCTCTCTTTTTCTCTCTCTCTTTTTCTCTCTCTCTCTCTTTCTGTCTCTCTCTCTTTCTGTCTCTCTCTTTTTTGCCTCTTTCTGTCTCTCTTTTTCTCTTTCTCTTTCTTTCTGTCTCTCTCTCTTTCTGTCTCTCTTTCTGTTTCGCTCTCTTTCTGTGTCTTTCTCTCTCTGTCTCGCTCTCTTTCTGTGTCTCTCTTTCTCTGTCTCTCTCTTTCTGTCTCTCTTTCTGTTTCGCTCTCTTTCTGTGTCTCTCTCTGTCTCTCTCTTTCTGTCTATCTCTCTTTCGGTCTGTCTCTCTGTCTCTCTCTCTCTGTCTCTCTCTCTTTCTGTCTTTCTCTCTGTCACTCTGCCCCTCTCTCTTTCTGTCTCTCTCTCCCTCTCTGTCGCTCTTTCTGTCTCTCTCTTTCTCTATCTCTTTCTTTCTCTCTCTCTTTTTTGCCTCTTTCTGTCTCTCTCCTTTTCTCTCTCTCTCTCTCTCTGTCTCTCTCTTTCTGTCTCTCTTTCTGTTTCGCTCTCTTTCTGTGTCTCTCTCTCTCTGTCTCTCTCTTTCTGTGTCTCTCTCTCTCTCTCTCTCTGTCTCTCTCTTTCTGTCTATCTCTCTGTCTCTCTCTCTTTGTCTCTCTTTCTGTTTCGCTCTCTTTCTGTATCTCTCTCTCTCTCTCTCTCTCTCTCTCTTTCTGTCTTACTTTGTATTTTTCTTGTATAAACAGCTATTTGCTTGAGTTTACTAACAGGCTGTCTAGTTCGTGTTAGTTAGTCACCTGACAAACCACTCTAAAAGTTTATATGACATCATTGTTGAGTTCTCGAACCTGATTGGTCAGAAGGTGTTGATTCATTTTCTATAGCAGGGGTTATGACAGCAGTTCCAACTGCAAGGCAAAGCGCAAGTTTATATTAATGAATTCTTTCATTAATATCAAAAATATCTTTTGGTGGTTAACAGTAATTCCAGTGCACTACACCACTTCATTAATTATGTCTCCTGTAACATCAAACCCCTAGGTGTTTTATTCCTCACTCATTAGGAGCTAGAACCTTCTATTAAGTCAAGCTCTTTGTTCTACATGTACATTTCTACATCTGATATAACTCCAGATAAATGTTCTGCGAATGTTCGAATAACACTTCTGACCCCTTTAACACGTAAACACACTAATTAATAGGCAGGACTGCTGTAATTGCTGAAATAGAACGGCAGCTAATGTGTGTTTAGTGATCGTAAGTGCCATCAAATCTATTGTGGGAACTGAGAGAAGGGTTGCCAGTTAATATGTGACCTCCAGCCTGATACACACACACACACACATACACATCAGACATCATCCTGAAAGCCAAACACATTCTGTCCATGATTAATTTATAACACACACACACACACATATTAGACACCCCCCCCCCCCCCCCCCCCCCCCCCAAACCCTGTCCTCCACTTCTGAAGCCTTTATATTGTATTCTCTGTGATCTTCGGTCTGTTCAGAGGAAACTTTTGGTCTCCGGTTTAAAGCGAGCTGAACACACATCTGTGAATCGATAGCCATGAATAATTTGTGTTCATTTGAGATGGAGAAGAGACGGCAAACACACACCAACTAATTCAGCCAGGATATTATTGCACAGCAAAATAGCTGTTCTTATTTGTTTTCTATCTGCCAAGTTACTTTTACTCTATATGTTTTTATAGGAGCAGTTAAAATAAAGCCGAAAATAACGTTACCTCAGACGTCCTATCCTATATGATTCTATGCTACACTATACTATACTAATATACTATATTAATACAGGAGTATAGTTCCTGTGGTGCAGTTTCTTCCTATCACACTATATAGCATATGGGATAGTACAGGATAGTTTAGTATAATATAGTAAAGTATAGTGAAGATAGAGGGGCACGGTGGCTTGGTGGTTAGCATGTTTGCCTCACACCTCCAGGGTTGGGGGTTCAATTCCCGCCTCCCCATTGGGGTTCTCCCCGTGCCACGGGGGTTTCCTCCGGGTACTCCGGTTTCCTCCCCTGGTCCAAAAACATGCATTGTAGGTTGATTGGCATCTCTAAATTGTCCGTAGTGTGTGATTGTGTGAGTGAATGAGAGTGTGTGTGTGCCCTTCGATGGGTTGGCACTCCGTCCAGGGTGTATCCTGCCTTGATGCCCAATGACGCCTGAGATAGGCACAGGCTCCCCATGACCCGAGAATAGATCGGATAAGCGGTAGACAATGAATGAATGAATGAATGAATAGTGAAGATAAGGTAAGGTAAGATAATTCATCCCAAAGGTGTTCTATGGGGTTGAGGTCAGGACTCTGTGCAGGCTAGTCAAGTTCCTCCACACCAAACTCGCTCATCCATGTCTTTATGGACCTTGCTTTGTGCACTGGTGTGCAGTCATGTTGGAACAGGAAGGGGACATCCCCAAACTGTTCCCACAAAGTTGGGAGCATGAAATTGTCCAAAATGTCTTGCTATGCTGAAGCATTAAGAGTTCCTTTCACTGGAACTAAGGGGCCGATCCCAACCAATGCACTGTGCATTCAGGCGGTCAGGACTAACATAGAAGTTGATTTAGTTTTGTCTTATCATCTTCAAAAGTTGAGACTTAAAATAATATATTTCAGGATAGTAGGATAGTGCACTGCTATAGTAGTCTTGACTGTTGCTGATGCTTCCATTCAAACTCATGTACTGCATGTGGACTTTAAATGACCAGTAAATGCTTACATTTGTGTATCTTAAACCTGTACATTTTATTGACTGTAATATAATGGAAATGAGTGGGTCAGATATCAGATCTGGAGAAAGGTAGGACGAAACTAATTGCACCACTGTGTCAGCTTTAAACGTTATAACTTACAGTGTGCATTTGATGAACATCACAATTTCTTTTGGCAAAAAAAAAGCTCACCAAAGTGTGTTTTTTGAATGAAGATGAATTAAGCCAAAGGAATCCTGGAGAACACATCCAGGTAAAGTATATACTTGTGTGTGTGTGTGTGTGTGTGTGTGTGTGTGTGTGTGTGTGTGTGTGCACTAATGCACTAATGTCAAACAGAGCTGGAAGCAATGCTGAACAGTCATCATTGGAAACCGAGTGAAAGTTTCCTTTTTTTTCCCACACGGCACACACACACACACACACTCACACACACTCTCTCGACACTGTTTGTATGTACGAGAGAGTGTGAATGTGGCAAACATATGAGAATTTCTTTAGTCCAAAAATTTCACCAAAGTGTGTGTTAAGGTAGTCAGGGGCAATACATGAGTGCATTTAATTTTCTTCTAAAGTTGAGATATAACATAAGCATAACATAGCATAGTATAGTATATTGTGGGATCGTGTGGAGCAGTATATGGAAGTGTAGTACAAGGCAGGATAGTATAGTGCAGTGTAAAAGAGTATAGTATAAGAAATAAAATGAAAAATAGTGTAGTAGAGATAAAAGAAGGCACAGTGTAACACAGACAAAAACAGCTGTACACTACTGTGCGCTACACTAGATTAAATAGGTATATTTACCTCCATGCCCATGCATGGCATGTGTACCTGTAACTGATATGGACTTTTGTGTGACCTAAGCATGTATATTTTATTGAGAGTCAATGATTGTGTTAGTCTTTACTGTCTAAATACATGATGTGAATTTGGTGAAAATGAGATAATATTCAGTATTCAGTATAGTTCTGTACTGTAAAGTAGTGGCTCTTTCCTTTCAAACCTATACACTCCAGGTGAACTTTAACTGTGTAGAACCTTCTGTGTGTGTGTGTGTGTGTGTGTGTGTGTGTGTATGGGTGTGTGAGAGAGAGGACTCAGAGACTTAAACAGAGCTCTGTGCTTCTTTTATTTTATACAGTTATGGGTTATTTTGAGCAAGAGCACTTTTCAGCATGTTTCTCTTCTGCTCAATATAAATTAAATTAAACCAAAAAAGCACACAAATTGTGTGTGTGTGTGTGGGGGGGGGTGTGTGTGAAAGGGGAACTTTGACAGAGCTTTGTTCTTCTTTTTTTATTTTATCCAGGTTTTTTTTTTGTATGTGTGAAAGCGTATTTCTCTTCCACTCTCTGATTTCTTCCAAATCAAATTAAACCAGAAAAAGCAAGCCTTTCATGACTTGCCACATTTCACTAATATTAATTTTCAAGTTGAAGATTAAGGTGAGCCGTGTTATCTCCGCCGGCTCCTTCTCTCTCTGGCTCACAGCGTCCGCTGAAAACACACACATTAGTAGGTTGCTGGTAGTAACATACAGGTGGAAACAATCATGCATTATCTGCTGGGTCAACACACCTCCTCTCCATGTCCCCAGCTGATGCTTGGCCACGCCCCCTATTACAAATACGGATATCAGTACTGGAGTGTGACGTGACGAAAATAAGTGCACTCCTGTGTTAGTCTTCACATCCTAATGCAGGGGCAGAATTTGGTGAAAATCTAAGAATTATTTGTCCAAAAAACCCCACAAAGGCTAACGGTAAAAATTTTGACGTTCTTGGATATTCAGCAAATTTGCACTGTGATGAACACAGAGGTGTGTTTAGCTTTAGCTTATCACTTTCTCAAGTTATGGTACACCGATCAGGCATAACATTATGAGCAGAGACAGGTGAAGTGAATAACACTGATGATCTCCTCACCATGGCACCTGTTAGTGGGTGGGATATATTAGGCAGCAAGTGAACATTTTGTCCTCAAAGTTGATGTGTTAGAAGCAGGAAAAATGAGCAAGCGTAAGGATTTGAGCGAGTTTGACGAAGGGCCAAATTGTGATGGCTAGACCACTGGATCAGAACATCTCCAAAACTGCAGCTCTTGTGGGGTGTTCCCGGTCTGCAGTGGTCAGTATCTATCAAAAGTGGTCCAAGGAAGGAACAGTGGTGAACCGGCGACAGGGTCATGGGCGGCCAAGGCTCATTGATGCACGTGGGGAGCGAAGGCTGTCCCGTGTGATCCGATCCAACAGAAGAGCTACTGTTGCTCAAATTGCTGAAGAAGTTAATGCTGGTTCTGATAGAAAGGTGTCAGAATACACAGTGCAGGACGGGTCAGGGCTGTTCTGACAGCAAAAGGGGGACCAACCCAATATTAAGCAGGTGGTCATAATGTTACGCCTGGTCAGTGTATGTATGTATGTATATATTATATATGTATATTATACTATAGCACTATAGTAGATGCTTTGAGACAATGTCCATTGTTAAAAATGCTATACAAATAAAATTGAATTAAAAGTTAGATATATAGTGTATTATTGTATATTAGAGCCTCTAGGGAGGAATGATAGTAAACTGTGTAAAGAAAAAGTAACTGTCTTTGTTTAAGATGGCTTCTGTTCACATTTGTAAAGGGGATTAACTCCTACGGTCATAAATCAGTGATGAGTAATGATTTGGAGGAAGAACTGGATATGGTTTGAGGTTGAAATGTATTATTCTATTATTCCTTTCCATATATTGCTGAGGATTAAGTTACTTTGGCACCTTGTCTTCCTGTGACACAAAATTATGTTAATGTCTCTTTAAAATTCTTGATCGTTTGACAAACGTTTAATTTTAAACGTGTTAAATGTTTATGCTGGCTATTTGTTGAAAATGTTGACTATAAGTGATTCATGCCATGCCTCCTTCACTGGGACTGACAGACTCAGGGGCCATGCCTGTGAGAAACTACATTAAGTGTTTATGGGAGTAATTTGAGGTGTTCTGGGGTGTGTGTATGTGTGTGTGTGTGTGTGTGTGTGTGTGTGTGTGTGTATGTGTGTGTGTGTGTGTGTGTGTGTGAGAGAGAGAGAAGTTGGCCTAGAAGTTTAGTACAGTGGAAAAAATGGTGAACAATCTGAAGTGGAGGAAAAAGGAGTCTTACCAGACAGTCCCCTTCTCTCGAAAACAAACCAGTATCGCAAAAGGAAATATTTGCAGTCTGCTTTAGCCGGAGTTGAATCTCTCTCTCCCTCTCCTTCTCTCTCTCTCTCTCTCTTGCGCACACACACACACACACACACACACACACACACACACACAGTAAATCTGCTAGGCTCCATTCTAACAGCCCCGATTACTGCCTTGTCTACATTGTTATTGGCTCATTTTGGAGAATTAGTGGTTCCTCGAAGAATCTGAAAGAAAATCCTACAAAACCAAGTGCTTATGTGTTAAGATATTGAATCCGGGAAAAGTGGAGCTCACAACACTGCTCGATCTGTGAAGTGAGCCTGTCAAATGATTGGCTTGGACCAATTATATATCTCAGCATGGCAGATAATCAGAGTTGAATTTGTTAATGAGAAAATTATGCACGTCGGCATTCAGGATTTTTATAGTCTCAAAGAGCTGCTTGGCGTCCACATATAAACTCAGTTGCAATGTGGGAGGCGTGGCCTCTGTTATTGGGTCTCAATAAAGGAGGCGTGGCCTCTGTGTCTGCTTGTATCAGTGAAGGTGGAGGTGTGGTCTCTCTTCAAAGTAATGTAATATTTATTTCTCTCGCTTGACTCAGAGAGCTGAATTTCCGTAACTTCACGATGATCCACCTGAACGAGGAGTTTTCCCGAGGCCGAGGTCTGGACGTGGGTGCCCGAGCATGGAAAGGAGGAAACGTTCTGCTGTTCTTCTGTGACGTCGACATCGTCTTTACTGCTGACTTTCTCAACAGCTGCCGACTGAACACACAGCCAGGTCAGTACGAGAGGGTAAAATAAAATGTTGGTTTTTATACTGCTCGTGACCCTAAGAACACCATCGCCATCAGCGACAGTGAAGCATGGTGGCGGTAGCATTGTGTTAAAAGACAGGATTAAACCAGATACCCTGGAGCTTACACATTATGTTTTTGTTATGTTAGATAATATAACCCTCACTGTCGAGGCTTTAGCTTTTGTTACCCTTGAGCTTACACATGATCTTTTGTTTTGTAAGATAAATACAGCCCTCGCTGAGGTCTTAGTTTTTGCAGACAAGACACAACAATGATCAGTAGCATAGTTACAGACTAAATCCATAAAGTTTAGCTTCTGTTCACGTAAAGAATAATGAAGTGTGTGCTATGTTTTTTTTTGTTCTCTTCATCTCTTTCTTCCGCTCCTGCCTGAGTTTATGAAGGTACTCTGGGTGCTAGGTTTGCATCTGGTTTGTTTATATTGATTATGACAGAGAGGAAGTGAATATAGATTTACAAATCCATGCGTCTGTCTCTTTCAGGAAAGAAAGTGTTTTATCCGATTCTGTTCAGTCAGTACAATCCCGCAGTGATTTATGGAGGCAGCGATCACATCCCGCCTGTGGAGCAACAGCTGGTAATGAACCTCACGTTATTCAACACGCTGCTGATTTTTACACAGCTGAATTGTTAGGGATGTGTTCTTATAGCTGGTATAGCTCCGAGTGGAACAGCAGAGGAACCACAAGCTGATAGAGAAACGCTCTTGTTCCAGGAGTGAAAGAAATCAAAAAACATTCTAATATAACAAGAAAGGATCTGTCTGTCAGTCTATAAACCTCTGTTTGTCTGGTTTGTCTTGTCAGAAAGCTATCTTCTGTCTGTCTGTCATTCTACCCGTTTACCTGTCTGTCTGTCCTTCTGTCTGTCTGTCTTTCTAACTGTCTGCCTGGCTGTCTGTACGTCTGTCCATCAAGTTTCTGTCAGTCTGTCTTTCTACCTGTCTGCCTGACTGTCTGTACATCTGTCTATCATGTTTCTGTCAGTCTGTCCGTCTTTCTGTCTGTCTGTCTTTCTACCTGTCTGTCTGACGGTCTGTACATCTGTCTGTCATGTTTCTGTCAGTCTGTCTGTTTTTCTGTCTGTCTGTCTTTCTACCTGTCTGTCTGACTGTCTGTACATCTGTCTATCATGTTTCTGTGAGACTGTCTGTCTGTCTGTACTTCTGTCTGTCTGTCTTTATACCTGTCTGCCTGACTGTCTGTACATCTGTCTATCATGTTTCTGTCAGTCTGTCTATATTTCTGTCTGTCTGTCTTTCTACCTGTCTGTATTTCTGTCTGTCTGACTGACTGTCTGTACGTCTGTCCATCAAGTTTCTGTCAGTCTGTCTTTCTTCCTGTCTGCCTGACTGTCTGTACATCTGTCCATCATGTTTCTGTGAGACTGTCTGTCTTTCTGTCTATCTGTCTTTCTACCTGATAGCCTGACTGTCTGTACATCTGTCTATCATGTTTCTGTCAGACTGTTTGTCTGTCTGTCTTTCTGTCTGTCTGTCTTTCTATCTGTCTGTCTGACTGTCTGTACATCTGTCTATCATGTTTCTGTGAGACTGTCTGTCTGTCTGTCTGTCTGTCTTTCTACCTGTCTGCCTGACTGTCTGTACATCTGTCTATCATGTTTCTGTCAGACTGTCTGTCTGTCTGTCTGTCTTTCTATCTGTCTGTCTGACTGTCTGTACATCTGTCTATCATGTTTCTGTGAGACTCTGTCTGTCTGTCTGTCTTTCTGTCTGTCTGTCTTTCTACCTGTCTGCCTTACTGTCTGTACTTCTATCCATCATGTTTCTTTCAAACTGTCTGTCTTCCTGTCTGTCTACCTGACTGTCTGTACTTCTGTCCATCATGTTTCATCAGTCTGTCTGAGAGTTAAAAAGACATTAGTTTATAAATATGGACTGCAGAGAAAGTGTATGAATCACATTGGACCATGTTGAGACACACAGGATGAATATGTCACTGATGTGTGATGTTTCCTGTGCAGGTGATTAAGAAAGACACTGGATTCTGGCGGGACTTTGGTTTCGGGATGACCTGTCAGTACAGATCCGACTTCATCAACATAGGTATATATATGAGACCGAACACGACACGTACGCCTCTTTTCTTAGTGTGTGCACTTGATTAAATCATCATTCTGCAGCTTGAGTATACATGATGAAGGACAAGTGTGCTGCTGAGAGAGCCAATCAGATCAGCTGCTCTCTAAACAATTCCCTTTAAAAAGAATTTTTTTGTTTTTCTTTTCTTATTTTTCATGAATGTCCCATTTATGTCCGATTCACATTTAGTAATGAGCTGCTTGTTTTTTTGTAAATAAAATAATTCAGTCAGTTGTATCTATCTGGTACTTTGATGAAGTGGGTTATTAATATTGCAGTGTAGTGACATAAATAGTAAACATCCTCAAGACTCTAAATAAGTCAGGACTTTTAAGGCTTTGTTTGAAGTCCATCTAGAAAATACCATTTTGGCTTAGTGTTGTTGCTAAAAATGGCCCTTGATATGAAGTCATGTAAGCACAATGTTGGACTGAAGTGATTTTGGAAATGCCAGATTTAGAATCACACCCACGTTACTGCAGGCACGTCCATTTCTGACCATAAAACAGCTGGTAGAGAACAGAGAAAAATTGGTTTACGTCCAACCAAAGCAGAACTATGCATACACACACACACACACATACATATACACACACACATGCATCCTGTTTGCTGCTGATTGTATTCTCTGTCCTGTGTACTCAGGTGGATTTGATGTAGATATTAAAGGATGGGGCGGTGAGGATGTCCACCTCTACAGGAAGTACCTGCACAGTAACCTGCTGGTCATCCGCGCTCCGTCCCGCGGTCTTTTCCACCTGTGGCACGAGAAGCACTGCGACGATGAGCTTCTGCCCGAGCAATACAAGATGTGCATGCAGAGCAAAGCCATGAACGAGGCATCGCACGGACAGCTTGGAATGCTGCTCTTCCGACACGAGATCGAAGCTCACCTGCGCAGACAGAAGCAGCGCAGCGCCGCCAAGAAAGCCTGAAGCGTGGACCATGGTGATTTTACAGGCACACAAATAAAAAAAATACAATATAGAACACCTTCACATATGTATGTGAATTACACGGTCTTCTGTTTCTGTGCTGTTTTAATTACACACTTTTTGACTTCTCCTGAGTGAGGATTGTTTCGACTCAAGAACAGGTTATTTCCATGAAGCTTGTGACATTGAAAGGCGATACACTCAACCAGTCGAGTGGTGAAAGGGTCAACCGTGCTTGTTGCTAGGCAACTGGAAACATGGATGACGAGCAGAAGCTAGCCAATGACTGACGATAACGATATAAAAGAGCTAGCACATAGTATTTTACAATGTAATGGCACAGTAAATGACGAAGATTTCCTTCAGCAGCGTCTAAACAATAATTCTGTCACCCAACTCGTGGATGAATCTGACTCTCCTCAACATCATTTATGAATTATATTGTAGTTTGTGTAGTGTTTTATTTTGTTTTTCTCAGAATGCCGACCGATTTAGAAAACGTCCCAAACACCAGAACACAGAAGCCATCCTAATAATAGCTTCTTGAGAGACATTCCTTAATTTTTTTTACACCATGTTTATAAGGTATTTATTAAAAAGCTCTATGTTCTATGTTTTTTATCCATTTATAGTTTATAGAAGAAATTATGTCAAACATTCACTAAACGAGCTCTCAGACTCCATCCATAAATATGAAGTAAATCTCCTCAGCATCCCAACAAAAATCAGTTTAAGTAACTTGTTGCCATAGAAATGATTGTGTACTATAACAGCACACTGCAGCCAGAACTGTCAGAGACAATTAACCAACACCTTCTGACCAATCAGAAGCGAGAATTCAACATTGTCTGTAGTATAAGAAAACATAAAGAAAGCTATTTTCAATTTAACGGCCTGTGTTTGGTTTTAGCCGAGTGTGTTGATTTCATCTTCACACTAAATCATTAGCCCATTAGCTAGCTAGCTGCGGTGACTTTACATTTATGGCAACAACACCGCACGAACTGTATATTACTGCCCCAAAACACATTTTCTTAATCGATGTAAGCGGAATACTAATAATGAATGATTTTTAATGAGAACTCTTCTAAGAAGCACAAGCGTTTGGGATGTTTTAAACCTAGAAGCTGAAGAGACTCAACAGTAGCGCTCATTAGTTCATTGTGCCCCCTTTTGGTCAATGGCGGAACTGCAGCTAATGTTTTGTTTTGTTTTTTCTTTAATACAGTAACAAGTATTCTTGGTGAAATATTAAATAACCAAGATGACCAAGTTACAGCGAAACACCTTATGATAATTCCTTAATAACTAGTACTATATTTTAATGTTTGTTTATTTTTATTTTGGCAGTCTGAGACGATATCCCTATCAAAATAGCTATTCCAGATACAAAGGTGCACGTCACGTTAATCTCTTTATGATCTGGACTTTATTGTGGAAGATTATTCAGAAAGACTAGAGTGTTCATCAGTGTTGCACAAACCCTGTAGTTGAATTAAAAGCTACCCTTAATGTAATGTTACTTAAAAGTACAAAATCCTCAATTTTATTGATTTAGTTTAGCTGAATTAAAAAAAAAAATACTTGCTTTTAAATCGACTTAAATTATTATGCACTCTATAATATCATTTCTTAAGGGCTTTACAGTTATTTCTCTTAAAGCTTTCCATGTGAAAGTTTCTCTTTCAGATAGGGGTCTAAGTAGAACTGTTTAGAAAGCTGTCTGTAGTGTGAGATTGCGTGAGTGAACGAGAGTGTGTGTGTGCACCCTGCGATGGGTTGGCACTCCGTCCAGGGTGTATCCTGCCTTGATGCCCAATGACGCCTGAGATAGGCACAGGCTCCCCGTGACCCGAGTATAGATCGGATAAGCGGAAGGCAATGGGTGAATGAATGAGTTGAAACCCTTTATGGTAGGAAAAACACTTTACTGCAGGATTCAACATAGATTCATGAGGGAAAGCTTAATGTTTTTAGAAATATCGATTTTGAAACATTTCATAAAGGAGAATTGGCTCGCATACATTTAATTCGCTTTTGGAATTAATTACGTGAGTTGTGATGTAATGTTCGGCATGTATACATGGGTTTTCTGAGATTTTAGACAATCCGATTTTCTCGCTTTTAAAAATAGCAATTATTGACACGGTGGAGGGAAAAGTAGAATTTTGACATGCAGAGAGACTGTGCCATGCATGTCTCTAAAAGTTAATAAGTATTTTAATTAAGTAAAAAAAAAAAAAAAGCACTTATAGCAGGATATTGCATGTAATTACATGTTCAGCCTCTTCACTGATTTATTCATCAAATTTATCAATCCTCAATCTTCACTGATTCTTTTCTCATTGTTTTCATCGAAGTGTTATGTCTCGCTGTCTCTAAACAGGACACTTTACTGGATTTACATCATGCTTTATTACCAGGATTTCATTTTGTTCCATTTTGCTTCTGTAATTTACTTCAATTCTGATTTATTGTTTAGAGACAGAGTGAAAAAAAAATCTCCAATCTCTTATTTTCTCCAAATGCTGTTTATATACAAGGATTAATATGCACAAATGTATTTCTCCATTGTCTCATGAAGGTGAGAAAGGATATGAATAACACTTTTTTTTTGTTTTTTTCTGGGTTTTTTTACACTTTGATCCATATACGTGTTTATATTAATGTGTAGATCAGTAACAACCAAGAGGATGTTCAGTTTTATGAACAACAAGCCCTGGTCACAGTCACACTGAGTACATTTATCGATGTTGGAGATGTTGGAGGGAAAAAGACTTTTTAAAAAGCATGGTTTCTATCTGAAGTGCTTCAAACTGGAAATTACTGAAGGGATAAACTGGTGCTCACTTTGTCCTGAGGTTTTGCGTCGTCTTGTTTTTGAATGGAAAAAAAAACCCTGAAAATGTATAATTAATGTCTGAAGCAGACAGAAAAACAGTAGCGGTAGATATGACGAGTGGTTCAGCGAACTACGACTTTTATTTGTTTTGTTATACTGCTGATCGGGATTTCACTTTATTTCTGCTACAGAAAGGACAATTTTGTTCAAAAATGAGGTTTACATTTTAAAAGAATGCGCTAATACCAGTTATGTTTTTGTTGTTAACCTATTTGCGGGTGGCTTAGTGGTTAGCACGTTTGCCTCACACCTCCAGCGTCCTGGGTTAGTGTGTGTGTGTGTGTGTGTGTGTGTGTGTGTGTGTGTGTGTGGAGTTTGCATGTTCTCCCCGTGCTTGGTGGGTTTCCTCCGGGTACTCCAGTTTTCTCCCACAGTCCAAAGACATGCTTCTAGGCTGATTGGAGTCTCTAAATTGCCCGTAGTGTGTGATTGCATGAGTGAATGAGTGTGTGTGTGTGCCCTGCGATGGGTTGGCACTCCGTCCAGGGTGTATCCTGCCTTGATGCCCAATGACGCCTCTCCGTGACCCGAGAATAAATAGAATAGGCACAGACAATGGAAAAAAGAAAAAGATATTTGCGACAATAGCGGCACATAGTGGCAGGAAGTAGAAGCCTGATTTCTTGGAATTACGTTGTTCCTGCGGTTAGAAAAGAAGGTTATAAGTTCAATTCCCAGCACAGAGTGACTGTACTTCAGACATTTCATGCTTAACTCTTCAGTTTAGTGATTTCAGATCAAATCATCTGCCAAATAAATAAATAAATGTGATATGTGATACAAGTTCTCAGCCAAGGACCATTCAGTGTGACTGGGATTTGTATTATTATGATTATTTTATGATTATTTTTTGATGCATTATGAATTAAGTTAAATTAAATAAGCCATATTTAGCCATATTTAGCGTTATTAGTATTGATTAGACATCCTCCAACACCCATTTAGGTCATTTCATTTATATAGAAGAAGTTAAAGGACAATGTGTTGCTGAAACAGGAAATGAAAAATCGGGAAGAGGAAAAGAAAAGGTTTAGGATGTTTCCGAGACGATAACTGATGGGCAGACGGAGTGATGTAGTGTTTAGCTTCCCGTATTTAACCTATAATATAAGAGACTTCTATTTATTTATCTTATACATTATTATTGAACCATTGAACCATAAAATGAAAAACCTTTGCACAGAAGAAATATGAATGATTCCCACAATTCCTATAATAATATTAATAATAATAATTAATAATAATAATAATACAGTTACATATGTCTGTGTAACACACTGAGCTTCTCTGTGTTTAAATGCCTTTTACGGCAGATTGTTCTGATAAATACTCATTCAGTTGAATGGATTGATGAATTTTCAAGCTTGTGTTATTGTGTTTTTTAAGCAGATTTGTGGACACAGGGATGAAATTTGAATTAAAATATTCTAATAAAAATGTGTCTTGTCTTGTGTTCGGCAGATTCACACACACACGCACACAAACACACACACCTAGAACTGAAATGAAGTAATAAAGTTGTACCAGTTCACCTCGTCTCATACAATAGCTGAAATAGAAGTGGATAAATTGCAGTAACTAAAGGAACTGAACCGGTTAAAACTAGAAACCTATAACAAAAAACATACACTCTAGCATTAAATACTAGTCTTGGAAGGCTTTCCACGAGATGTTGGAGTGTGACTGTGGGGATTTGTGTTCTTTCACAAATGGGCGAGGAGGTCCTGCGGTTCAGTTCATCTCAAAAGTGTTGAGTAGGGTTAAAGTCAAGGTTTTAATCAGGACACGTGAGTTGGTACACACCAAACATGTCTTCATTTCCCTTGCACAGGGGCATCGTCATGCTGGAGCAGTGTTTAGTTCCAGTCAAGGGAAACTGTAATGTTCCAGCATACAGAGACATTCTGTACGATTGCGTGCTTCACTTTTATTGAAGAACCACATATGGGTGTGATGGTCAGGTGTCCACAAACTTTGGTCAAATAGTGTGCTTTACAAATAAAACATATAACAATGTCATTGCAGTTAAAGAATTTATGTTAACTCTATAATGAATTCAGAACCTACGCTAATATGTGCTTAAAATTTCACAAAAGCTCCCGGTTACACAATTTCACTTGACTATATATAGTTTTAGAAGGGAAATGATTTATAATCACACTCCAGTGTCACCCAGATGTGTCTGGTTCCTCTCAAGGTTTCTTCTTCATGTCGTCTCCGGGAGTTTTTTCTTACCATCGCCACCTTTGGCTTACTTATCAGTGATAAATAGAAAAGAAAATTCGAAACGTTGTCATTATTTTGAATTTTGACATTTCTGTAAAGCTGCTTTGAGACAATGTGCAATGTCCAAAGCTCTTGATAAGATAAGATGGGGCACACGGTGGCTTAGTGGTTAGCACGGTTGCCTCACACCTCCAGGGTTGGGGGTTCGATTCCCACCTCTGCTGTGTGTGTGTGTGTGTGTGGAGTTTGCATGTTCTCCCTGTGCCTCAGGGGTTTCCTCCGTGTACTCCGGTTTCCTCCCCCGGTCCAAAGACATGCAGTGTAGGTTGATTGGCATCTCTAAATTGTCCGTAGTGTGTGTGTGTGTGTGCCCTGTGATGGGTTGGCACTCCGTCCAGGGTGTATCCTGCCTTGATGCCCAATGATGCCTAAAATAGGCACAGGCTCCCCGTGACCCAAGAATAGATCGGATACGCGGTAATGAATGAATGAGTTATCAAAACATAGCTTCTTCTTTTCTTTTATCAGCCTCAGATTTGTAGATATATCACTATTGCTTACAGAGCCTATTTTTCATTCATTCATTGTCTATACCGCTTATCCGAACTATTCTCAGGTCACCTGTGCCTATCTCAGGCGCCATTGGGCATCAAGGCAGGATACACCCTGGACGGAGTGCTAACCCATCACAGGGCACACACACACTCCGGACAATTTAGAGATGCCAATCAACCTACACTGCATGTCTTTGGCCCTGGGGGAGGAAACCGGAGTACCTGGAGGAAACCCCTGAGGCACGGGGAGAACATGCAAACTCCACACACACCCCGGCGGAGGCGGGAATCGAACCCCCAACCCTGGAGGTGTGAGGCAAATGTGCTAACCACCAAGCCATCGTGCCCACCCCCAGCCTATTTTTATTTTATTATATTTTAATTGGTCTTAATATTTTTGGAAAATTGTTACTTACATCATATTATGGAGCTATATCTTTGAGAACATATTATCAATTATAGAACAGAGATTTTCATTATTATTATTATTATTATTATTATTATTATTATTATTATTATTATTATTATTATTATTATTCATTACATCTTATAACCTTTTCACAAAATGAGAAGAAGAATAAAAACTGTCCTCATAGCTTGTTACAGGCACTGTGTTGGATTATCATTATTATTATTATTATTATTATTATTATTATGAAGAACCCTAGTTCACACTGACACAGAAACTTTTTATTTCATTTTAATTATGATTTTTCCTTTAAAATAGCGTCAGCCGTCAAAAACCCACTAATGTGGCCAAAATATTAAATACAGTGTTGTAGTATCTCGGATGTGAGTAATGTGCTTACTGAAATATCCAGTAGGTGGCGGTATTGCACTGTTATACTTACCTAGTGTGGCGCCTAGAGAGAAAACCAGCAGAAGAGTCATGGTTGGTTATGTCTAAGACATCTGAGAGCTTTGCTTTGATTTTTATTATTAAAACATTTATTGTGCTGAATCAAAATTCCTCGCGTTTGAGTTGACCGGGCACACGTGTGTGTGTGTGTGTGTGTGTGTGGGTACACAGTCCTCACCTGTAGAGAGCAGCAAGTTGCTATTCATCATGTTTAATCTTAGCAATTCAAGGCGAATGGACTTGCTTTATAATCCCTTCACTACAGGCTGGAAAATATGCTCTCATGGTGTTCCCCATATTCCTTCAGCTCTATTTTCCCCTGATATGACTCATTAAGGGAAATTACAGACAGTGAAGCGTGACTCACTAACACTACACCTTCAAAAATCCATTTTGCATGCGTTACTTAACCTCCATGCTTTTTAAATGTTAATACAGAAGATATACTTTTAAAAACTAAAATATAGAATACAGCCCTTCTTAGTCATTAACTACTTCAGCAATTTGAGCAACAGTAGCTCGTCTGTTGGATCGGATCACACGGGCCAGCCTTCGCTCCCCACGTGCATCACTGAGCCTTGGTCACCCATGACCCTGTCGCCAGTTCACCACTGTTCCTTCCTTGGACCACTTTTGATAGATACTGACCACTGCAGACCGGGAACACCCCACAAGAGCTGCAGTTTTGGAGATGTTCTGATCCAGTGGTCTAGCCATCACAATTTGGCCCTTCGTCAAACTCGCTCAAATCCTTACGCTTGCTCATTTTTCCTGTTTCTAACACATCAACTTTGAGGACAAAATGTTCACTTGCTGCCTAATATATCCCACCCACTAACAGGTGCCATGATGAGATCATCAGTCTTATTCAGTGTTATTATTTGTATTTTTGTGTGTGTGTGTGTTGTACCTTATTACTGTCTAAGCTGCAGTAACTATCTATCTATCTATCTATCTATCTATCTATCTATCTATCTATCTATCTATCTATCTATCTATCTATCTATCTATCTATCTATCTATCTATCTATCTCACAGTATTCACTGATTATTTAAGGTCATAACAGGTGACTTTGTGAAAATACCTCTGCTCTGGATGTTGACTCTGGATGTTTTTCTGTTAATGGAACGTAATATTTAGGAAACATGGGAGAGAAACGCTGGGGTTTGGTAATACAGGGTTGATTTGAGTTCTGTTTTCTAGGAAATTGGGAAATACTGTAGAACCCTTGGGATATACAAAAACTGGCAATATATTTTGGTTACTATGAAATTTAGTTAGGGAATGTAGAGACCTGGCAGAACAGGACCTAGAGCAATAGGATCCTGGACAATCCTGGAAATTTAGGGTCCTTTCCTTAAAAATGTCACTTGGGAATATTAGCAAGAAGAACATTGGGCTGTTTCATAGAAAAATTCATTTAAGCACCAGAGAACCTTGAGAATATAAGATCTATGGAAAATCAGCCCCTGGGAATAATGGGTCTTGGGAAGAAAGAGTTTTTCCCCTTGAAAATTCCTACTAGTGCACAGAAATCCTTAGGAATGCTCTGTAGATCTCAGCAATGTTGGATCTTGAAAATATATTTCTTTCCTCCACACTTTCATTCTGGGAAGAACAACCACTTGTAATGTACAGCACTGGGGACATCATGGTTTTATCTTTAAAAATATGACTTAGAGAACATGAGGAAGCACAGCATCCTGGGAAATCTTTCTGTACAAAACAGAGAAGAGTAAAGCCATAGACCAGACTGATGGCTGCTGATGCCGCAGTAGGTTTCACGCTCAGGTCACTGAACATTTAACGGCTTCAGCAGAAAGGAAATAAGGCTGATTCTCATACTTATAAGTTGCTCCTGCTCCTTGAATATATGCAGTTATAGAAATGATTTAATCACACACTCCGGTGTCACCCAGATGAGGGTGAGGTTCCTTTTGAGTCTGGTTCCTCTTAAAGTTTCTTCCTCACATCGTATCAGCGTTCTTCCTCACCACCGTCACCTCTGCCTTGCTCATTAGGGATAAATATAAATTGAAATTGTAAACTAAAATCTAATTCAAATCTGTAAAGCTGCTATGTGACAACATCCATCATTAAAAGCACTATACAAATAAAATTGAATAAAATTGAATTAAAGCAGGTGTCTCTCTATATATAAGCAGCACAAATGGAAGAGGAATAATGTCTAAAGAAAGTGATGTTTTCTCTCATAATAGCTAGAACACTAAATGACAGATGTACAGAAAGAGGAAATGTATATTTCGCCTTTTAAGCTTAGATTAAACTTCCACATCTCTCCACAATTGTGTTTCTGATAATCCACAGTGACCTGATAATACATCCAGCAACCTTGCTCTTAAGGTCACAGTAGTAGTACCGAATACTTCACCAGTCTGCAGAATATTATCAGCATCCAAAGTCCAGCAGGATAACTGAGGATAACTGCTGAGCTTTGCTACTTGTGAAGAGACTCTTGTATTAACTGTACACTAACAGTCATGACTGAGTTACTATTTGTCATTTTTTCATTTACAAATATTTCTAAAATGTTATGGCACTGATCAGCCATAACATTATGAGCAGTGAGAGGTGAAGTGAATAACACTGATGATCTCCTCATCATGGCACCTGTTAGTGGGTGGGATATATTAGGCAGCAAGTGAACATTTTGTCCTCAAAGTTGATGTGTTAGAAGCAGGAAAAATGGACAAGTGTAAGGATTTGAGCGAGTTTGATGAAGGGCCAAATTGTTATGGCTAGTCGACTGGATCAGAGCATCTCCAAAACTGCAGCTCTTGTGGGGTGTTCCCGGTCTGCAGTGGTCAGTATCTATCAAAAGTGGTCCAAGGAAGGAACAGTGGTGAACCGGAGACAGGGTCATGGGCGACCAAGGCTCATTGATGCACGTGGGGAGCGAAGGCTGGCCCGTGTGATCCGATCCAACAGACGAGCTACTGTTGATGAAATTGCTGAAGAAGTTAATGCTGGTTCTGATAGAAAGGTGTCAGAATACACAGTGCATGACGGGTCAGGGCTGTTTTGGCAGCAAAATGGGGACCAACTCAATATTAGGCAGGTGGTTATAATGTTATGTCTGATGTATGTACGTTACAGATAAAAAAAAAAATTTTTGTAATCTAACCTACAAAATGTACACTTGTCATGCTTAAAACAGAATTTTTGGACTATTTCACAAGTCATAAGTCACCTGTTCAACAGGAAACTGCATCATCTGAATTTCTTAAAGATCATGGGAAGAGCGCATGTGATATTGAGTGATATGTTTTAAGCACATCATAAGTTGTTAAGGTCCTCATGCCATGATTTTGTGTATTTTATGCTAAACAAAACTCAAATGCTAAACTCAATAAAAAATGTTCATTTTTGAAGCTGTTACTCATTTAAGAATAAAATGCAGCTGTCTTGAGCAACGAAACCTTGTAAAAAAAAAAAAAATAATAGATTTTTTCTGAAGGTTTAATGCATGCTTTATTACATTTCATTTGGAAACTGTGAGCTACAAATATCACCCAACTTCAACAGATTCTTCCTTTGTTGTAGCAAATGATAAAAGCTCTCATATACAGTACAAAGTCCAGCAAGAAATCCCAAAGCAATTTCTCAACCATCTACAAGGTTTTGTCACACGACTTGCACGATGCCCTTTACAGCAGTGTCGTAAGGGGTTTATTTTCGTACAGTCACGATGCTTATTTGGTTGGGTGTGAACTTAATTTCCCTGTTCTTACATATTTGCTATTTTCATAGTCAGGAATGGACACGCCTTTGCTGAAGTAGACAGGGCGGCAAAACAAGACATGTGCCTTTTAAAATCTGGTATTCACAAAGCTAACAATCAGCGAGCTCATTATCACGAGAGCTAAAATATCGACATAAATCTCTATGTGAAATAACACATTCTGCTGGGTCACCGCCTGTGCTGAGGGTCACTACGATACACAGAAAACTTGTTACACAACAACACACACACCCACACACACCAGTGCTGTGATCTACTGAATAAATATTAATTGCTATATGGTCAACATTTGTGCTTACAACATTATATATATAATATGTGTATATACTTATATATACTAATATATTTGTGTGTGTAGTAAAATGTAAACTGTAATTTTATATAGCATGTAAGAATACAGCAAGATATATAAGGCAGCAAGTGAACATTTGTGTCCTCAAAGTTGATGTGTTAGAAGCAGGAAAAATGGACAAGCGTAAGGATTTGAGCGAGTTTGACGAAGGGCCAAATTGTGATGGCTAGACCACTGGATCAGAGCATCTCCAAAACTGCAGCTCTTGTGGGGTGTTCCCGGTCTGCAGTGGTCAGTATTTATCAAAAGTGGTCCAAGGAAGGAACAGTGGTGAACTGGTGACAGGGTCATGGGCGGCCAAGGCTCATTGATGCACATGGGGAGTGAAGGTTGGCCCGTGTGGTCCGATCCAACAGACGAACTACTGTTGCTCAAATTGCTGAAGAAGTTAATGCTGGTTCTGATAGAAAGGTGTCATAATACACAGTGCATGAAGGGTCAGGGCTGTTTTGGCAGCAAAAGGGGGACCAACACAATATTAGGCAGGTGGTCATAATGTTATGCCTGATCAGTGTATAGTGCATAGTGTATACTAATATATAGCTCCAGAATTATTGGCTCCCTTAGTTAAAAAAGAAAGGGTGAGTGGAAAAAAAGCTTAAGACAAAAATGTCTTTGTGGTTAATGAGCTTAATCTCACACTGAAAATATGAGTCTGATTTCACAGAATTACAGTATATTATTGTTTAACAAAACAATGTGCATCATTTATTGTCACCCGGGGAACTTCTTAAAGCTAGAGTATAAGTGAAGCTTGTTTTCCATTTCCCTTGTATATTTCACTTTTTATGAAACTCTCAATACTTTCTTTTTCTGAAAAGTAGTGCAGTGTTCAGGGTCATGTGGGATCTGGAGCCTCACACACACATTCACATGCTCACACCTAAAGGCAATCCAGCACAGTAATATCACTTCTCTACATGTTTGTGGACAATAGGAGGAAACTGGAGAACCCTGAGGAACCCCAGGTGAACATGGTGAGAACCTGTGAAACTCCATACGAGACAGTAATCCGAGCTCAGGGTCAAACCAGTGACCTCGGAGCTGTGAGGTGGCAGCACTGCCCGCTGTATCACGGTTGCTGCCTACAGTTTTAACTCAACTGTTGTTCAAATCAAAATCATGAAAGAACAAAACAAAATTGTTTAGGAAGAAAAATCACGATAAAGGAGGAAAAGTTGACCTCACACCAGTGACCTTCCTTTATGTACTAAACAAAAAGAGGAAAATGTTTTTTTCTCTCACACGAATAAATGCTTCATTCTTTATTTTTACAGCAGTGCATTGTGTATACACGTACAAACCCCCAAAGCAGCATGTGAGCCAGATAAAAATATCAAACACATTATTTGTTATGAGGATTAACATTCTTATCAGGATCATGAACAGTGGAACAGTTTATGTTCGAGTGTGTACTGCTGAGATTTTATTTAACGAGTGTTTTAAGCAGGTATACCATTCAAGAAAGCATGTAAGCAGAGACATGCTGATGTGTGAGGTATTTAAGATCCTTCTGGATGCATAAAGCCCGTAAAAGTGTTTGTTTTTTAGTTGATTAATGTGTACACCGATCAGGCATAACATTATGGCCACTGACAGGTGACGTGAATAACACTGACTATCTCCTCATCCTTTTTCATTTACAAATATTTCTAAAATGTTATGGCTGATCTAAAAACACTGATCAGCCATAACATTATGAGCAGTGACAGGTGAAGTGAATAACACTGATGATCTCCTCATCATGGCACCTGTTAGTGGGTGGGATGGGGATTAACACAATATTAGGCAGGTGGTGATAATGTTATGCCTGATCGGTGTATATAATATACAAGTGTTTTTACAATAAACATCTTTAATTTAGAAAATAGCTGATTGAAATTCTAACTGAATTGTTGACACTAGATAAGAGTGAAAATGTCTTAATAAAATGCTAGAAATAACCTTTTCAGCCAAAAATCCGCCTAAATTTAGACCTCTTGTGTACTTTGAAACTTCTTCTTTCGGCTTTTCCCTTCAGGGGTCTCCACAGCGAATCGTCTCTCTCCACCTATCCCTATCTTCTGCATCCTCAACCCTTGCACCCACTAGCTTCATATCCTCATTAATTCCATCCATATACCTCCTCTTTGGCCTTCCTCTTTGCCTCCTGCCTGGCAGCTCCATGTCCAACATTCTCCTACCAATATACTCACTCTCCCTCCTCTGAACATGTCCAAACCATCTTAATCTGGTCTCCCTAACTTTGTCCCCCAAACATCCAACATGAGCTGTCCCTCTGATGTACTCGTTACTAATCCTGTCCAATCTTGTCACTCCCAAAGAGAACCTCAACATCTTCAGCTCTGCTACCTCTAGCTCTGACTCCTGTCTCTTCCTCAGTGACACTGTCTCTAAACCATACAGCATGGCCGGTCTCACAACTGTCCTGTACACCTTCCCCTTGATTCTTGCTGATATTTTCTAATCACACAGAACTCCCGACACCTTTCTCCACCCATTCCAACCTGCCTGCACTCGCTTCTTTACCTCTTTCCCACACTCTCCATTACTCTGGACTGTTGACCCCAAGTACTTAAACTCCTGTACCTTCTCTCACCTCTTCACCCTGTAACCTTACTGTTCCACTTCCCTCCCTTTCATTCACACACATTTTTTTTGTACTCAGTCTTACTACAACTGACTTTCATTCCTCTTCTCTCCAGCACAAACCTCCACCTCTCCAGGTTTTCCTCCACCTGCTCCCTGCTCTCACTACAGATCACAATGTCATCTGCAAACATCATTGTCCAAGGAGACTCCTGTCTGACCTCCTCTGACAACTGGTCCATCATTATAGCAAACAGGAAGGGGCTCAGAGCCGATCCCTGATGCAGTCCCACCTCCACATTGAACTCCTCTGTCTGACCTACAGCACACCTCACCACTGTCCTGCTCCTCTCATACATGTCCTGCACCACTCTGACATACTTCTCTGCTACTCCTGACTTCCTCATACAGTACCACAGCTCTTCTCTTGGCACCCTGTCACACGCTTTCTCCAAGTCTACAAACACACAGTGCAACTCCCTCTGACCATCCCTATACTTCTCCATCAAAATTCTCAGAGCAAAAATTGCATCTGTTGTGCTCTTTCTGGGCATGAAGCCATACTGCTGCTCACAAATTTCCACTACCTTCCTTAACCTAGCTTCCACTACTCTTTCCCATAGCTTCATTGTATGGCTCATCAACTTTATCCCCCTATAGTTACTGCAACTCTGCACGTCACCCTTATTCTTAAAGATCGGCACTAACACACTTCTTCTCCATTCCTCAGGCATCCTCTCACTCTCTAAAACCCTGTTAAACAAACTAGTTAAAAATTCCACTGCTGCCTCTCCCAGACACTTCCAGACCTCCACCGGGATGTCGTCAGGACCAACTGCCTTTCCACTTTTCATCCTCTTCAAAGCCTTCCTGACTTCATCCTTTCTAATCTTATCTACTTTCTGTTCCACAGAGTTCACCCCTTCTACTCTTTTTTCCCTCTCATTTTCCTCATTCATCAGCTCCTCAAAGTACTCCTTCCATCTCCTCTGTACACTCTCCTCACTTGTGAGCACCCTTCCATCTCTATCCTTAATAACTCTAACTTGCTGCACATCCTTCCCATCTCGATCCCTCTGCCTAGCTAACCTGTACAAGTCCTTCTCTCCTTCTCTAGTGTCTAACCTAGTGTACAACTCGTCATATGCCTTCTGCTTGGCCTTAGACACCTCCCTCTTCACTCTGCGCTGTAACTCCTTGTATTCCTGTCTATTCTCTTCAGTCCTGTCCATGTCCCACTTCCTCTTGGCTAATCTCTTCCTCTGGATACTATCCTGAACTTCCTCATTCCACCACCAAGTCTCCTTATCTTCTTTCCTCCTTCCAGATGACACACCCAGCACCTTTCTCCCTGTCTCCCTGATCACTTCTGCTGTAGTTTCCCAGTCATCTGGCAGCACTACCTGACCACCCAGAGCCTGCCTCAACTTCTGTCTAAATTCCTCACAACATTCCTCCTTTTTCAGCTTCCACCACTTGGTTTTCTTCTCTATCTTTGACCTCTTCGTCTTACAGACCAACAAAGTCATCCTACACACCATTATCCTATGCTGTCTGGCTACACTCTCTCCCACTACCACTTTACAGTCACTAATCTCTTTCAGATTGCCTCTTCTACATAGGATGTAGTCTACCTGTGTTCTCCTACCCCCACTTTTGTAAGTCACTCTATGCTCCTCCCTCTTCTGAAAATAAGTGTTAACCACAGCCATGTCCATCCTCTTAGCAAAGTCCACTACCATCTGTCCTTCTAGGTTCCTTTACTTAACTCCAAACTTGCCCATCACCTCCTCATCACCTGTGTTCCCCTCACCAACATGTCCATTAAAATCCGCTCCTATCACCACTCTCTCACCCGTGGGAATACTCTCCATCACCTCATCTAATTCACTCCAGAATCTCTCTTTCTCCTCTAACTCACAACTTACCTGTGGGGCATAACCACTAACAACATTCAACATCACCCCTTCAAACTCTAACTTCAGACTCATCACCCTGTCTGACACTCTCTTCACCTCCAGAACATTCCTCACAAACTCCTCCTTCAGGACCACACCTTCCCCATTTCTCTTACTATCCACACCATAATAAAACAGCTTGAATCCTGCTCCTATACTACGAGCCTTGCTACCCTTCCACCTGGTCTCCTGTACACACAGTATATCCACCTTCCTTCTCTCCATCATATCAGCCAGCTCTCTACCTTTCCCTGTCATAGTACCAACATTCAGAGTTCCTATTCTCAGTCCTACACTCTTACCTTTCCTCTTCTCTCTCTGTCTGCGCACTCTCCTCCCTCCTCTACTTCTTCGACCAACAGTAGCCCAATTTCCACCGGCGCCCTGTAGGCCAACGGCGCCGATGGCGGTCGTTGTTAACCCGGGCCTCGACCGATCCGGTATGAAATTCGTGCTGACGATTCGCATGGTTAAATTTGGCAATGTTTTACGCCGGATGCCCTTCCTGACGCAACCCTCTCTATTTATCCGGGCTTGGGACCGGCACAGAAGTCACTGGACTGTGATCCCCATGGCTAGATTGTGTACTTTGAAACGATTCCTCTAATTATTTTAGGAAGGAAATATCTCCACTTTAGTTTCAGTAAGGGTTTTGGTGTAGTAGTGAATAAAGCGTGTAAACCGCAGACTTCCTCCCACAAGATACTATTTTGATTCATAAGGCAAAGTTTCTGTAGCTGGTGATATCACTGAATTTACTACGATATGATACTACACCATAGAGTTTAGTAGCCTCCGGTCGATAAGTATCCAACCTTCACCTTGTTAGCATTTTCATGCACAAGTTGATAGATAGATAGATAGATAGATAGATAGATAGATAGATAGATAGATAGATAGATAGATAGATAGACAGACAGATGGAGATAGATAGATAGATGGATGGATGGATGGAAGGATGGACGGACGGACGGACAGACAGACAGACAGACAGAAAGATAGATAGATAGACAGACAGATATATAGACAGACAGACAGATAGACAGACAGACAGACAGAAAGATAGATAGACAGACAGAAAGATGGATAGATAGACAGACAGAAAGATAGACAGACAGACAGATAGACAGACAGACAGAAAGATAGACAGACAGACAGACAGAAAGATAGACAGACAGACAGACAGACAGACAGAAAGATCAGTGAATACTGTGAGATAGATAGATAGATAGATAGATAGATAGAGACAGACAGATAGACAGAAAGATAGATAGACAGACAGACAGACAGATAGATAGATAGATAGATAGATAGATAGATAGATAGATAGATAGATAGATAGACAGACAGAAAGATAGATACAGACAGACAGATAGATAGATAGATAGATAGATAGATAGATAGATAGATAGATAGATAGATAGATAGACCAGTGAATACTGTGAGATAGATAGATAGATAGATAGATAGATAGATAGATAGATAGATAGATAGATAGATAGAGACAGACAGATAGACAGAAAGATAGATAGACAGACAGACAGACAGACAGACAGATAGATAGATAGATAGATAGATAGATAGATAGACAGACAGAAAGATAGATACAGACAGACAGATAGATAGATAGATAGATAGATAGATAGATAGATAGACAGACAGACAGATCAGTGAATACTGTGAGATAGATAGATAGATAGATAGATAGATAGATAGATAGATAGATAGATAGAGACAGACAGATAGACAGAAAGATAGATAGACAGACAAACAGATCAGTGAATACTGTGAGATAGATAGATAGATAGATAGATAGATAGATAGATAGATAGATAGATAGATAGATAGATAGATAGAGACAGACAGATAGACAGAAAGATAGATAGACAGACAGACAGATCAGTGAATACTGTGAGATAGATAGATAGATAGATAGATAGATAGATAGATAGATAGATAGACAGACAGACAGACAGACAGATCAGTGAATACTGTGAGATAGATAGATAGATAGATAGATAGATAGATAGAGACAGACAGACAGACAGAAAGATAGATAGACAGACAGACAGACAGACAGATCAGTGAATACTGTGAGATAGATAGATAGATAGATAGATAGACAGACAGACAGACAGATAGATAGATAGATAGATAGATAGATAGATAGATAGATAGATAGATAGACAGACAGACAGATCAGTGAATACTGTGAGATAGATAGATAGATAGATAGATAGATAGATAGATAGAACTAAAACACCAGTTGTCCGTTCATTTCTAATAGTTGCCTCAAATCTAAAATCGAATCGAGGTAATGTTTTTCAATCAACAACACACACACACACACACACACACACACACACACACACACACACACACAACGGTTTGTAAGGTAGAGAAATGAAAAAAAAACAACATTGCCAAAACGTGACCTCGTTATATCTTTCGTGCGCCCTCTAGGTGTGAACCAACCGGAAGTGGTTACAGAGTGGGAGTTTTTTTTATAAAAAAAAAATAAAGTAAATAAAACTAAAAAAAAGTGGGAGTTCCCTGTTTCTAAAAAAACTCCGGTAGTTGTGTTATGATCTGCGGCTATGGGCGTGTCCGAGGCGTTCGCTCTCTCTCTCTCTCTCTCTCTCTCTCTCTCTCTCTCACACACACACACACACACACGCACACTCACGCACACGCCGTCGTGACGTCGTAACCAGAGAAAAAGACACTCCGCTCATGACGGACTGTTCAGGTCTCCGCTCGGCTTGAAATGCTTGGTCCGTCTTATCATACACGGCAATTCAGCAGCTTCTTGCTCTCTTTCCTCTTGTAATATGTCCACTTCCGGGTGAATATTATTATTATTATTATTATTATAATCATCATTATTATTATTTTTTATTATAACCACATTTATTATTAGAGCGATTTATTAATATGTTATTTCCGGTCGTCGTCAGTCGCTGTAACATCGCCTCTGATGGGCTGACGCTGACTTAAACCCCCGTTTCGTTATGGTCTGACTCTGAGTTTTTCCCGCAGCTGCCAGTCGGTGGTGTGAAACTGAGGGACACCGAGCTCACGCGCATTCGTTAATTCAGGACGCTTTGAAGATGTTTGACGCGCACGGGATTCCCTTCGTCCTGCTGGACATCGTCTGTCTCATCCTAGGTATGTGTCTTAATCTGTCCATTTCCAAACCTGCGCTTTCATACCGTTTTCTGGTAAGGGCTGCACGGTATATATCATCCACCGGTTATCGCGATAGTACCGGCTTTGTTCTTAGCGATATTTCACACGATGCTGCTCCAGAATGTGCAGATACTTATATCTGAATCACAATATAGAGAAAAATACAGCTAAATGGAAATATTTAACTATATGATATGATGATATGATGTTCATATGGTGCAGCCCTGAACCCAGTGGAAAAAAAAAAAAAAAAATCTAATTTCTTACCTCAAATGTACTCAAGAAGCCGAAACAGGGTTGTGTCTGAAATTTGCTTTATTTTATTTAGGCAAAAAATGTTCGATCACAGAGGTCTATCTCAACCCAAAAATATTTTCTGAGATATAAATAAACACCAAATGTTCATATGTTAGCCTCAGGCAACATGTTTAATTTATGTAACTTTGTCTTTCATCGTACATTCACACTGTCAAGTGATTAAGCAAAAGGTGACTGTTCGTTTGCCCTGAAGACTCAATTCTATGTAAATTAGCTTCAACACGTCAGGGCTCTTTGTACAATATCGATTATATGTACCTTCCTGCTCGGATCGTTTCTACTGTTTGGTCAGATTCCGTCTCGATTCCCGACTCAGCTTTAATTCCTAGCCGCCGTTCCCGGATGTCAGTTTCACATCCTCACTAAATATGAGAAGAAGTCTAAAGCGTGGAAGGATGGAGCAGAGCTGAAGTCTGGTGAGCGTCACAAACTACGACGTCTCGCAAATAAAACATTAACAATATAGAGCGTTTGTCTAGGACTCAACATCCAGTCACTAAAGACAAAGACACTAACACTAAATGTCCTGGCTGATTGACTGCATTTGAGGTGAGAGGCTTAGAAAATGGGGCAGATTTGTATTTACTTCTCACTTAATCCTGAGGGCTGAAGGATTTTCTTTAATA
The DNA here is from genome assembly GCA_033459395.1 of Hemibagrus guttatus. NCBI lineage: Eukaryota > Metazoa > Chordata > Actinopteri > Siluriformes > Bagridae > Hemibagrus > Hemibagrus guttatus. The sequence goes on along the minus strand of JAUCMX010000015.1, from coordinate 20,127,809 downwards.
TCAGTGATATCCTGATAGTTGTGTCTTTTTTTTCATGAACACATTCATCTGCTTTTAGTCTCTGTGTATGTAGGTGTTTGTGTGTGTGTGTGTGTGTGTGTGTGTGTGTTTTGTTGAGTTGCTCCACCAGATCGTACCCAGTTTATCATGTTGTCATTATAAAGGTCACAATAATCTTTACAAAAAAAAAAAAATAACCTGTCTGGGAAGAACATGAACACACACACACCCTCTGTTAAACCACCCTGCATCAACAAAGCTACTGGGTTGGCAGTGTTTTCCATTACGTGTGACATTTCTTATGCATATGAGGAACATATTCAGACACTGTCCAACTCCCCGCATCTTAGTGATAACACGGGTGTGTTAAAATGACAGACCATCTCATGAATCTTTCTATCACATGAAAATGCTTGGAACTAATATATATTCTGAGAATTAGAGCAGGGCGGTGTGACCTGATGCTGATTTGGGGTATAATTGCTTGGCTGCTTGCTTGAGGGTGGAGTATTGCGTGTCTCATCAGTACATTTACAACATTTAATCCATTATTAATGATATAACATGCTGTCGTGCTGGAGTGAAAACCTTGTCCTTTAAAAAAACACACGAATAATCAGTTTAATGAGCTGTAAAGAGGAATATAGCCGTTAAAAAAAAATGAACAAAAACAAACAGACAAAAAATTCTGAATGGAAACGTAAAGGAGATTTATGTTATTTATGATATTGCCATTATATTATATTTATTTTTTGTGGGTGAAATTGAAAGTTTAGTCGGAATTCAGGACTGACATGTCGTAGCCATTTAAGCAAGATTTGAATGTTAGGTATAATAAATATCCACAGTTTATTCTGACCTGGTGATATGCTTTTTGTTCTATCAACAGTCTAATTTAATGTAAATAATTTAACGTAAATTTATAACGTAAACTATAACTTTCAGTTTAAAAGAGGACGTGTTTTCCAGAAGTTTCCTCCTAACATGTGATAGATAGAAGTTTAATTAAATGTAGGAAACATGATGCACTGAAAAATAGGAAAGAATATATATACAGTCTGATTTAAAACGACATTTCTGAACAAAACGTGATCCGTCGCTTATACTAAAATTCATTTGATTCGATTCAATTTATTTGTATAGCGCCTTTTACAATGGACGTCGTCTCAAAGCAGCTTTACAAAAGTAGAGAAACTGAGAAAGGAGGAAAAAAACAGAATTTTTCAATTAAATTATTAAACTATTTTATCCCTAACGAGCGAGCCTGTGGCGACGGTGGCAAGGAAAAACTCCCTGTGATGAGGAACCAGACTCAGAAGGGAACCCATCCTCATCTGGGTGACACCGGACAGTAAATAATGTAAATGTAAATAATGTCCTTTCTACAACAGCAACCAAGGGCCCATGAGGAACTATTAGGTCAGTGTAGTTTCTGAGTTCATGTAAACAAGTTTCTAATAACTGTATCGGCTGATAGAGCGAGCGTGATCGATTATTAAAGGTAAAGCAGTTAGAGAGTGAAATCTCAGCAAGATGTTGGTGAGCTAGACTATAACTCTAGGGTTAGATTTAGGTGATTAAAGCATGTATGGTGGAATAGTGCAGTGGTAACGTGACTGATACAAAACACCAAGTGCTGTGGGATTGATTCCCACCTCAGGGTTCGATTTTATTTAGCGCTTTGAAAGCACCTTGGATAATGTTGCTCAAGTCACGTCAAGAAGCTTTTATTGTCATTTGAATCATATATAGCTGAAGCGATACATAGTGAAATGAGACGTTTCTCCAGAAGCCTGGTGCTATATGAAACAACATAGGGCTACAAAACAAAACAACAACACAGAGCTAAGTCTCAGTTCGATCAGGTGGAACTGACATGCGTGTTTATATTGAGCGAGGGTTTTTCAGTGTAAGATAAACAACCTGGCTTCGGTTTTAACTGCAAATCGAAGGTTCTTATTATTTCACAAGGTTAAATCACAAGGTTGAAGGTTCGAATTAACATTTTAAGATCAAACTCCACTTGTTTATTTCGAATATTTGGCTTTAGTTAAGAATAAAACACAAGCTAATGCTATCTATTCGTTACTCAAACAGCATTTTCACGCACGAGTCACTTTCCAGATGAATAAATTCATTGGAGTTGATCAAACTCTGGACAAAAAGCACTCGGGATCAAATCTGTTTTTGGCAGGGAGACAAACCGCTGATGATGGTCTTTGTTTTTTTTGTTTTTTTTTGTGTTCCTTTTTCTCTCATTAAAGAAGGAAGTAAAACACCTTCTTCTGTAACGTTAAAGCAGAAGTAGATTAAGATATTTTTTTTTCCTACGCACGCAGTCAGAAATCACAGTCTGTGATTGAAAAGATGATTAAAGGCGAGTTAAAGGCTAAAGATCAGGAAATTAGTGAAAAATAAAATAAGTATCTTGTTTCATAAGGAACTGATAGTGATGAACGCTGGAAAACACGGCCAGGAAAATGAACTAATTGGGCCACGGCTGAATTTCTGGCACTTTCCTGGAAAACCCGAATGCTAAAATACAGATCATGTATTGTGCCGTGATATTTTGTCAGATGACCTACATGTGGAACACATTAATAAGGGAAACGGATGCTTCGTTCTGGTTGTATGAAGTGTGTATGAAGATGACACATGGTGCTGATGGTTGCATGGGGTCTATGATTCACCACAACACTTAGAGCTTGTAGTTCTCTCAGGATTCATTTTATTATGCAGATTAAATACATTACAAACGTATTCCTAGCTTTTCTTTCTAATAAACGAAGAAGCTGCGAGTTCAGCGGGTTGTTATGATCCTGTTTGTTCTGAATGCACACATACTGATAGTATTAGGTATGTTTATTATGTGTTTGTAATTAGTAAAGGGTGTGTGTGTGTGTGTTGGTGTGTTGCATGCTGGTTTGAAGTTGCAGCTCATGTTACTGCCAGGAACACAGCTGCTCATATGGTTCTTGTGTCGTTCACCCACCAGCACTAGTGTGTGTGTGTGGATGTGTGTGTGCGGATGTGTGTGTGCTTCATTTTGAATGTGACTCTGTATGTAGGAATAAAATTACAAAGAGATTTACTGAAGAATTCTGGGTAAATGAATATTTGACTAAAATTGCACAGTCATTGTCTCATGCAGGGGAAAGCAGAAGTGTGTGTGTGTGTGTGTGTGTGTGTGTGTTTAGATCAATAATATTTCTGGATAGATTCCAGCGCACCAATTAAACCCCAGATAATCCGATTGATTCAGTTTTGGACCCTCTGTCATTTCCTGGCTGAGGAAGAAAGAAACATCATTTCCTTCGTTTCTCCTGAAGCCACTCCAGCGCAGCCACACTGCTTCCATCTGTCTGTTAGATTTTACATTAAAATCAAAGCCGACCTTGATCCGTTTAGCTGCGGTTATGTCGAGCTCGGTATTCGGCTCCGTTTTCTCTCTCTCTTTTTTGCCGTGAACTAGTCCGTTTGTATGTCTAAATCATCAAATTCATGTATCTTAATTACTGTGCAGAAAGGGATTTGATTCCCAGACATGTGATTTTTCAAACAGAGGAAGTCTGTAATAATTCGAGGGAGTGTCTTCGTGATGTACGCATGTTTGACACGCTGTAAATTTACTTTCCTGCTACAGACGCATCATTTTAGGACAAACTCGTTGTTTTCTACATGTGTAAGAAATATAAAGTAAAATACAGCGTGCACAGATAGTCCAAAAAAATTTACAGATGAATTTATAAATAATTGACCTCATATTAGAAATATTGTACACCGATCAGGCATAACATTATGACCACCTGCCTAATATTGTGTTGGTCCCCCTTTTGCTGCCAAAACAGCCCTGACCCGTCATGCACTGTATTCTGACACCTTTCCATCAGAACCACTTCTTCAGCAATTTGAGCAACAGTAGCTCATCTGTTGGATCGGATCACACGGGCCAGCCTTCGCTCCCCATGTGCATCAGTGAGCCTTGACCGCCCATGACCCTGTCGCCAGTTCACCACTGTTCCTTCCTTGGACCACTTTTGATAGATACTGACCACTGCAGACCGGGAACACCCCACAAGAGCTGCAGTTTTGGAGATGTTCTGATCCAGTGGTCTAGCCATCACAATTTGGCCCTTCGTCAAACTCGCTCAAATCCTTACACTTGTCCATTTTTCCTGCTTCTAACACATCAACTTTGAGGACAAAATGTTCACTTGCTGCCTAATATATCCCACCCACTAACAGGTGCCATGATGAGGAGACAACTCATCAGATTCACTTCACCTCTCACTGCTTATAATGTTATGCCTGATCAGTGTATGAGTAGATTTTTAGAGTCCTATTTGGACTGGATTAGTTTCCATGATGAGGTAAGGTAAGTTATTTCCCGTCTCTGGATCTTTTTAGTTCTACCTTGAACGTGTTGTGTCGGTGCATAATTCCTGTGTCTGTAAAGAATATGTTGTATATTTTACCTGCGTCTGTAGTAAGAAGGAGAAATAACCCTAGGTGATGTACTGTATATGTTTTCTGAATTGACACGGTGGAAAGAAATCCATCGGATCCTCTGGGAAAAGAGGTTAAGAGGTTTTTCTTTAGGAGACATTACCAGGAGCATCTAAAGCTGAAAGTAAACTAAACTTAAAAAACAGAACAAGAATAAAATATGGACAATGCTGAAACTGTTTTTTTTTTATTGTGCTCCTAGTACAGATGTTAATAACCTCATGATCAAGTGCAAAACAGTCTATACTGAGTACTGAGGGTAAATTAGTCCGAATTTCAGCCAAATTTTCTCAACAGATTTCATCTCAACAGCTGATTAGCTGATTTCCAGAAGACGTCTCCCTCCTGAATAGCATTTTAGCCTGAAATTTTAATTTGGATAAAATCATAAGATCAGGGATTTAGGGCAGGTCTTGTGTACGAAACTTCAGTCCAGCATATGTCTTAATTATTTTAGTTCAAAAACATTTTTTTGGGCTCCACACAGTTTCAGTCTTGTACCGGTTGCATTGTTAGGCGGTCACATGAGTGCAAATTTGGACCAAAGTGGGCTGAAAATACCAGATTCTGAAGGTCACACCCCCTGTTGTCCAACTCCACCCACATCACTGCGTTTCATTTCTAACCACAAAAATAACAACCGGGTGGCAATGAGGGGGAAAAAAGGGCTTGACCATGTCAGTAATACACAAAAAATACCGCTTCTTGATGTAATTTAGTTCATCAAAGAGATCCAGTTTTGGTATAGTTTAGTTTCACACACACACACACACACACAAAAAAATCCAGATGTGGATTTGAGGTTTGGGCGTTTTTCCACTTCTCAAACCCGGGTGCGGTCCAGAAACCCGATCTCTCTCCCCTTTCTCTCTCTGAAAACGGGTGACAAATGGAATGAACTCCTGAGTCGGGCGTCAGATCACGCGATTGGTTCATCTCATCGTCCCTGTTACTTCCTGCTTTAAGTTTCAGAGACACCTTTGTACTAATCTACAGTAATATCTGCCTGTAATATCAAGTTAGAGAGCTGTTATATGTTCTCATATCATATAGCTCCTGCGTTTTAAACGTCACGCACCTTCGTCGAACGAAAATGAAATACATCGCTGTCAAATCCTTCAGCACCTTGTAATGAATTTGTGGGAAAGAAACTTTTCACGAGGAAGCGCTTCCACAGCGTCGCTGCAGCCATCAAGCTGAATGTAATCTTTTTCAACACCTCTTTAGTTCTGCTAGGAAAGTCATTAAAAATCAAATTTGCAATAATGACACACCAAATATGAATACACTTCGATATAACTTATTTATAAATACATTTCTGTAAGGTAGATAAAATAAACAAACTAAAAATATCGGCATTGAAATCATATTTTTTTTTACTGTAGTTTACCATAAACCAGTGCTGTGTGTGTGTGTGGTATGAAGTGTGAAATAAAAATGACACCAGATTAAAATTGGCTAAAAGTTTTCAAGATTTTAAAGAAAGTTTACGGCTAATCATTTGTTTACATCAATAAATTTTATTTTATTAAGCCTTAATGCAAAGTTATTGATTTGTTAAATAATTAATTTGCACCAAACTTTAACCCAGGATTAAAAACTACCAATATTTTATTTTATTAATGTTTTTCCTTGCCAACATTGTTTCAGGCTTGTTCATTGGGGATAAATATGAATGCAATTTTATTATTTTATTTGACTTTATTTTAAATTTGAATTACAATTTTTAATATTATTTCAATGTTAATTTTTTACATTTTTATTTCTGTATAAAGCTGCTCTGTGACGATGTCCATCGTTAAAAGCAGTATACAAAAAAATTGAGTCGAACTGAATTGAAATCGTCATTTACTCCTGGTTTTATTTATTTTATTTTATTTTATTCCTTTATTCTTTATTCCTAAAGCTTTAAAATGAATCCTTAACTGATATCGAACTTTAAAAGTTAAACCTAAATTCTTTCCTCTAATGAAAAACCAGAATCTGTTGAAACTCCTCACGGTGTCTGATCAGATTAACGTAATGAGACGTTTAGGTTTCAGTCTCCGATGTGTAAAGCCGTTAAAACTCGAGTGTCGCGACACAGTTTGTCTCAAAATAAAACTAGGATCCTCAAATCCTTGATCAGCTCGAAACAGGATTTGAAGTTCTCCTTCCTTCAGCTTAATTAAAGACTTGATGCTGAAGCTATGAACATCCTGTCTGTCTTTAAACAGGCTAGGAATGTGGACTCACCCAGGTATTCAGGGCGTAAGTGTGAAAACGTCTTTAAACTTAGACTAAACGTCCAACTCAGAGTCTGATTATTCTGATGTGTGTGTGTGTGTGTTTTTTCACATGCTCTCATTGTCAGTAACAGACTCTGTTGTTTGCTGACATGTAACATGAGCCTGTTGAACGTGGACATGTGTGTGCGCGCATGTTTTTGTTATTTGGTATGGACCAAAAGTCCCCAAAAGTGCAGGAATTCCTGACAGGTTTAATATTTTGGGGACAAAACTACAGCTTTTGTGGGGGGTTTAAAAAAAAATAAAAAATCTGAAAGCGTCAAAATGTTTCCCTTTATGTAACTGGAAGGCACTCAAATGGAAAGAAAGTGTGTGTGTGTGTGTGTGTGTGCGGGGGCGGGGTGTGTGTGTGTGTGTGTGTTTTTCCCCTGGAATAATAACCCTCGCATCTTAGACTTTAACCTGTCAGCTTGTGTCAGTGTGACATGTTACGATTACGCACTCAGCCTGATAAACATCACACAACACACTATTATAACACACTCGGGATTTTAGGGTCAGAGGTCAGATTGCAGCAATACATAAAAGTAAATCTGCTGCAACACCGTGGATCCCAGGGAGTGGACTGGAAAATATGAATGCTTGTATGACGCCAGACTTCACTGTTACGTTACACACCGAAACATTGAGCAACGCAAATGTCTGGAGACGATCCAAATATAACATCCGTAACCATCCTGCTTCCAATGATGTTGCTGTCTAGGGGAAAGAAATGACCATCGGCTCTTCCAGCATGTCTACGATTTCCAAACTGAGAGTGTTATCACAAACAAGCTTCTTTCTCACAAACGGTCTTTCTAACCAAATGTTTTGCAATGATAAGTGCTGAAAGAGCCAAACACACACACACACACACACAGACCAAACAATCCATCTCCAGCCCTCTTTACCACACCCCTTTCTTATTCACACATCAAGTCGTTGTTATTTGCATCTTTTTTTTTTTTTAAAATTATTATTATTTCCGCATTTGAAAATTTGCATATAAAAGGTTTGATGAAAATTAGGATGGTCTTCTTTATGTGGATTTATTTGTTCTGCCTTTTAAAGACACACATGACGCCTTATTGGTAGTATTATAAAATGTTCGAGTGCTGAGTTTTGATTCCTGAGTAAAACACAAAAACCGCAAAATAAAGTTTATGTGCTTGGATTGTGTGCAGAATTCAGTATTCACAAATCATTAAATATTACACAACCAGAACGTTTTCCTTCAGAAGCATTTCCAGTCATTTCATAAAGCACATTTTTAGGTATACACCCTTAAAAAGAACCCGAAAAGGGTCAAACCTAAGACGGTGCCTTTTATTTATTAAAGAAAAAGAGCAATAAAACAATTTTGTGTCACTTTCTAATATCAGCGTATTCAAATCCCACATTTATTCCCAATAAGGTTCAATTCTAAAGGGCGTGTCCTCCATCGTCATGGCTACATTCTCATCAGTGTGACCATGACAAAGCAAGCGGTTCTGGCTGAATCGTGTTTTGAGGTGTTTGATATTTGAATGAAATTTGCCCAAGATTGTTGTGTGTTTTAGTTTTTATTCTTCAGCTGTCTCAGGTACACACAGCTGTCACGCTCAGGACACTAGTCTCTCAGTTCTGATTGGCTGAGAGTATCAGTGTTGAGATGTTAACCCTTTGTTAACCCTTCTTCCATCCACAGCTGGCCTTCCTCTGGCGGCCTTTAACCTGGGTAAAATCAAGCCCTATCAGAGGGGCTTTTTCTGTAACGACGAGAGCATCGGTTACCCATTTCACTCCAGCACCGTCACCTCCACTGTGCTCTACACTTTGGGCTTCATACTGCCCATCTGTAGTGTAAGTAACAAGCTACTATCGCTCACATGCCCAGGGTTTCCCTTTATCTCAATGGCTTTAATTGGCTAAGAAATGTATGGGTAGTTTGTAGAGGCACAGCTTATAGTCTAGAGTGACTGCGGTTGGATTTGTGGATAAGGTGCCAAGTATTCCCTCTGCAGTATGTACATGGAACTTAGCATATTGGTAGTTTGTAGGATTTTTTTATTTTTTTTAATTTAAATTTTTTTTTTTTTTTTTTCATATTCCCAGTTTTTTTAAGTGGTGTGTTTTTGAGTCTCAAGGTTTTTCCATCCCTGAGATTTTTTTCTTTTTAATCCCAAATTCTTTTAGTCCCAAGATTTATTTTTTTTTTTTGAGTTTTTGACTCACTGAGATTGCTGAGGTTGTATATTATACTGATGTTTTTTTTTTTTTTTACCTAAATAAAGTTTAGCATATTGATGGATTAGCGGTAGGTTATTTTTTTTTTTTAATTTTTTATTTATTTTGAGTACTGAGAGTTTTTTTTTTTTTTTTTTAATGATTTTTTTTCCATATTCCCAGTTTTTTAAATGGTATGTTTTTGAGTCTCAAGGTTTTTCAGCTCTGAGATTTATTTATTTACTTTATTTTAATCCCAGATTTTTTTTTTTACCTGCGTCTGTAGTGAGAAGGAGAAATAACCCTGGGTGATGTACTGTATATGTTTTTCTGACTCAGTTTTCTGAGGTTGTAAATTATTCTGATGGTATTTTTTTTTATTATATTGATGTATTAGCAGTTATATATAGTAGATTAGCAGTAGTTCTCTAAATCTGTGGTTTTTGATTCCTGAGATGTTTGAGTCATGAATATTTTTCAAGAGTTTTTTTGGTAATCTTCCCATTTCCCCTGTAATTTTTTTGATTGCTGAGTTTTTTCTTCCCCCCCCCACTATTCTAATTCTGACAGTGCCACAGCTGTCCATAACCAAAAGTCTGAGTGCGATAAGCATGGAAAAAATGGAATGGATAGACAAAAAAACAAAAGTTCCTTAAAGGTTTCAACTTGGGTTTCCACTAACCCGGGTTCTATATAGATCTAAATCTGAAGAGGAACAAACCACCATTAACGCTGCTGGAATGGGTTTAAGTTCAGCAGCAGTTACTTACCAGGTGCCTTGGTTTTTACACTCTTACTCATCGACTCAGTCAGCTCTGATCTGAAGGAAGTTACTTGCATTGATCGAACCCAGCTGAGCTCCAAAATCTGCTAGACATAAAGAAAGTGAAAAACACACACAGAGGAAAAACTCTTGCTTTCTTTTTCTATCTGACCGGATTCCCTGGGCATGTGACCTGACATTACTTGCAATATCAGCTTGCAAAAGAGGGTGCGAAGGCAGAGGATGTCAACTCAATGATTAGTCAGTAATATATTGTGATATTATGAACAGTCGCTGGTGAATAGCTCAATTCTGCTTCCTCTGTAGTGATTTCTCACACTGCAGATGAAACGGAGAGATCTGCAAATTGGTCAGCTTCTGGTTTTCGTCACAAGTGTCAAAACGAAACTTTGGATTATATAACCATCTGACGGGGAACAGGTGAGAGTCTCAAATTGCGGACAGATTTTTACAAAAAAAAAAAAAGAAGCATCACCATTTTGTTGATTGAACAGATTTATAAATAGGCACTGAATGTAATTAAAAAGGCAGAAGATTCGGTTCCAGACATCTGCGGCATCAAGAGCCTGGCTGATAAAAGCCGATTGTTTTGGATCCAATCGCTCTTCTGGAGCACAGATGAAATACTTGGTCTGTTTTTGTGCAAAAGTTCCTCCAGAAATAGCTGAAATGTTTTACCCGGAACATCTTTGGTGTCCTGATTGGCCACTGTTCCTAACTACTGATTTACAGCAGCTGTTTAAGGGACAATGCGTTGTGTGATTGGCAGCACAAGTGTGCTCACACCTGTCAGTTTAATATGTGTGGCTTTAATCACATTAATGAAAATGTCAGATTTCCCATAATGCACCGTGTGAACAGGGAGTTTATTTCCATATATAGCCACATGCATGTGAGAGAGAGACTTGGAGAATGTGTGTGTGCGTGCTACAACATGTGCTTCGAAATCCCTTTTGAAATATGACACAATGAGTTGACAATGCAGCTTTCACTCAATGTCATTCTTAATGTGGCTCAATTTCTAATTGTATCAGAAATCTAGTGCACTAGATAGGGAGTTTATATGAAATATTATTATATAATACACTAGGAAGTGAGTTTATATATCGAATCAGAAGCCATTCATATATTTGGTCTAATTGTGTTGGGTTAAAAATAGAGTTAAAAATGGATGGAAGGCTCTAGAAATAAAAACAAAATGCAGGAAATGCTATATATGTAACCACAGTTAACTATACCTACTCTCTGTAGCAGTGTAAAAATGATAGCATTTAAATCTACAGTCCTCTCCAAAAGTATTGGAACACCAATGCCAGTTCATTTGTTTTTGCGATCAAAAGATGAATATAAGACGATAGATCAGACTGTCAGCTTTCCACACTTTCGTTTCCTGATATCTACATCTAGGTGTGTTAAACAACATGGCACGTTTGGATACAGACCACCTAATGTTTAGGTGAGCAAAAGTATTTGAACAGGTAAACTTTAAAGTAAATAACACTTGCTTGCAATAACTGCTTCAAGTCTCACAGACATAACCAAATTGTTGGTTCCTTTTTTATGAGGCTTTTTATCACAGCCATCTTCAGTTCTTGTTTGTTTTGTGCGGTTTCTGTCATTAACTGCAGTTGCTTTTCTTGACTGACTTGTTCTATGTCTGGTTGTTGATAAACCAGAAAAGTAATTTCTTTCTTTTTCAGGACGTTCCAAATTGTTGTATATGGGCTGTACGCAATGTTGGTGCAATGCCTCTGATTGGTTTTCTGTCTTTTCCTCAAATTCCCAATGGTTTGTTTTTCTCCCATAGACAGCTCTCTGGTCTTTATGTTGGTTTATCCATTTTAACAACAAACCCAGTCTTCACAGATGAAAATTCAGGACTTAATCCAAGAGCAGATATGTAGTGTTATTAACTTTTGTATCAGGACACACCTTGCCAACAAGAAACACCTGCCAGTCACACAGTAGTGTATTTTTGATCCATTGAAAAATGGGTGAGTTCGAACAAAAGGTGACAGGTGCTATGTCACTTAACATGTTTAGATATAAATATCAGGAAAATAAAAGTCTATCATGATCTATAATCTCGTAGTCATCTCTTGATCGCAAACCAAAATGTCTTCCAATGAGTATAGACAAGACAATATAATCGGCTTTGCTGTTCCAATACTTTTGGAGGTTGAAAATGTTACTCGGCAGCCGATTTGACTCGCATATCAGATATACACCAAAGTCAGCAGAACATAAGGCACAGCTGAGAATCATGGTCCAGATTCATAGCTGAGACCTAGAAGAAGAAGAAGTCATGGACCAGAGTTTCTTCATCTGTCTTTTTATCTGGTTCATCATAGTTCACTGAAAGTAAATGCATAGTCATCATTCAAATATGCAGATGGAAAAAAACTGAAGAAAAAAAAAATTCACACGGAGACAACAATCTTCTAGAACAGGAAGTACAGGATCTAAATAATCCTCTTAACAACAGTAAAAACATATGCAAATCTCTACAACACACATGTATGAGACTGCTGAAAGACTGGCTGTCCAAGCTGACAGGGTGACAAGCCCACATGAATGAATGGATTAATAATGAAGGCTTTGGATCAGAAACCTAAAGGAGAACGTGAGCTGCACACTGTGAGGATCAGATGCATGGGTATATCTTCACATATGGAAGACACCATGGAAAGATAAATGAATCATATTAACTCTCAGGATGTAGACAGACAAGACGTAGTGATCAGACAGATGAAAAATAAGATCTTTAGCCTCTTTAATGATTCATGATTCATAATTGTTTAAGGAAAACTGAACTAGCGCTTCAGTTGACCATTATGGACATGGATGGATGGAGGAATAGACAGTGATCATGCCATTAGTTATATAAAGTTATATTGAAATTAAAATATCATGGACACCTGGTTTAATCTGTAAAGAGAAAAAGGATTATTTGGGAAGTAGGAAAATGTTCAGCTTTAGCAAAAAACCCAACCTCTCATTACCTTATACAGTGGAACCTCGGCAAAGGAATGCCCTCCCTTAAAAATTTTCACCTTAAGAATTGAAAGTTTGCAAGAAATTTGCATCCGAGTATGAATCATTTTCGGCATGTGAACAAACCGTCCCGAATACCAGCAAAGTTGTGTGTACGTCCAGGAGTTGCTCAAAAGTTGTTTGCGTCAGTGGAAAGCCAAGTGGAGCAAGTTTACGAAATAAAAAAAAAAAATTTTCAGTCAGTGAAAGCTGTTTCGAAAGAGTCAACACACGGTACCAACGACGTGTTCAAAAGCTAGGTGATTTTTCCGGGGTTTTTTTGTTGACAGATCGGTGGCGTGGGTGATCTGTTCTATTTTTAGCCCAAGCTTTGTGGCACGACTTCCTGTGAAGACCCTTGACATGGAATGCTTGGCTTCGGTCAGTTCTTTGTAAGCAGCCATACAGTTTACATATGCTTTGTATTGGTAATATTTTTGGGTGGCTGGAACGGATTATCTCCATTTACATTATTTCTTATGAGAAAATTCGTTTCGCAATACAAATTTTCATCTTAAGAACTCGCCTGCAGGACTAAATACTTATGCTGAGGTTCCACTGTATTTGGTTGGTTGGTTGGATTTTCAGATCCAGAAAGATCAGATTTAATATGATCTGAATTTAATTGACATGTACACACTGGATAAAAGGAAAATGTTAGCTACTTGATTTGCATTCAAACAAAGAAGTCATTCTGTGATCACAGAAATTAGCGCAAATCAAGCAAACTCTTTTCAGACTGACTGCAGATTATCTAAGGACCCTTTTAAATTTACGTCAAATTCGAGTACAGCTATCATAGAAAGTAATTACATATGTGTCTAAGTAATAAAAACACTATAAAATGGGTTGTCAATTGGCTGTAATTTAAGTTTTACTTTAACCGTAATACAAATTTAATTATATTTTTTTAGCGTGAACCATTGCCGCTTCTGTTAGCAGATCCTGATATCAGCTCATTAAGAACAGGAAGAGTTTTGACTTTTTCCCCCCCTATGGTTTAGATGATAAAGTTCATTAGCTTGTCTGTACTAAACAATTTTTTATGTAGACCTTCCCAAATCCCCCTGAGCTGAATTAGCAGTGCAGCAGGTGCCCGAATAGCCGTTAAACTGGAGCTCATGGGTAACTCTCAGAAGCATCAGAAACCAACTGAAGATTTTAAATATCCATTTCCTTTTTACTAAAAGTTTTTAGTTTGAGACTGACGCCTCACTGCAGACTCGCTCCCATCATTCATGCAAATGTGCTATAGCTTTGCATCGTAGTTTGACCCAGTGTCACGTTTCAGTGCATGACGTCTTCTGAAAGCTAACCTCTTTGTTATTGTCGTATAACCCATGTGTGTTGGCTTGCTGTAATCCCATAATCACCAAGGAACTGGTGTTTGTGCCAGAAACTCACATGCTTTTCTTGGGTCATGTGTTTATAGGGTATAAAATTGAAAATAGAAGTAGGAAAGGTCAAAAAAAAGTCCTGACCCTGACAGCTTTTACGTATACGTGTAAATTGCGGGTGTTTATTTCACACCAATGTGCCAGAGTCAGCCATAATAAAAAAAACAACAACCTCAAAATGAGCTTGAATTTGCTTTGTGATCACATCCTTCCAGATCTGATGCTATATTTGACTGGGGAAGTTTCCCATCATGACCTCAAAAGCCACTAGGAGAGTCAAAACAAAGGAATTAAACCATGTAAACAAACTGATATAAAAAAAATCTAAAGTCGCCAAATGGTCTCGTGGTGTAGGCTACAGCGAGAACGGAATAAGATTATCAAAACAAAAATCACATCCTGGGGTTTTCCACACGTTTCTGATGATTAATTCAGTATATTTCCTTCTCGGTATTCAACCCATGTGTTCTGTTTGAGCGTTGTTAGGCAGAGACAACAGGAATTACATGGATGTAGCTCAAGCCTTAAAACAGAGAACTGAGGAAAAGTCATATGGGCCGTGAACCTGATATTCAGCACTAAATTATTTACCACGTCGTTATTTTCCATTATCAAAATGACTGTTTGGTTTTTAAACATTGTACATAAGGATCAAACGAGATCTGTGAATATTGATAAATGAGTTGACGTGCTAATAAAATATCCGTAAAACGAGCAGGAAATTCAGAAAAGTCAGAAAAACATGTGGGAGTTTAGTTTCAGATGTTGACAACCAGATGCTCAAATGTTAAAATCTTCAGTGAGACATCATGATTTATCAACAAAAGACTACTATATTAATAGTAGATATTAGTTCCACATAATATAATATATAATACAATATAATATAGAAAAGATTCTAGGATTATCGCAAACCTACTGTTGAGTCTAAAATAAACAAGGCTGTTATTTTTCCATTTAGTTAACAATTTAGTTAACTTCACATGGACATCCAGTTTTATTATTAACTAACTTCATGCTAATGAATTAACAAAAGACTTCTACAGTGGAACTTTGGCATAAGAATGCCCTCCCTTATGAATTTTCGCCTTAAGAAATGAAATTTTGCAAGAAATTTGTATCGACATACTAGGCATTTTCGGCATACGAACAAAACGAACAGAACCAAACACTGGCTAAGTTGCGCGTACGTCTGAGAGCCATTCAAAACTAGTTTGCGTCAGTGGAAAGCCAAGCAAAGCCGATCAAAGTAAGTTTACAAATCTTACAATTTTTTTTCGGTTAGCAAAAGCCATTTTGAAAGAGTCAACCCACGATACCAGCGTTGCCGTTCGGCATGCGTTCAAAAGCTAGGTGATTTTTCGCGTGTTTTATTGTTGACAGATCGGTGGCGTGGGTGCTCTGTTCTATTTTTAGCCCAAGCTTGGTGGCACGACTTCCTGTGAGGACCCTTGACATGGAATGCCTGGCTTGGGACAGTTCTTTTGAAAGCAGCCATACTTTCAAAGTATCGTATTGGTAACATTGCTAATATTTTTGGGCGGCTGGAACGGATTATCTCCATTTACATTATTTCTGAGGGGAAATTTCGTTTCGCAGTACAAATTTTTCGCATTAAGAATTCACCTCCAGAACGAATTAAATTCGTATGCCGAGGTTCTACTGTATAAAATCAGTAGATATTAGTCATATAAAATCTAAAATAATCTAGAAGTGATTACAGGCCTGCTGTATAGTTTTTAGTCTAATCTCTTTAGTATTATAGTTACTAAATAATTGTATAATCCATATTTATACTATAGATTATAGCAGTTTTGTTCACATTGAGGGTGTGAATTATGACCATTATATGTGTGAATCAAATCTAATGTGTGATTATTGCCAATAAAATATTAAACCGTAAACTGAGCAGGAAATTTGAGTCAAAATAACGTGAGTCGTAATGGTTTATCAACAAAAGGCTCCTGCACAAAAAGTAGGTGTTAGTTCTATAATATTTAATACAACATCATAAAGAAAAGACTCTAAACCTGTCGCAAGCGTCCGGTTGTTGCTGAAATAAAGAAATGTGTTAATTTTCCAGTTGTGTTGAAATTTAGTTGAAATGTAGAAGTTCCTTGATGGAGAAACGCAGCCATGGTTAAGACTAACTGATAAACGAAAGACAGATTTGACTTCACATGGATATACAGTATTATTATACAACTTTATGCTATAAATCCTCACAGAACATGCAGTATTATTATTATTATTATTATTATTATTATTATTATTATTATTATTATTAGTTGTTGTTGTTGTTGTTATTATATAACTTTATGCTATAACTCTGAACAGCACATGCAGTATTATTATTATTATTATTATTATTATTATTATTATTATATAACTTAATGCTATAACTCTGCACAGCACATGCAGTATTATTATTATTATTATTATTATTATTATTATATAACTTAATGCTATAACTCTGCACAGCACATGCAGTTTTTTTTATTATTATTATTATTATTATTATTATATAACTTAATGCTATAACTCTGAACAGCACATGCAGTATTATTATTATTATTATTATTATTATTATTATTATTATATAACTTAATGCTATAACTCTGCACAGCACATGCAAAAATTATTATTATTATTATTATTATTATTATTATTATTATTATTATTATATAACTTAATGCTATAACTCTGCACAGCACATGCAGTATTATTATTATTATTATTATTATTATTATTATTATTATTATTATATAACTTAATGCTATAACTCTGAACAGCACATGCAGTATTATTATTATTATTATTATTATTATTATTATTATTATTATTATTATTATTATATAACTTAATGCTATAACTCTGAACAGCACATGCAGTATTATTATTATTATATAACTTAATGCTATAACTCTGCACAGCACATGCAGTTTTTTTATTATTATTATTATTATTATTATTATTATTATTATTATTATTATATAACTTAATGCTATAACTCTGCACAGCACATGCAGTTTTTTTTTTATTATTATTATTATTATTATTATTATTATTATATAACTTAATGCTATAACTCTGCACAGCACATGCAGTTTTTTTTATTATTATTATTATTATT
>JAUCMX010000015.1:19985484-20107984 GCA_033459395.1 Hemibagrus guttatus | reverse complement strand
CAAAATCAAGCAATCACAAAAAAAAAAACCCTGAAATCCTGGAGCGACTGATGACTGATTGCTGATTAAACTGATGTTAGACAGTTCAGAGTTAACTCTCTGACGGATCTGATGAAAGGCTTGAAGGTGAACAGCGATCCGTTGGAGCAGGTGAAGCTCTAAAGTGCGAGGTTCTTTCAGACAGGACTGGAGTCTGGGTCCCCAGAGTTGCTCTGAGGTTTAACACTTTGCTTCAGATCTCTTTGGCCTGCCGTCATCCTCTTTCAAGCACGATGATGAATAAAACTCTCCGGGGCTAGTTTAGAGAGGGCGTTTCTTTTTTTTTTTTTTAAAAAAATGCTCACAAACATGTAAGCGTATCTCTGGCTAATTCCTGACCTTTAATGAAACAAAGAGACTATTAAGATCTCGCACAGGGAAAACAATGCGGGCACGCAAACCACATGCCCACTTGCTTAACCCACAGAAAGCATAAGGAAATCCCCATCATAACTGAATAGCTGTGGTCTGTTGGAAATATATCGTTGTCAGATTTCCAGCTCTCGCATTTTGTTTTTTAAGTAGGTTACATTATAGGAAAAATCTATTTTTTTTCCACGTCGCTTCTGTCTGACGTATCTGATCACATCAGTGCGCGCCTCCTCCTCCTTCCCTTCATGACAATTCCTTCAAATTCCCACCAGAAACTGTTGTGTTGCTCTATTTAATTTTGCAAAATTGAACTCAACAGTAGTATGCTATCATGTAGGAGCAGATTGTGTCTTGTTTATTTAAAATTCAATTCAGAGATTTTAATTAATCCCTTATATATATTGAGGCTATACTGTCTTTCATCATTCACTATGAACCTTTATAGCCATCAATATTTTCGAGCAGAAGAAAAAAAGAGAGAGAGAGAGAGAGAGAGAGAGGCGAGAGAGAGCGGCAGAGACAGATATACAGAGAAATTGCGAGAGAGAGAGAGAAAACGTAGAGAGATAGAGAGAGAGAGATAAGAGAGAGGGAGAAAGAGAAAGATATACAGAGAAATTGCAAGAGAGAGAAAGAGATACAGAAAAAGAGAGAGAGACAGAGAGAGAGAGACAGAGAGCGGCAGAGACAGATATACAGAGAAATTGCAAGAGAAAAAGAAAGAGAAAAAAACAGAAAAAGAGAAAAAGAGAAAAAAGAGAGAAAAAGAGAAAAAAAAAACAGAGGGGGGCGGGCCAGAGACAGATATACAGAGAAATTGCGAGAGAGAGAGAGAGAAAGAGAGACGTAGAGAGAGAGATACAGAGAGAGAGAGAGAAAGAGACAGATATACAGAGAAATTGCAAGAGAGAGAAAGAGATACAGAAAAAGAGAGAGAGACAGAGAGAGAGAGAGACAGAGAGTGGCAGAGACAGATATACAGAGAAATTGCGAGAGAGAGAGAGAGAGAGACGTAGAGAGATAGAGAGAGAGAGAGATACAGAGAGAGAGAGAGAGAAAGAGAAAGATATACAGAGAAATTGCAAGAGAGAGAAAGAGATACAGAAAAAGAGAGAGAGAGAGAGAGAGAGAGAGACAGAGAGCGGCAGAGACAGATATACAGAGAAATTGCGAGAGAGAGAGAGAGAAAGAGAGACGTAGAGAGAGAGAGAGATACAGAGAGAGAGAGAAAGAGACAGATATACAGAGAAATTGCAAGAGAGAGAAAGAGATACAGAAAAAGAGAGAGAGACAGAGAGAGAGAGAGACAGAGAGCGGCAGAGACAGATATACAGAGAAATTGCGAGAGAGAGAGAGAGACGTAGAGAGATAGAGAGAGAGAGATACAGAGAGAGAGAGAAAGAGAAAGATATACAGAGAAATTGTGAGAGAGAGGGAGGCAGAGACGGATATAGATAGATAGAGAGATACAGGGAAAATTGCAAGAGAGAGAAAGAGATACAGAAAAAGAGAGAGAGAAAAACAGAGAGAGAGAGAGACAGAGGGGGGCGGGCAGAGACAGATATACAGAGAAATTGCGAGAGAGAGAAAGAGAGACGTAGAGAGAGAGAGAGAGATACAGAGAGAGAGAAAGAGACAAATATACAGAGAAATTGTGAGAGAGAGGGAGGCAGAGACGGATATAGATAGATAGAGAGATACAGGGAAAATTGCAAGAGAGAGAAAGAGATACAGAAAAAGAGAGAGAGAGATGTTTACTTGGCTTGATGAAGCTATAAGCTTCCTGACTGCTTGGTTTCAGGCGTGGGGAAGAGGCACATACTGGTGAAATCAGATGGCAGTGATTTGGGGAAAAGGAATGTTATTTTAGGAACAGGTCCTACTTCAAAAAATGTAGCTTCACACTGTGCACTCTAACGCCTTGCCAAGGAGGAAAATCCAAGTTTTCTTATGAAGTAAAATATGAGAAAATACGGAAAACCATCCAGGATTCGAGGCTCAGAAACCAACCAGGCTGAGGGTGTGAGCTGTTTCTCTCTAAAGTCAAAACAAGTTCACTGAGCAAGAGCCCAAAGAAAACTGGGATTCTTCTTACCTTAATATTTTATTACAGTTTTTAATCTGAAGACATTTAGTTTGAAGAAATCTTCTTGAATTTTTTTGCTCCGAGACACTTCAGCCAGTTGTTAGTGGAGAACATAAATGGCACTAAATTACTAGTTACTATCAATGTTTATACAGTTCACATTGGGATTATTAGCATTCATTTCACATCATTTATCTATGTTCGCAGTTAACTCATCCTTTATTGGAACATTTTTAAACTATGTATCCGTTTTCTAATACGGAAATTAACAAAATCCTGAAATCCTGTCAGGAATTTCATTTTAAATTTTTTTTTTTTTTAATTTTATTTATTTATTTAGTAGATGTTACCTACATTTACCATTTATGTTGCACCCCATGTAGTGAGCATTTAGAGCATGGATGTCCGATCTTATCCGGAAAGTTCCCGGTGTAGGTTTTCATTCCAACCGAGCAGAAGCCACACCTGAGTCTATTGAAAGCCAAGATCAACTGATTAAACAGGTGGACTCAGGTGCGACACCTGCTTTAGTGGTATGAAAACCTGCACCATCACCAGCCCTTTGTGGACACTCCTGAATTAGAGTATATAGGCTGATTTTTTTTTTTTAAAGATTTTTGGCCATAATATGTATTAGATGCTTAATTTCTTTTCAGCGAGAAAGGAAGAAAAAGATGCTGCATTAGAGATTTAAACTAATTCAGTCATTCGTGCAGAACTTCAACTACTGTAGCCAGATCATAATAATAATAATACTTTTTTTTATTATTATTATTATTATTATTATTATTAATGAATTGCGGTCCATGGGTTCCCAGTGACTGCTGCATTGTCAGCTACCACTTCTGCTCTATCTTGCCTTCTAAATATTTGAGTGGACATCCTCATTAGCATCTGGTCAAGCTATAGCGAAAGCTCTGAAAGTACATGCTACTAAACGGTCTTGTCTTTTTTCCTCCCTCGCAGATGATCATTGGCGAGTGTGTTTCGGTGTATCTAAAACGTATCAAATCAAAGTCCTCTTTCAGCAACAGCTACGTTGCCTGCCTCTATAAAGCCATCGGCACCTTCCTGTTCGGTGCCGCCATGAGCCAGTCCCTCACCGACATCGGCAAGTACTCGATCGGGCGCCTGCGACCTCACTTCCTGGATGTGTGTAAGCCTGACTGGAACTCCATCAACTGCTCGAGTGGAGCTTACATCGAGAAATTCTCCTGCTCCGGGGACCCGAAGATGGTAAATGAAGCCAGGTGGGTGATCCAATAGACACAGATCCAAGAGAACTAAATTCATCTTCAGCTAGACTAAAAATGGTGTTTATTATTATACCTACTTCTCCTTCTGAAATGCTTTGGCCCAACTCCTCTACCCAGATCTCTTAAACATAATAATTATTAGAGTTCCCTCAATCCAAATCAACAAAACCTTAACCATTACCTTAGCTTCATAGTTATACCCTCTGGTACTGATGAGAACTCTCTAACTCCAGCGTTTTTTAATAATATATTCATTATTTCTCATTTATAGCTAATAGAAACCAGTGGAAAAACATCAGGTAGAAAAGGGAACGGCTTAATCTGCTTTTCTCATGCCGCTTTTGTATTTCTGAATTTCTTGACTTCTGTCGCTAAGCTATGAGCGAGAAATTATAAATCACCTGCGTAAACCGTGACTTTAGAGATTTAAGGGGGGCAGCCAGAAGTCAACCCGACTACAAGAACCGATCCTATTGGACAAGTTGTCCAGCTAACAGAGAAATTCCAGCTCGTTAAAATGCTCCCTGGGAATTTCTTGGATCTCTGATGCCCTTAAAGTCAAATGGTGCACCATCAGCGCTCTGGTCTATTTCACGAGTGGCTTTGAAGTGGAAATTAAGAGCATGTAAAACATTTATGCCCTTCCACTCTACTAGAGCTACTTTCATGTGGTTCCGACTGTCTGGGAGGCTTTTTCCAACCAAGTAAGCATGTAAGATCTGTATTTGAACCATGCCAGGCTTTTTCTTAAGCATGCTCTGATATCTCAGATGGCCAGCGCCAAGGTTAAATGCTCAACGTCCCTTCCAGCACTCACAGAACTCTGAATGGTCCAGTGGCATCGGATCAAGCTTCATAAGGGTGCCGCAGTCGTTGGTATGCAATCTGATCAAAACGGTGTCCAATTAGCGGAGTTCCACTTGGCTCCTGAATCGGGTTTCCGATTGTTCCTGGAGGACCAGAGGGAGAGCTTTGATCATTGTTTCGGGAGTTCTTTCAGTGAAATCCAGTTCCCCACAAGGGTTTGGATCTCTGTAGCTTTTGTGGTGAGACTGCGGTTCACACACTCCGGTGTGCTCCAGCCCTGTGGTGAACTGCGAGAGCCCACACATACAGAGACAAAGAATCCGACACTCAAGGTTTCAATATGGTTTCTTGGGCCAGACTCAGACTCAAGGTCAGCAGGGAAAGTTGTTCCAGAACTTTCTCATTAACAGTAGGTGTGGTTCCTGTTTCTGATAGGACAGCACTGGATTCTGCTGGACAAAATCCACTGTTTTTCCTAGGAGACCGAGCCATATATAGAACAAATATAGCACAGGGTGAAGCGGGAGGCCAAAAATAATCATGAATCACCCTTCATTAGGTGATAGCACGAACATATGGCCTCGCACCAAAGCAGGAGTATGTTTGGAAGATTAATGGCCGGTTAATCAAACATATCTGTTTAGTTCATATCTCTGAATTATAAAATAATCTGGAATTAAAGCAACCTTGGCCCTGATGAACACAGGTCGGCTCCAGAGATAAAAAATTAATGACGCAAATTTGAGATTATGGCTAAAAGCTCTGAGAACAGTTCTGCTAATAATAAGAATAACAATAATAAGAATAATAAGAATCATCAACTGAGTCTGGCATTAGTTCTGCAGAGTATCTACTTTGTCTCTGTCTCTCAGCCATACATAATTGTTCTCTGCTTCTTTGTCTCCGGCCTTGTGACCTGTAATTCGATCCATCCAGAGGACCTGGCGGTTCGTTTAATCCATTTAAGCTCTTACATGGCAGAGTTCCAGGAAGACTGCTTTCAGCTAGATAAAGAGGAGACACATTTATAATTTCATGCTGCTAGGGTTTGAAGAGGTCTAGACTTTGTGCTGCCTGGTTCTTGTTTAAAAAAAAGAGTTGATGAGGAATCTATGTATAATTTCATCATCTTCTAGGTTAATCTCATTTAGTGTAGATCACGAGAACATCCAACCCAGAGGAGGCCAAACTAGAATATCAGTAATAACTATCCCATCCATCACACCCATCCTTCCCTGATATCCCAAATACCCACACATCCATCCATCCATCCATCCCACCCATCACCCACCCACTCGTCCATGCATCACGCACATCCACCCCTTCTATTTATTCTATTCACCCAAACATCCATTCATCACACCCACCCCATCCATCCTACACATCCATCCATCCACTCCTGCCCAGCCACCTGTCCAACCATCCGATCCATTCCACCCACCTGTCTATCCATCCCACCCACACATCCATCCGTCCCACCCACACATCCATCGAACCATTCGATCCATCCATACCATATATTTATCCATCCCACCCCCCTGTCTATCCATCCCATCCATCCAAAAAAAAAGAAAAAAGAACAACTACAAAATTTTATAAGTGTACAAGTGTAACAATATGATGAGCAGAAGAGTTGGAATGATGCAGTAGCTTTTAATGTTTCTGGATATGTGGATGTAGTATACCTTAAAAATGATTTAGATATAAAAAGTGTAAAGACTTTAAAGATACACTAGATTTAACTTTCAGCAAAACACAATACAAGCAGAAGGTACAGAAGAATGTCTGCTTGACGGTACCAACCCCATAAGAGGAAATAGTACAGTTTTGTTTTGATCTAATGTTAACAATTTTAAGCACACGACACATGAATCTTCGTACAGTTTCCAACTGAGCTCTCAGTTTTCAACTTGAAGAAACTTCTAAAATATTGTTCAACCTGGCAACACTTAGCACTGAAATAGTGTTAATGGTTTGTTGTAGAATTCACCTTTTCGTGATATGTCACAGTGTACCGTCAGAGCGGTGTATCGTCATATTATCTGTAATAAGCCACAGTATGTTTATTATTCTGTTGTAACACAATGAACAGTATATTTATACCATGTGACGCTGTTTGGATTAACCAGCATGTATACATTTCAGCACTAATGTCCTGGTGTTGTCGGAGCAGTTTTTGGTGCAGTGAGCCTCTAGCTCGTATAAACAGGAAGACATAAAAGCCCTCCGGATATTTGACCCACCCTTATTTTGCTGATCCCGTCTACGCACGCTTTCCCCCACACTCGTCACTCTCAGCCTGCCCTTCTCACCCGGAAAAGGGTGTGCACATGCTGTTCCAGCTTCTCGCATCTCTATTGAATTGCTAAACACACACACACACACACACACACACAGAGCCTATATTTAAATCCATTTAGTTTGTAAAGGACTTCCAGATGTCATTCAGTTTGGGGAAAACAAAAGGTCTGAGGTTTACACAGTGTTACTACAAGCTCCTAATGAGTCTTAGTGTTTATTCTGCTTTAACTCGCCCCTTTCAGCTCATCAGAGCACTGACACACTGATCACATACACGCTTAACACCAACACAAGTGAACTACAGAATTTCTATAACAATTCATTTAACCAAAATTTTTAGTGTCAGGTTTTGTTTTATGGCTTTTCTGACTAACGGCACGTAGTTTTTATTTGTTTGTACATTTAAGCTGAGGGGAATTGATCAATTCTAAAATTTTATTGAAATGAGTAAATAAATAAATGTTTGTAAAAGTATAAGGTAAAAATAAATGTAAATCTGTTTAATAAAATCTAAATAATGAAATATCAATCAGAATATAAATTAAATAAATTATAAAAGTTAAATAAATAATCTAGCCATGGGGGTCCAGTGACTTCTGTGCCGGTCCCAAGCCCGGATAAATAGAGAGGGTTGCGTCAGGAAGGGCATCCGGCGTAAAAAATTGCCAAATTTAACCATGCGAATCATCAGTACTCTGAATTTCATACCGGATCGGTCGAGGCCCGGGTTAACAACGACCGCCATCGGCGCCGTTGACCTACAGGGCGCCGGTGGAAATTGGGCTACTGTTGCAGGAAGAAGTAGAGGAGGGAGGAGAGTGCACAGACAGAGAGAGAAGAGGAAAGGTAAGAGTGTAGGACTGAGAATAGGAACTCTGAATGTTGGTACTATGACAGGGAAAGGTAGAGAGCTGGCTGATATGATGGAGAGAAGGAAGGTGGATATACTGTGTGTACAGGAGACCAGGTGGAAGGGTAGCAAGGCTCGTAGTATAGGAGCAGGATTCAAGCTGTTTTATTATGGTGTGGATAGTAAGAGAAATGGGGTAGGTGTGGTCCTGAAGGAGGAGTTTGTGAGGAATGTTCTGGAGGTGAAGAGAGTGTCAGACAGGGTGATGAGTCTGAAGTTAGAGATTGAAGGGGTGATGTTGAATGTTGTTAGTGGTTATACCCCACAGGTAGGTTGTGAGTTGGAGGAGAAAGAGAGATTCTGGAGTGAATTAGATGAGGTGATGGAGAGTATTCCCACGGGTGAGAGAGTGGTGATAGGAGCGGATTTTAATGGACATGTTGGTGAGGGGAACACAGGTGATGAGGAGGTGATGGGCAAGTTTGGAGTTAAGGAAAGGAACCTAGAAGGACAGATGGTAGTGGACTTTGCTAAGAGGATGGACATGGCTGTGGTTAACACTTATTTTCAGAAGAGAGAGGAGCATAGAGTGACTTACAAAAGTGGAGGTAGGAGAACACAGGTAGACTACATCCTATGTAGAAGAGGCAATCTGAAAGAGATTAGTGACTGTAAAGTGGTAGTGGGAGAGAGTGTAGCCAGACAGCATAGGATGGTGGTATGTAGGATGACTTTGATGGTCTGTAAGAAGAAGAGGTCAAAGATAGAGATAGAGAAGAAAACCAAGTGGTGGAAGCTGAAAAAGGAGGAATGTTGTGAGGAATTTAGACAGAAGTTGAGGCAGGCTCTGGGTGGGCAGGTATTGCTGCCAGATGACTGGGAAACTACAGCAGAAGTGATCAGGGAGACAGGGAGAAAGGTGCTGGGTGTGTCATCTGGAAGGAGGAAAGAAGATAAGGAGACTTGGTGGTGGAATGAGGAAGTTCAGGATAGTATCCAGAGGAAGAGGTTAGCCAAGAAGAAGTGGGACATGGATAGGACTGAAGAGAATAGACAGGAATACAAGGAGTTACAGTGCAGAGTGAAGAGGGAGGTGTCTAAGGCCAAGCAGAAGGCATATGATGAGTTGTACACTAGGTTAGACACTAGAGAAGGAGAGAAGGACTTGTACAGGTTAGCTAGGCAGAGGGATCGAGATGGGAAGGATGTGCAGCAAGTTAGAGTTATTAAGGATAGAGATGGAAGGGTGCTCACAAGTGAGGAGAGTGTACAGAGGAGATGGAAGGAGTACTTTGAGGAGCTGATGAATGAGGAAAATGAGAGGGAAAAAAGAGTAGAAGGGGTGAACTCTGTGGAACAGAAAGTAGATAAGATTAGAAAGGATGAAGTCAGGAAGGCTTTGAAGAGGATGAAAAGTGGAAAGGCAGTTGGTCCTGACGACATCCCGGTGGAGGTCTGGAAGTGTCTGGGAGAGGCAGCAGTGGAATTTTTAACTAGTTTGTTCAACAGGGTTTTAGAGAGTGAGAGGATGCCTGAGGAATGGAGAAGAAGAAGTGTTAGTGCCGATCTTTAAGAATAAGGGTGACATGCAGAGTTGCAGCAACTATAGGGGGATAAAGTTGATGAGCCATACAATGAAGGTATGGGAAAGAGTAGTGGAAGCTAGGTTAAGGAAGGTAGTGGAAATTTGTGAGCAGCAGTATGGCTTCATGCCCAGAAAGAGCACAACAGATGCAATTTTTGCTCTGAGAATTTTGATGGAGAAGTATAGGGATGGTCAGAGGGAGTTGCACTGTGTGTTTGTAGACTTGGAGAAAGCGTATGACAGGGTGCCAAGAGAAAAGCTGTGGTACTGTATGAGGAGGTCAGGAGTAGCAGAGAAGTATGTCAGAGTGGTGCAGGACATGTATGAGAGGAGCAGGACAGTGGTGAGGTGTGCTGTAGGTCAGACAGAGGAGTTCAATGTGGAGGTGGGACTGCATCAGGGATCGGCTCTGAGCCCCTTCCTGTTTGCTATAGTGATGGACCAGTTGTCAGAGGAGGTCAGACAGGAGTCTCCTTGGACAATGATGTTTGCAGATGACATTGTGATCTGTAGTGAGAGCAGGGAGCAGGTGGAGGAAAACCTGGAGAGGTGGAGGTTTGCGCTGGAGAGAAGAGGAATGAAAGTCAGTCGTAGTAAGACTGAGTACATGTGTGTGAATGAAAGGGAGGGAAGTGGAACAGTAAGGTTACAGGGTGAAGAGGTGAAGAAGGTACAGGACTTTAAGTACTTGGGGTCAACAGTCCAGAGTAATGGAGAGTGTGGGAAAGAGGTAAAGAAGCGAGTGCAGGCAGGTTGGAATGGATGGAGAAAGGTGTCGGGAGTTCTGTGTGATAGAAAAATATCAGCGAGAATCAAGAGGAAGGTGTACAGGACAGTGGTGAGACCGGCCATGCTGTATGGTTTAGAGACAGTGTCACTGAGGAAGAGACAGGAGTCAGAGCTAGAGGTAGCAGAGCTGAAGATGTTGAGGTTCTCTTTGGGAGTGACAAGATTGGACAGGATTAGGAACGAGTACATCAGAGGGACAGCTCATGTTGGACGTTTGGGGGACAAAGTTAGGGAGGCCAGATTAAGATGGTTTGGACATGTTCAGAGGAGGGAGAGTGAGTATATTGGTAGGAGAATGTTGGACATGGAGCTGCCAGGCAGGAGGCAAAGAGGAAGGCCAAAGAGGAGGTATATGGATGGAATTAATGAGGATATGAAGCTAGTGGGTGCAAGTGTTGAGGATGCAGAAGATAGGGATAGGTGGAGAGAGATGATTCGCTGTGGCGACCCCTGAAGGGAAAAGCCGAAAGAAGAAGAAGATAAAAGTTAAATAAATGTTTATAATAATGTAACATAAGATGAAATAAATCTGTCTAATGAAATATCAATAAAAATATAACAATAAAATTCTACCAATTTAAAAATGTAATTTAAATAAATGAATAAATAGATGTTTGAAAAAGAATAAGATTAAATAAATAAAAATCCACCTAATAAAATATAAATAATGATACATCACCGTCTAATAAAACATAAATAAAATGCTGGCAATTTAAATTCTAAAATTTAATTAAAATAAATAAATAGATTTTCGTAAAAGTATAAGATTAAATGTATATATAAATAATGTGTCTAATATAACATCATTAAATATCAATATCAATAATATACCTGCATTTCATTGTCTTGTACTTGTACATGTGTAATGACAATAAAGTTGAATCTAGTCTAATCTAATACCAATAATACATAAATAATTATATCTAAAAAAGGTATTTTTTTATTATACTGTTATTTAGAGAAATTAGAGTAATTTTTTTAATGTATTTATTTACTTACTTCATTTTTCTATCAAAAATCACTTCATTTTCACTTATTTATTTTACATTATTTTTATTTCTTGTTTTTTTTTTGGCAACACAAATCAAGAACTGTTAAAAAAAATTGAGTCTAAATCTGCGAATTTGAAAAGTATTATTATGCATATTTTCTGTATTTATCAACCTTCAGATAACAGCATCCCCTAAATCTGGAATCGTTAACGTACATAAATATGGACGATAAACTGACTCCGGATTCTTCTAGAAGCTAAAATTACAGCTAAGGTGAAATCTGAGAAGCAGGACAGTGAAAGCTCAGCATCAGCGTTTTAATGCTCTGCTTGCTGACATCTTGTCTGCTTTTCTGTCTCGCAGGCTGTCCTTCTACTCCGGCCACTCCTCCTTCTCCATGTACTGTATGCTCTTCTTGGCAGTAAGTATCTATTTATAACACTATAAAAAAAATTAAACGATAATAAAATCCTGATCCTTCAGCCTCGCCGAACGGCTGGGCAACACCTTAATAACACACGTCCTACTGAACAGTTAAGGTAAACCTTTAATAATACAGAGTGAAGATTACAGCCTTCCTCAGGTCAGGGCTGTGTCCTAATAACTCACTTCAATCTTCTATTCTTATATGATTATAGCTATCTTTTCATTAGTATGACTACTAGTCATTTCAGAGTGAAAACCTTTGTATATATTTAAAAAAAAAAAAGTAGAATAGAGTCATATTAACGATCAGATTAGTCTTAAGTCTGGTTAAAAAGAAGCAACACTAAAACTCTAACGGACCAACAGTTGAGCTCTGAGGCACATCAGATTTAGATCCATGAATCTTTTTGCACTGGATATGTTGAGCAGATTTGGGAAATCAGAATTTTGTCAAAGGAGGAAATGTGCATAAGGATTCATCAGCGTTTCTACTGATTTGTCTGATTGAAAAAGTAAGGAGGAAAACCATCTAGAGACAAACATCCGTTGATAGCAGTCTGAATGAGCATCACTGGCTGGGAGGGAGGCTTGGGGAGGGGTAGCATGATTTGTATTAAAAATTAACATTTAAACAACACTTTCGGGTGGGAACGGGACCAGACTAAATAAGAGAGAAGTTCGTGGGAAAGAAAAGTTGCGTCATGTGTAACCTCAGTCCAGAGTCGCGCTTCTTGACCCAAGCTTTCTAAAAGGAAAATAAATGTTCATATCTCTAATTGTACATGTTTAATACAGAAATAATAGATTCATACTTACACATATCACTGTGGTCCTTTTACAGAAAGTGCATGTAATACTGATTGTTTTTGAATATCAGGCCATCCAGGATTTTGCAGTTTTGGACAACCGGAGAAATGAATGCAAAATCAAGCAAAGTCCACGCTATCCAGAGGAGTTAGTCATTTTTTAAAATGACCACAGATTTTCACTGAGACATGTACGCCATTCGGCAGACATCCTTATCCAGAGTGACTTACATTATATACAACTGAGCAGTTAAGGGTTAAGGGCCTTGCTCAGGGGTCCACAACCTTCTGATGAGTAGTACCTTAAGCACTAAGCTACCACATCCATGAAAGTTGGTGTGTGATGTCATCATAACACGCACTCTGCCAAAACCCTCTTCCATTCACGTGCACTGAAAATGAATACAGCTCTCATAGAAAGTCATTACATTATATATATATAAAATAAATTCAATAAATAAATAAATAAAAGCCCACAAAAAATCATCAGAATCTTTAAAAAGCAGTGTTTTATGCAACAATCACAAAAAACTGAAAAAGAGCAGACCTTCAGCTGTTTTAAGAAATTAATTTGACATTTTTCTCTCACTGAATTCATTATCATTATAATATCTAGACATTTATCCTAGCATGAAAAGTCATCTGCTTCCATTAGGTGTAATTAAAAAAAAAAGTTTATTAGACCTGATAAAGACGTAGCTGTCCTTTGTGTTTGATCTTTCCTTTATAACCTTTTACACAACCCTCTCTCTTCCATCATCACCTCCTACATAACTGTCAGAAATAACACTACGCCTATCTTCTCACCCGTGATGAAGCAACACTCGGGTGATCATTACGCAGCACTGTGCGTGGGGACAAATGAGTTATTAGCCATCATAAATGAGTCACGTAGCAGTGTAGTAACAATAGCAATGTTTACATTGTTTCAGTCCACACACACACACACACACACTTCTTTCCTGCATAAAGGTGGAAAAATATTAGGATTATTAGGATCAGAGAGCTTTGTCAGGTGCCTGAGTCAGACTTTTAATCCTCAAGCACTCAGCTTTGTGCTCAGATTGGATTCAGTTTCATTTATTCACCTGCCAGATGAATGACTCAAAGTCTTTCTGTCTGTGTGTCGATAATTATAGATAATTACATATATATTTTTATCTAGAAGGGTGGAGGTGGTAAAAAAAAAAAAGACATGCCATGCTGTTTAAACTGGGTACCTAGAAAATGTTCAATTTTCAATCAATCAAATTTTTTTTGTATAGCACTTTTAAGCAGCTGTAGAGGAATATATCCATTCAGGATATAAAGTTTAAAATGATCCCTAATGAGCAAGCCAGAGGTGACGGTGGTGAGAAAAAACTCCAGAGACGATCTGTGGAAGAAAACTCGTATGAAAATTAGATTTAAAAAAAGAGGAACCAGAACCATCCACATCTGGGAGATTAGCATGTATCAAAACATCGTTGTGGTTTATTGCATCCCACAATTCTATCAAATCACTTCAATTCCTATTAAATTTTTTTTTCTTGACACATTTTGCATGTATGACCTATTTTTTTCCTCACCAAGCTGTGAGCTGTTGATGGCAAGCTGATGAGGTTGTTGTAAAGTTTTCGCTTTAGTTACATTCTCAATGCCATTTAGCCATTCTAGTTATTATTAAAAAAAAAAAAAAAAAAATCAGAACAAATGATTTGTTTCTTGATAAATAAAAAAAGTCATTAGTTGAATAGCAAGAGATCGATCATCTTTATGTATGAGGAAACAAAACATACACAAAGCCTACAAAATATCTGAACTTAACAGATATATGCATTAGAAAAAGAAAAAGAAAAAATTATATATATATATATATATATATATATATATATATATATATATATATATATAAAAAAATATATATATATATAAATATATAAAAAAATATATATATATATAAATATATAACTATATATATATAAAGACTGTCATAATCCTGATTTTTTTTTTCTTCTGCCAAATTAAATAAATTGGCTGAACTGCAGCTTACACTCTTACACGTGATCGTCGTCATGGTGATAAGCTTGATTCAGATATGATCAGATCTCATTCGAGGCGTCATAATATAAGAAAATTACAGCAATTAGAAAGGAGTATTTTCAGTCGGCATGCGTGTTGACCTCTCTGTGAAAAGTGACAGATGAAGAGAATAAATTGAGAGAGAGAGAGAGAGAGAGAGAGAATCCACTTTGAAAGAATTTTCCACTTGTTTTCCTCTCACTCTGTCATTGTGGTATTTTTTTGGGGGGGGGGGCTTCATTATATAATTATATTTGCTGGTGTGGTTGTTGCACTGTCCAGCCCAAATACCTTAAAGCACAATCCAGGAAACCTCTGTGTTTTATTACTATTATTATTGTTATTATTATTATTATTATTGGGATTGAGCACGTGAGGATGCTCAGAAAAGGAAGCTTTTTGTAGATGTTTTCTCTCTCTCTCTCTCTCTCGTTTTGTTGTTTTAACCACACTGTGCATTTCTGAATATAGAAGCTGAATCATGGTTTCGAGTCAGTTAGATGCCGTACAGAGTGTAATCAGTGTAACTGGAATTGCCCAGCCCTAAAGAGCATTGTAATTACGCCGTAAACACAGACGAGACGTGTTTCTCTGCCACGAGTTTTACTGCGAAGTAATTCTTCTCTCAGCAAGACAGTGTGAAAGATGGCTTGAAAATTTGCCATTTCTTCAGACTTCATTTCCTTCAATCACGATTATTTACCACAATCTTCCTGTTTTATTGTTATTTCTATCAACTCCTATTAAATCTGTTTCTTCAAAGCGTTGGATGCTTCATATTTTATTATTATATTATACGAAACTTACGCAGACCTGTTTTGATTCATAAAACATCTGGAGCATGCTGTTACACATCTGCCAGGCAGCTATCCATCACTGAGTTTTTAGAATAAAAACATTTTTTTTCACTTGTAAGCTTTTATTAGTTCTATCCCTTTTACTGGTAAGAAACAGTTACACTGTTTATTATCATTATTATCATTATTATTCTGTCATGCAAGGCTGCATCACACCGACCTGTTGTTGATTAGATCACTATAACGTCACACCCCCCATGTGATTTATTCCTTACAGAACCATCTTTCTGAGCACCTGTGTATTTTGTTTACTTCAGGAAACACACACTGGTTTAATGGTAATGTAGCTGTTTTAGCGAATAGCTTTAAACTATTTGAAACGAGTGTAATACATTTCTGCCGTCATATTTTTTTTTAAACCCGGCTCGAAGATGATTGCCTCTGATGCGTATTAATAATAATTCATTTTAAACTGTCATTTTATTCTAGATTCTTCTATTGCCGTGAAGCTGCTTTGAGATAACGTCTATTGTTAAAAGCGCTACGCAAACCAAATTTAATATTATTCTGCCTTAAAAGTCGAAAAGTAGACACGAGCTAAAAGCAACTTTCGAGATAAACACCAGACACGAACCCTTAGTGCTGATTCTTTAAGCCAACACAAAGATTCTGTAATCGTATCATCACCACCTCTAAATAATTCTTCCTTCCCTCTCTCAGCTTTATCTGCAGGCTCGGTTGAAGGACGAATGGGCTCGACTCCTGCGTCCCACGATCCAGTTCTTCCTGGTTGCTGCGTCTGTATATACAGGACTGTCCCGTGTGTCTGACTATAAACACCACTGGAGTGACGTCCTCACGGGCCTCATACAGGGAGCCATCATGGCCTTACTGGTGGTGAGGATCCATTTTTTCACCCCTAGATGTACATTACCACTACAGTACTGTAGTGGTGAATGGAACAGGGGTAAAAAGCATCGTTATTTGATATCAGAGCAAAAAAAATGCTGTATTATAGAGAATAATCTCTTCACAAAGGAGGTTTAAAACTTGTAATCTTAAACACTACTCTGGTTACATCTTTCAGGATTTTCAGGTAACACACTGCTCAGGATGCTCGCCGAATTCAGTTTTAACGTATTAATTCTTGTACATAAATATTCGACACCATCTTAAACAGCATCTACGCTTAGCAGCTAAACCTGCAGTTCATTCTTTACTTTAACGCAGTAGCTATAACTTGACTAGCTAACGGCTGCTTTTCAGTGTGACATGTTTGCAATGCATTATGGGTAACACTGCCACTTAGAGGTACACTACACTTTTTAAAAAATAAATAAAATAGCATCTGCTTTAATTTGGTCTTTAATTCTTTATTCCTTTTTTTTTTTATTAGAAAAATTGCCAGATTTTTCTGAAACAAATAAGCTTCAAATAAATTTAAATCTGCAAATATTACACATGCATACAAAGCGTTTTTATTTTTTTATTTTTTTTTAAATCCTGGATCATGGTCTCAACAGAACACTTTATTTCTAATCCTAATTGATACAGTCAGTTTTGGATTAATTTGAAGTGACCACTCAAACTAGCTGACTACAAGAACTCGGTAATAAGTATAGTAACTCGAGTAAATATAGTAAGTGGGCACAAATATAACAAGATCTTAAACATATACACACTTCTTAAAGCCTAAATGCATGCAGTTAATGTTTCTGGGACCAGGCCCTTGAGTTTTATGACTGTTATTGAAGTAATGTCTATTTTTAATGTGTCATTTCTAAAAATAAGCGTCCACGACTTAAATCGTATTTCAAGGATTTATTTAGAAATGTATTAAGCGAGGATGCTGTGTCCTGCCTCGATGGTTTGGTTGCCTGGAAACTTAACTGCTGAAAGTGGAAACACTAAATGCACTAGCACACTAGCTGGCTATAACACAGACTAAGGGAAATGAAGTTTATGAAATGAGAGCGTTTAGGAATTCTTATCCTCCTCTGATAATGGTTTTGATGCAGGACATCTTATCCAAACCATCAATATGAACGTTAGAGCCAGGAGCTGTAGTGTTCTGTCGTTTCACTGATTATCTCCTCATCATGGCACCTGTTAGTGGGTGGGATATATTAGGCAGCAAGTGAACATTGTCCTCAAAGTTGATGTGTTAAAAGCAGGAAAAATGGACAAGCGTAAAGATTTGAGCGAGTTTGACGAAGGGCCAAATTGTGATGGCTAGACCACTGGATCAGAACATCTCCAAAACTGCAGCTCTTGTGGGGTGTTCCCGCTCTGCAGTGGTCAGTATCTATCAAAAGTGGTCCAAGGAAGGAACAGTGGTGAACCGGAGACAGGGTCATGGACGGCCAAGGCTCATTGATGCATGTGGGGAGTGAAGGCTGACCCGTGTGGTCCGATCCAACAGACGAGCTACTGTTGCTCAAATTGCTGAAGAAGTTAATGCTCAAGTTTGTTTGTGATTACAGATAGACTGGAACATGCCGTGATGTAATACATTTTCAAAGGCGTAATGTGATAAGTAATATAT
Organism: Hemibagrus guttatus; assembly: GCA_033459395.1. Classification (NCBI taxonomy): domain Eukaryota; kingdom Metazoa; phylum Chordata; class Actinopteri; order Siluriformes; family Bagridae; genus Hemibagrus; species Hemibagrus guttatus. Next base: position 20,090,272 of record JAUCMX010000015.1, on the reverse strand, counting down.
AAATTTTTTTCCGCAAGTAGTACGTAAGAAGTACTATATTAGTTCCTAGAGTAATACTTCACATATAACACTCGGTGTGAAAACATATTCTGTGTTCTTTTGGCTGCTCCATGTTCAGGGTCGCCACGGCGGGCCATTCGGTCCACATGTTTCGATTTGGCACAGGCTTTTGGATGCACTTCCTGACGCAACCCTCCCATTTTATCCGGACTTGGGACCGGCGCCGAGAGTAAACTCTTCAGTGGCAGGGTCAGCTCCCTGGGAATTGAAGCCGGGCCGCTGCAATGAGAGCGCAGGATCCTGCCGCTGGACCACTAGGAGGCTGAACATTTCTGTAATTGTAACAATCACGAAACATTGAGAGCTTGAGCTTCTCTATTGTTTTCTTTGTGCTTCTATGAATGGGTGAACTTTGGACCAATACCGTGTCATGATGTCACCAAACCAGCCAATGGGAGCAGCGGATGTGTCTGGTCTATCATTTAATAGCATTAGCATTAAAAGAAAATTATTTTCTCTTGATGTGCGTGTTTAACAGCAAGGCGAAAATATATACCCGAGTTCATGCTCTGCGCATGTCTCATGTCAGTTTCTGATTCTGAAACGATCATATTCCGTGTGTAAGCTACATATTCCCCCTAGTAATGATTGGACTAGGGTACGCTACAAAAACTCCCATCAGCCTGCGTGTGTGTAGTGCAGCAGCTGCTGTTATTTGGACACATGATTAATGCAGTGAGGATTACGGATTGCATTTGGTTTGCTCCTCGGTGGTCTAGTGGTTAGGCTCCCACGCTCTTAACGGGCAGAGAACCAACTCAATACCGGTTATCCCGAGCCCGGATAAAATGGGAGGGTTGTGTCAGGAAGGGCATCCAGCAAAAAACCCGAGCCAAACCAAATACTCGGATCTGCTGCGGTGACCCCTAACAGGAGAGCTTTAAGGAAAACAACCACCACCAAAGGAAAACGTTTGTTTTGCAAACGTTAACAGGAAATAGGGTTTGTTTTGTTTCTTGTGGAATAAATGCTACATTTGCCCGACAGTCATAACTCTTCTGGGTTTATCCTAGTGGGAAATTACAAGATAGGGGCCCACTCCACTTGGAAGTCCTCCTCGTGAACTCTGGATTGTTTCCTTAACATTGAATTCAGGAAGTGACGTTAAATCAACATGGCTGCTCATAACGTACGAGTTATAGTGTATACCGATCGGCCATAGCATTCTGAACAGTGAATAAGACTGAGTATCTCCTCATCATGGCACCTGTTAGTGGGTGGGATATATTAGGCAGCAAGTGAACATTGTCCTCAAAGTTGATGTGTTAGAAGCAGGAAAAATGGGCAAGCGTAAGGATTTGAGGGAGTTTGATGAAGGGCCAAATTGTGATGGCTAGACCACTGGATCAGAGCATCTCCAAAACTGCAGCTCTTGTGGGGTGTTCCCGGTCTGCAGTGGTCAGTATCTATCAAAAGTGTCCTTTAAGTCCTGTAAGTTGTGAGGTGGGACCCATGGAGGCCTTACCTACAGGACTTAAAGGAACTGCTGCTAACCCTCGAGGGTTCAGGGCTGTTTTGGCAGCAAAAGGGGGACCAACACAATATTAGGCAGGTGGTCATAATGTTATGCCTGATTGGTGTATACACACGATGCCCACGTCATGGCGTGAAATATGGGCAGTGGCGGCTCAAGCGGTCAGAGGTTAGGGGGTTGCATCATGGCTGATCCTGGACTCTGACACTGCTAATGTACAAGCGATAAAGTCTTCCACTAAAGAGATTTTTCACATCTGAACGCAGGATTATATGATCTCAGCTCGAGTTAGTGATCTGTCCACTCCTGTATTTTAAGCTGTGCTCCACTTCTCTTTCTGTCTCTGACACATTTCTTCTTTACTTTTCTCCCCAAGGTCTTCTTCGTGTCCGATTTCTTCAAGAAGCCGGCAGCTCCGCAGAAAGAGGATGAGATGGCGCACACCACCCTACAGGAGACGCCGACTAACGGAAACCACTACGACATCACCAACTGAAGCTGCAAGGACGCGTCGATCTGCGTCTCGCTGTTCCGACAGCACGGTCGCACGTCAGAGCGCACCGACCGTAAGGAAGGACCACTGGGGTGGAAACCTGTGAATGTAACCCCTGCTTTCCCGCTCCGCTATGCCCAGAGACTCTGCGTCCCATGATGCCTTTGGGCTGCTGATGCGCTGCTTTCCTGTGTATGATGCTAACAGATTTGCTCCAGAAATTTTTTTTTTAAAGAATAAAGAAAAATAACTCACTATACACTTTTTTTTTTAATTAAAATTCTATTAAAACACTATGTACAAAAACGCATTACGCTGTTTGAAGACAAAAGAAAGGAGACTTTTACAGTTGTGAACCTGAACGTTAATAAATATGTTCCGTCCACACTGTCTTCACGTCGTCTTTATGAAAAATGAAAAAAACAAAACAAACGAATGATACAGAGAAGGAAGGGAAGGCATTTGAAACAGCAGCTTCATTCATTCACAGGTAAAGACTGGCAGCAAACACGATGTCACGCTTGATCTTGGTGATGCCTGGTGGGGGGGAGGAAAAAAGACAAGAAATAATTATAAAGGGTCTTCTTTCGGCTTTTCCCTTCGGGGGTCGCCACAGCAAATCATCTCTCTCCACCTATCCCTATCTTCTGCATCCTCAACACTTGCACCCATTAGCTTCATATCCTCATTAATTCCATCCTTCAAATAATTATAAAGGGTAATTATGTGAAATTTGACGGAATTTCAGCTTTTTTTTCCCTCTCTTTTCCGGTCAATCGTTATTTCCTTTTTTAAATCCATCATTTCGGAAGTCAGATCTATGAACTGGACGCAGTTTAGGTGTTTGGATCAATTCTTAAATCTTCAACTAGCATTTGAAATGTTTCCACAACGAACACTGACTATACATGAAATCTAGCTTTTGGGATGGAAAAGAAGGGGAAAGACGTCATACCGAGAGCGAACTTGTTCTCCAACTCCGTGTTCCCGATGGCCTTGGCCGCTTGGCACATCTGCCTCAGAAGCTCCTCCAGGCGCCTCATGCAGCGAATAATGCTGCCTAAATTTGCACAGAGAGAGAGAGAGAGAGAGAGAGAGACAGAGAGAAAATGAGGGGAGGGTTTTTAAAAAAAAAAAAAACAAGAAAGAAAGAAATTGCTCCATGTCCTCCCTACGGAGTGATAACATGCACCCGGTTCTCTCTCGCATGATTGCATACCGAGCGAATCGAGTCACTTTCTGGCCTCCGTGCGCTTCACCAAGTCACTGCTCATTTCCAGTACATGTTGATTTCTTTCTTTTCTTTTTAAAAAGCTGATTTTTCTTGGAACAAGGCTTCCCTTTTTTCACCGGGGAGCAACAAACTCAACTGGAAAAAAAAAAAAAAAATAGAAAAACGCGCCAGGCACTCCATCTCCTCCGCTTCTGTGTTTTCGGGTTTATCCTGTGCCGTCACTTAAATTTATCACGCTCGTTCCATTTAACCTCACGGATACGCAGACGCAGAGGAGCCGGGTTCTATAACGCCGTGCCATCAGAACTAGATGCGTGTCGATATTAATTAGAGACATCAAAATATTTGTTTAACCTTCGTACGGCGAGACACGTTAATCCTCTGCTCATAGTCCAGTGTAATAACTGCTTTTATATCATTTCCATTTGTAGAACATTTCTAAAATAGTTTCCTTAAACATTTAAAAGAGACCATGTGTGTGTGTGTGTGTGTGTGTGTGTGTGTACGCTGCTGGCATGGTATACAAAATACTTTTCCAAAAATCCATAGCGAGAGAGTTATTAGTGACGGAGGTCCTTATTGACTTAGGACGAGACTCATCGCTGTCAAGAAAACGTCTCTGATGGCCACACCTTCCTCGGTGGATCAGTTCCTCCAGGATTTATTTTGTTACACAATCATACCGCAATAACTGATTAAGCTTTGTAGAGCATTGATGGATGCTAACAAGGGGAATGGAGAAATCACCTTCGAAAACGTCCGTCATTTTGCAGATTTGAGCGAAGGAGGCTCCGTTGGCCCACGTGTACACCACGTCCATGAGGTGAGGACGGAACTGGTTCAGGTAGGCGTCTTCATCCATGTCCAGCTTCGCTTCGGCGGAGATTTTCGCGATGCGCTTGGCACATTCCTGTCGATCAGAATGATTCGATTCAGGTTAAATAAAATCCTGTTACAGCTGTATTGCTATAAGACTTTCTGGAGCTGCGGGGTGAAGTGTTACTGAGGAGCGATCGAGGGCACTGTAGTAGTTTTGATGCATTTATTTATTTATTTATTTTTAATTATTACATCATAAAATGCAAATCATTTTGCAGTATGGAGCTGGTCATGTTCAACTCAATTTTATTCGTATAGCGCTTTTAACAATGGACTTTGCCACAAAGCAGCTTTACAGAAAATCATAAAATATATAGTACAAAAAGCTCAAGATTAATATGAGACTTGTGTTTAAATTTATTTGTATAAATCCCTAATGAGCAAGCCTGAGGCAACTGTGGTGAGGAAAAACTCCCTTCGATGTTAAGAGGAAGAACCCTTGAGAGGAACCAGACTCAAAAGGAAACCTCATCCTTATTTGAGTGACCCCGGAGAAGTCATGTGACATCAGAATGTGTATTTTTTTTAAACCAGGGCTCAGTTTTTTTCCTGTCTTCTGCCACTGAGTTGTGAAGGCATTATGTTTTCAAGATGTCTGTGAGATTCGCACGATATGAACGAAATGATTACTTGATGTTTGGACATCATTATAACCAGTAGAGGAACTGATTAGATTTTGGAATTGATCAAGTCGAGTTTAAAAGTCTGAAAGTTTTTCATCAGTTGTATCTTCTGTCCTGTTCGTCATACAGAGATGTTGCATTCGTGTTCATGTACAGAAATTCAACGGCCATTTTGGGTAATGATATACATCATTTTTTAATTCTGGATATGTTTTGAAAGAATCTTAAACAGTACAGGAAAATGCAACATCTGGAATTGGACTGGAGGGACACGTCAACTGCAAATGTTGCAATCTAGAGATGTAACGTAATCAGTGTACAATATTGTAATGATGCTACCCAAGTGCTTTAAAAATAAGACTATAAAGTTAAATTGTTTTGAAGTTATTACAGTGATAAAGTCCTGCGGCAAGACCACATGTGCAGAGCTGGTCTGGCAAAGCCAGTAGTCTTCCAAGGGTCCACGTGTTGTCTTGGAAATAGGACCGACTTTAAATCTGGAGCATGAAAATGACCTAAATAAATGCTGCCTGTCTTTGCAACCTCCTTTTCAACATTATCTGCTTACTGACTACATTAACTAATGACATTAACTACAGCAATGCATGAGATTTACAGCAGAGAGACTTCCTTTCTCCACTGGAGCAAAAATAAAGACAGGTATCCAAACTCTGCACTCTCCACCATAAACACGTCAGTCCAGGTACGAGCGCTGATGGGACACGGCATTTATGAATGTAAACATGTGTCAGAGAAACCCTGGTGCTGCAGAAATAAACAAACACTTTGTGTGTGTGTGTGTGTGTGTGTGTGTGTGTGTGTGTGTGTGTGTGTGTGTGTGTGTGTGTGAGATTCAGACTGAATTTGTGTTACCTGCATCTGTCGGAGTGGGCCTGCTAACTGCTCTGTAAGTTTAGGCATCTCATTAGCCTGCACAGAGAGAGAGAGAGAGAGAGAGCAGGAGGAGAGAGAGGAGAGAGAGAGAGAGAGAGAGCACGAGAGAGAGAGCGCGCGAGAGAGAGAGCGAGCAAGAGAGAGTGCAAAATAGAAAGAGAGCACAAAAGAGTGAAAGAAAGAGTGAGAGAGATCAAGAGAGAGAGAGTGCAAGAGAGAAAAAAAGAGAGCAAAAGAGAGAGAAAGAGAGAGAGTAAAAGAGAGCCCACAAGAGAGAGAGAGAGAGAGAGAGAGAGAGAGAGAGAGAGAGAGAGAGAGAGAGAGAGAGAGAGAGAAGGAACAACATTCATTAAAAGGAAAGAAAATAAACTCACCCATGGCACAAAACTCAGCGAAAACAAGCTCACCATAAAAACATGGAATATATAAACTAAACAATATAAGGCCGCACACAATCACAATAAAACACGTGTCAGTGACATCGTAAATCAGGACGTTCTGTTCCAGTAGCTATCAATTGACCACGTTTCACGAGTTCCACCCTCGCAGCGAGCTGCAGCGGTACGTTGACTTGTGAAGGTTTTGTTATGAGTTGAGGCATGCTGCGTAGAGGCCACATTCTCAAGACGCATGAACTCGCTTCAACCACCGGATCGTGCCAGGGGCAGCTAATACTGGCCAGAGAATTCATATTAAAGGCGGAGCCAGTGATATTTAAGTCAGAGCACTGTTTGCTGCTTCAATAAAATATCTGCTCAGAGGAGAAACTCCAGGCTCTGCAAAAAAAAAAAAAAAAAAAGGATCACCAGACATCCAATCAGCACTCAGTCTTGCAAGTCTCTGTCTGTTCTTTTACGAGCATTCAAGGACGTGTTGTTGGGTAAAAGGAACCATCCTAAAGGTGCCATGAAAAAGCCACAGGAAAGCTAACGTTCATTCATGCTGGAAGATGCATAACTTTCATCAGAAGCTGCTATGTGCTGCTGGTCAGTGTGGGTTGAAAATCAGGGATTTGTTTATAGTTCTACAAATCGAACCAACCAGGTCAGAGAATATCATTATAATGAGCAAACGATAAGACTGAGAGGTTAGTGCTGGTCTGAATTTCTTCCACAGTGGACTGGACAAAATTCCTTGAGGGAATGAGTGGGATTTTGGTAGGACTGCTCATAATTCTAATGGGATTGGTCAGACTTTTTTCTTGAGGGAGCTGGATTGGTCAGAAATCCTTCAGGAGCAAGTGGAATTTGACAGAAATCCTTCGAAAGCAGGCAGATTTGGTCAGAAGAATAATAGCGAAATTGTGCAAGTGGGCGTGGCCAAGAGGGTCTGAGAGAAAGGGAAGGATTGCAGAGAAATTCTTTATATATTTTTCATACATTGTCAACATCAGTGGCATTGGTCTGAAGTCCTTCAAGAGTTATGTTTGGTCAGAAGGCCAGAGTAAGTGGGCGTGGTCAAGAGGATATGACAGAACAAGTAGGATCGCAGATGCTCATACATCGCCATCGTCAGTGGCATTGGTCTGAAGTCCTTCAAGAGTTATTTCTGGTCAGAATTCCTTCAGGGTAGAGCAGGATTGGTTGGAAATCATTTGGAAGCTGATGGGATTCTGGATTTGTCTGAATTCCTTCTGAAGGTGGAGGAATTGATCGAAATTGAGAGAACTATTTCAATCAGGATTGATTAGAATTCCTTCAAGGCAGAACATGATCGAGGGGTGCCAGGTGGTTGAGGGGTGATAGGATTGATTGGAATTCCTTCAGGAGAGGACAGGATCAGTCCTAATGGGATTTAAAAAATGGTCCCATGAACACCTCCATGAAGAGGACAGGAAGTCAAAAAGCTTCAGCTTACTTCCACCAATCATACTACCACCAGTAACAGCAGCATTGAGAAATCTTCCTCTGAGACTGAAGCTGAACTACAAAAAAAAAAAAAACCTGTGCACCGTATTGTCCAGGGATGTACAGCTGAACCGGTATACTGCCAGACGTCTAGTGACTTCAGCTGTAATGGTTTTAGACAGTCAGTAGGAGAAACAGTAGCACTGGTGTGCGACACGGGCGTAGCTTTTGACCTCTTAAAAAAAGGCCTGTGTGTTCAGCCGCGATGCACTCAGAGGACGACTAGAGCTGTGCTTTATGCAGTGTGCGTGAGAGAGAGACGACAGGTGGAAACACTTCAAAATGACAGCTGATGGAGGAGAGAAACCAGCTGTCTCACACACACACACACACACACTTTCCCATAATACCAAGTGAGCAAAGCCACCACACACACGCTTGTTTCTCAATCAATCTTTTCTTAGTACAGAAAGTTACAGCTTTCTATTTATAGTGAACATAATCTCAGTGTATATTAGTCTTAAAATAGATAAGCATGTCCTTTTCCACTACTGGATGATGACTATTATTTGATTATTATTGTTACTATTATTATTACCTTTTCCCTGTAGCTGGATGGTTTAATTGTAGAGTAGACTACATTCACGTCCCTCAATTCAAATTATTTCTCAGAAACAAAAAGGAAACAAACAAACAAACAAAAAAAAATCATGTAGTCGCCAACTTTGTGTTTTTCATGTCACACAGTGCGCAAAGCAAACAGTTGTAAATTCACAGAGATGGTTAACGTGAGCGGTGTGTTGTGCAGCGGTGTTGTCAATTACTTTATAAAAAGAGCACAATGTCATCAGAGTAACATTTACTGACCGAGCGCTGGCAGGAAAACGATCGCTAACGCCAAGCTAATCACGGATTCTGAGCTCACTCGTTCAGACAGAGCTTGCGTTGACATATCAGACATCAGATCTCAGTATTACAAATAAAACCGGACCGAGTCGGAACGAGAGAAGTCTGGTGATGTGGACAGAATAATCTGACAATCGCTCACATATGAGGGCAGGAAAGGAATTTCGGAACTCGATTACATAAAGATCGTTCCAGGCTTACGGCACACGAGCTTCTCACTTTTCTCTTCAATTCCCACTAAACACATCGTACATCAAGGTTGTGGCTCTGTGCCGCCCGATCCACGTGTGCTACCAGCACAGCAAGAGTCGTTTTAATCAAGAAAACTACCGTCCAAATATACAACTGTGTAAATGAACCACGGAGGAGGATGGGTACTGATCACGCTGGGCCAGCTGTGATTACAACACAGCTCAGAAAAACACCACACGAGGCTGTGGGACACTGAATAAACAACCTATTCGTCTTTTTTCCTGGTTATATAAGGGTGTTTTTACTCCACTTGCTGAGTCAGAAATAAGCAAAAAGTGAGCGCTTTTCATTTGTGGTTTGACGGGGAACACAATAAAATGAACCAAATGGTCAAAAGAAAAACAAGCTGCATGGGGCTTGACACTCTTTAAAAAAAAAAACCAAAAAAAAAACCCTCACTGAGTAGAAAGAGAGAGATGGAGAAAAACAAACCTTTGCCAAGCGAAGCCAACTCTATAAATATATCATTAGGTAATTGCATAAACAGCAAGTTTAAAACACTGTGTAGTGTTTATCTTTTCTGTCACTTTCTCAGAGCAGTTGAAACGTACTTGGTAGTGCTCACTTGGAAGTGAGATCATTTCGCTCGGATGCTCCAAGACGAGAGTGATCTCACCTACCTACAGAGCTGCACTGAGGGGAAGAATGCACTAGGATTCAATTCAAACTGTACAAATGCTAAAGATCCTGAAGGAAACGATATGGCAAAGAAAACGTGTGCGATTTCAATACGCTTCTATCGAACTTGCTTTACTTCTACAGGTGAAAAAAATTGTGCAGATATACATCGATCAGGCATAACATTATGAGCAGAGACAGGTGAAGTGAATAACACTGATGATCTCATCATGGCACCTGTTAGTGGGTGGGATACATTAGGCAGCAAGTGAACATTTTGTCCTCAAAGCTGATGTGTTAGAAGCAGGAAAAATGGGCAAGCGTAAGGATTTGAGAGAATTTTACAAGGGCCAAATTGTGATGGCTAGACCACTGGATCAGAACATCTCCAAAACTGCAGCTCTTTGGGGTGTTCCCGGTCTGCAGTGGTCAGTATCTATCAAAAGTATCCTATGAGTATCCTTAAAGTCCTGTAAGTTGCGAGCTGGAGCCCATGGAAGCCCCACCTCACAACTTGCAGGATTTAAAGGATCTGCTGCTAACATATTGGTGCCAGATACCACAGCACACCTTCAGGGATCTAATGGATCATCTAATGGAGTCCATGCCTTGATGAGTCAGGGCTATTTTGGCAGCAAAAGAATGACCAACACAATATTAGGCAGGTTGTATTAGGTCATAATGTTATGCCTGATCGGTTTTGGCACATTTCACATGTCTCAAGCCTGCCATTGTCACTGCTGATATAAAATAAAATGCTTGTTAAAACAAAAGCATTAGTGCTGTCTCTCAGTTAAAACACATCCAGTGTGAACTGGCCTTACACGCACACACACAGTCCACTGGAAGTATCCCTGGATTACTGCATTGTCTCAAATGTTGATCATCAACCTGCTCTGCATATAAACAGCATTAAAATGTTTAACATTGCACTGGATAACAGCCTTATCTGAGATAGAAACCATATTTTCTAAGCTATAACACGCTTCTGCGCCTCCTGGGAATGCTGTTTATTCAGGAAATCCAGGAACGGATTCACATTTTTTGCGTGGTTTACGGTAAACTGGGGCTTTATGGTAAATAAACAGAACGTGTGCATAGTTACATTTTCCTGGAAGACAAAGCAGCTCAGTAAAGCCGTCGCCTGTTCAGCAGTCAGATCGTTAAAGAGACCGTTAAACACCATCTCGGTCAGGAGCAGCTCGTCCGCACTGTAAAACACGTACACAAACATTAACGTGAGAGGATGAGATATTTTCTAAAACTCCCTTATATAATTGTGTTAAGATTCTGTCTCCAATTTAAAGAACAGAAAATGAATACAGAATTCAGAACACACGGTCTCGAGACTCTTACTCTCAACCCTGAGCATGCAAAAACCATCAACTCATCTTGTAACCTTTAAGAACTCAAGAGGTCACCAACATCATCCTTGTATAAAAATTGTTACAAGATGGAGGGAAGCTATCGTTATAGATGGCCATGAGTGGCTGCTTTACCTGCTGATCTCGCAGGCGACCCGGCCCTTCACCTCGATGACATCTGAGGGCGTGGCGAACCCGAGGCGTCTCAGCACACGCTTCCGACACTTCAGCTCGTCCATCTGCAGCACCGTGCGAGCTTTCTTCAACTCTCGCTTTGCCGCCTTGATATCACCCGCAATCTGCGACACACACGGGTTACTACACATTATTCATGAGCATCACAAGCTGGAAATGCTTTATACATTTAGACAGATGTGAAGACACCATCAAGAGGAAAACGATCTGATCGATAGATCGGACAAACTTGAAAACAGTCAGGCCTACACGGTTTCTTTTTATTTATTTATGATTGAAAGATGGCAGACCGTAATAGTGGTCAAGACACAATGCACAAAGATGTGAGGTGCGTGTGAAACAGAGGTTGTGTGAGCACGCTAATGTTATATGGAGACAATAAGAGGCGTTTCTGGGTGTGTGTTTTTTCTGATGTTCAGGAAGTTTTATTCACCCAGTGATTTGCCCAAATTGGTATTGCTGTGGCTCAGTGACCGTGATCATCATATAAAAACTCGCATAAAGACTCGCATGCGTACACATTACTCACTAAAGACCCTCTCTTCACACGAAAACTTGCTAAGTACATGACATAAATTTATAAGCTATAACAGCTTTATAAAAAATGCAACCTCTCCTGATTTAATCTCCAGTGTACGATCAGTTTCCTGCCTTTGTTTTCTCACGATGAAGGAAATCTGTAGCGGGAAATGTTGGTGCTTTAAAAACACACACACACAAAAAAACAATGCTAGACTGTCATGTGTGGCAGTGAGTATTTATCCGAGTGGAGAACAAAGAACCTTTCACAAAGTTTATGGTTTGAATTGATCATTAAGCAAATTATTTATTTCTTGTAACTTGCAAGTGCTGAAACTTCTTATATATATTCCTGCGTATTGTGGAATAAGGATAATACATCAGAGAGCAAGTTATAATGTTCGAAAATGCCAATAAGATGTTATTAGTCCTTAGCTCTTATTACTCATCGCACTGCACCTCGCTCTCTCACATCCACTAGCACTGCTCGACTGGTCCCACCATCTCTCAGGGTACGAGGTAGGTATACATCTAGACTCTTCTCTGTTCTGGCACCGTGATGTTGAAATGAACTTCCCCAGGATGTCTGAACAGCTGAGTCACTGGCCATCTTTAAACGGCGGATGAAGACCTACCTCTTCCTGAAACACTTAAATTAGCTCTTCTTTTCTCCGTTTGTTTGATGTATTGTTGTATGTTGCTTAATAAAAAAAAAACCCTCAGTTTTTAGGTTGATGGTATCCCAAGTCTGTGACCTATTGAACCAGTGTTAATGTATTCATTGACCGAGACCTCAGAGCACTCTTGTACATTGATCTGGATAAGAGAGTGCCAGAAATGTAAGCGTGTTATAATGCTGTAACACCTGTCTACTCACCACTGCTTTCTTCTCACAGAGTGTGTAGACAGCCGCGAGGTTGGGGTCAGTGTGAAGGGGGTGTGTGTACATCCTGTGCTCGAAGGCCTCCACCTTCTGGATGACTTTCTTCAGCCCCGAGTCCTTAATACCCATGTCGTCGATGGGGTCCAACAGAGGGAGACCATCAGGGAAACGTTTCTGCACCTCCTGAGAGAGGAGAAAAATTAAGTCACAAAAATATTAGAAAAATAGCACCTCTACATGAGTTACAAGAATCTAAATAGCGACTATTATAAAGCCTGATAAGAGTTAAAACATAAAAACATCAAAAGTTCTAAGCAGAACAAATATTTTGGAAGTTATGATCCCTTAAGGATTCCTGAAAGGAAAAAAAAAAAAAACTACACACACACTTCTATAATTCTTAATACAGACAGCATGGATACGCACATGTGTGTATTACCTGTATGGATTTAAGCATGCTCTGTCGGTTGTCGTAGGGCCGCAGGTCTTTAGGGATGTAGAGCCGCACTGAGCTGATGGCGGTGAGGAGATTCAGCATGACAGGCACCACCTGATTAAAGAAAAAATAAACAATTCAAGTGAATCACGTCATAACCGTCTATCACTCAATTATATTCCATCATCAGAAGATCCTTTCACACATCCATCCTCTTACCCAAGAAACTGTTCAATTCTATTAATAAATGGTTTTTCTTTTAACATAACAATGTGTTAAAATAGTAATTCTCTCTACACACAAAAACAATGTTTGTATACAAAAATGTCGTCAACCTTCTTACAGATATATATTTAGAGTCGTATTTAGATGCTGCCCACGCCTGACTTCAAGGCACACCCACCACTTTGATCTACATAGTAACTCAAAAACACACCTTCTGTGAATCATTTGGTTAAAAATAACTGGGTGTGTGTATATGGTATATGGTATCCTTACCTGCATCTCTCCTTTCTCTCCCTGTGCTGCTGGCTTGGCGGCCTCCGTCGCTGCATTTTTCACACTATCCTTACTGCAGTGTAATAAAACTTCCACCACATACAGAGGATCCAGATCACCAGTACTGGCCTACAAACACACAGATCAGTTAAACATGCTGCTTAAGACTGGCTTTTAAATGTAAACCAGGATTTTGGTTATTACTTGGACACTATTAAGGGCACCATGACAAAGACTTAAATACTAGAACACTGCACATTAATTTTCATTTAAAAAAAAAAAAAAAAAAAAGTAAGGTATTCATACACATTTGGCCATATAGTGTAACGGCTGGGAAATGAACCAGGCCCACCTTGACGTTTGATTTCTTGGAAAAGTTTACGACGACGCCCCAGCCAAAATCCGAATCGTCCTTTTTCACCTGCAAAATCAAGACGTGGAAACAGTCAGTGACGTGTAGGAGGTCAGAGGTCAGCCTAACAACCATCAGGCTACAGAAAAGGCAAGTCACTGATTTAGCTCAGGATAAGAAAATGAATTCACTTCACAGGAAGACATTAAACCCAGAACACAGATTAAAGTTGGTAAAAGTAACGAAATCCAGCGCTCGGAGAAAAATAAATCATGCTCATTTTAACCTATAAAAGCTAGCTAGCAAAGAGAAAAATGACAAGTCATCACCTTGACTAGCCGGCCAGGCTGTAGAAAAGGCAGGCAGTATTTGGGTTTATGCACATATTCCTCTATGTCTTTGGCCAGCTTGGCTAACTGCTGGCGGATTTTATAGTACGTGACCACGCTGTCCTCGTTGGGGATCTCGATGCTGTTGTACATATCCTCCAACTTCTGCATCTCTGAGGATGACAAACATTACAATAAAACAAACTAACAAATCGATCAGTAACATGCTGATGTCATCTAGAAAAAGTGCGTGTGAGGGCCAAATGTCTGAGAACCTCTGCTCTATGTTACGTGAAATTTCGTTTATTTGTATTTATCCCGGTCGGGGAACATCAGGTGTGAGGAGAAAACGCACACTGGGTGGAATGGTGGTTCATCATTGGCCACTACACATACATTCACACCTTGGGGCAATTTAGAGTCACCAATACACCTTCAGAGTAACGATATAACAGACACAGACAATAACCTGAACTTATGATCAAACCTGGGAGAACCTTCTAGGATGGTAGCTGAATTAAGAAGGGAAAAGCCTTTCAAAAGACAAGTGTTATGGCATCTTTATGCAAAAGTAGGACGAGCAACAACAGTTTAAACGGGGAGGAGGCGTGGCTAGTACGCTTGAGAGCATTTCCATATTCATAAGCACGGAAATACGAGCTCTTAAAGTATGTATGACTCATGGAAATAAATGTGTGCGTCTTACTCTCCACTACACCAGGGACGGCTCTGTAGTGCTGGAACTGGTAGAAGGACTTCTCCAGCATGTACTCGGGGTTAATCTCCTCCACACGCAGCAAGTTCAGGACCATATTATAGGTGAGGTGGAAGGCGCTGTTCAGAGGGTCAGCAGAACCCTGTTAACACAGAGTGAGAGGAAACAAAGAATTATTTAATAAGCACACGATTAAATGATCCATTTTTAGATGGACTGTTATGCTCGAGATGCTGTTATCTGAGCATAAATACATATACAAGTACAGCAGGCTCATACTGTTCTACAAAACCAAGCCAAAATGTAAAGTCACTGGTCAACCCTTCTGTTTTGAACACTGACGTCATCCTTTAAAAAAATAAGACTACATAAAGATTTGAGTAATAAGTCACAAGCTTTACGAGTCATTACGCAACAAAGCGGCTAGCACATCACTTTCCACCGACGTAAAACAGATAACCTTTCAATAACACACTTTCATGATTACATAATCTCCCCAGCGAAGACAGCGCATGTAGAGGAGCATGTGTCAGCCAGATATTCAGCCAAGTTGCTTGTGTCAGCTGTCTTGCAGGATTTAGAACAACTTCCGCATGTCGGTTCCGTTGTGTCTGTTTGCTGTCTCTTTTTATAAGCAAGGTAAACAGAAATATGGCCAAAAAGCAAGCGTTTTCCACAAGTTGAAAAAGAAAATGCATTTTATTTAGATTAAACTGCGTCAAAGGCTTTTCCGTGGCTTGCGATTTATTATTCCATCATTAAAACCACTAGTTTGTGCCACAGTTTCAATAAACAATCAAAAGAAATAAAGTATATATTAAATCACCAAGTTAAGCAAAGTGAAATAAAACATTTTGGGTGTTTTTCCCCCCTCCCACAGCAGACATTTCCCCACATTTAATCAAAACCCTCAGCTATTTTCTGTCATCTGGTTGTGTTGATGCTGAGTTTCTGAGAACTACTTCCTCAAAGGAAAATAAATATAAATCAGAATATTTATGCAACATAGACAGGTAAAGATCTATAACTATACAGTAAACTGAAACTTGCATCACCCACCAACTGGACCAGGTGTATTTGCTCCGCCCACCTACAAACCAAGTTGACCTTTCCTCCAGCATTTCCTCTTCCACCCACTAGACCAAACCGCATGCATCCGCATTCTCGCTGTTTTTCAACCCCGTGATATTAACCCTTGCCCAAAAATCTTACCCAAGAACTACATCTCAAAGATGAATTGCGACATTTTAAAACAACGGATTATTGACCAACGAATCCAGCTCAATAAAATATTGCATTAGTTGTTGATAAATGATGAAGTAAAAACAGTTCTCAGCGGCGGATTCAGACTTTCGGGGCCAAAAGTACATAACGATTGGCTTAGAAAGCAGCTTCGCTGGCAAGACTCCACTCAAAACAGTTCAGTAACACAAACGGTCTTTTGCGCTCACGCACATCATAACTGTGCATGAAAAGATGAAATGCACGGATGGTGAGAGCCAGCATCCGGAAAGACGGACAGGAACGAAGCGTTCAGCCGACGGCAGCCATCGATCAAACTTCATGCTGAGTGCCAGTGAGGAAAAAAGTGGACATGCTCCTGCTGATTCATTTTAGCTTCACAGACTTGAACAAATAATCTGCATGATAGAAAAAGTATACTCAGTCCTATACAACACTGGCTGTGTCCCAGTGTCAGCTAAAAGAGCAAGTCTTGACCAAATCAAGTGTACGGATGACGCACTAGCAAGTCAATCAGGCGGGGACAGGATGGAGTGGGGACAAATCATTCTCATTACATAATCACAGAAAAACTCGTACAAACATTCTCACAACTTTATGGTGGTCTGGTTTCACTCCTCTGTCACGACTGGAGCATCCATCCATCCATCTATCTATCTATCTACCTCGTTCGATCCATGCCCATAGTACTTTCCATGATTATTCATCCCCTTGAACAACCTGGAACTTCCGTGGACTTTAAAAGGTAAATGTTAGGACATAAAATGAAAAATCAACAGGTTACTAAATTATTTAAAGGGAAGAAAAAGTTCAAAATAGCTTCTAAAAAAAAAAAAAAAAAAAAAAGGCAACTCACTAATTAGGAACAGATCTGATATTGTGCAGTCTCACTGGAGACCTTAACCTTCAAGCAAACTTAGCCTTTTTTTTTTTTACCTTTAAGAGCTGCTTCCCTATAGCTGGACTCATCTTCTCGTCCACCATAAAGATGACGATTCCTCTCTCGTCCATCCCTCTCCTTCCGGCTCGGCCCGACATCTGGATGTACTCTCCCGAGCTGATCTGAAAACAGGCACACAGGAACAGGCATTAAACGTGTTTCTGATAGAAATATTCTGAAAAAGAAAATATGAATGGTTACGTGGTGATGTACTCTAAACTGATAAACGAGCAAGTTCCAACCCAATACACGAACACACGAACATGGGGAAAACACACTTAACTAGCCAGTTACACCAAAATTCGCACAGATTTCGCATAAAACATCAATTTTGCTGACCACTTTATTAGGAACATCCATGCAATTGTGTAAACAGCCAATCGTGTGGCAGTGTTACAATGCAGCTAAAGGTCAATCAGAGTGAAGAGGATCACCTGGAAGATGAGAAAGATAACTCAAATGGTAACTCAAATGGTGAGGAGAAAAGCATCTCAGAAATCACAGTGTGTCAAACATTGACAATAGCAGAGCACCACGTCAAGGTTCCACTTGTGTCAGTGAAAAAAACAGGAATCTGGACCTACAGTGGTCACAGGCTCACCATAGATATTTGATGATTGGAAAAAAAAAACATTACCTGGTTTGACAGATCTTAATTTCTGCTGTGACATGCAGGTAACATGGTCAGAATTTGGCAACAGCAGCATGAATTCACCGGACCAATAAGCCTTAGGTCAAACGTTTAGGCTGCTGGTGATTTCTTGGCACACCGAATGAACTACCAACTGAGCATCAGCATATATGAGTATTATCTCTGATGACCTGCATCTATTTGCTCATCTTGCTAAGGCTACTTCTAGCATAACAATTCATCAAGTGACAGAAGAAACCCAGCACTGCACTGACAAGTATATCAAAAGGATGTTTCAAACATCTTGAATCCGTGCCATAAATTATTCCGTGTGTGCCGGTGACTATGCTACATTATGAGTAAGGTCAGTGCTCTAAGCCTTGTTTGGATTCTGCTTCGTGATTGCCAATTGAAGCAAGATTCAAGCCAAACAAGTAACAGTAAAATACAACACCATGTGAATAAAACGTATGGAACATTGCATATGAACGCTCTGCATTCCACATAACCAAGTACAACATCACAGTAGTGTTTGAGAGCAGAAAGAAAGAAAGAAAGAAAGAAAAAAAAAGGCAAACATTTCTCAGTGGAGCAACTTCACTCTCGATCAAGCACATCTGCTCTTGGTCCAGGACCCCAGCACAGATAAGTGAAAGTGAAGCGAGGTCAGAAGCAGTTGGCCAAACGTAAATTTGGTCTAATGTTTTCCCGAACTGACTCCCAGCCGACCAGTTGGAAAAGATTTTGTACACTTAGTCATGACCATCTGGCTTTGATTAGACCCTTTCCTTATAGATATCAACACAGGAAACAAATGCAGCACCACTGACTGGAACATGACCATGTGCATTTCACAACCACTCATCATGCAGATTTAAAGAAAACCCAAGATGGCATCTTTTTACAGTAGCAGCTACTCAAACTAGTGCTCCTACAGTTTTAAGTATGATCTTTCAGCTGGATTTAGAGTGCAAATCATCCACATTAATCTATAATAACTATGCAACACACATGATATTTAAATTTGTGTTACGTGTCCATCAATCCACACACACAGTACCATACACATAATTCATTAATCCACCTGCAGCATCATCGAGCTACAAAATCCACCCACTCATCTACACTCACGAATCCATTTACAGCATCCACCCAGTTAACCACAACACCCATCATCGAAACAGAACCTATCTACCTAGATGTCCATCAAACCCACTATCCATCTACAGGACCCATACATCATCTAAAAAATGCTTCCATCAAATGTAAGGAGTCAACAAGTCCTCAGAACTATCGCTCGTGCTTTTTTACCCCAATTCTGTGCGATCTCTAGAGACTATATGGTGCGTGAAAATCCCAGGAGAAGATCAAGTTTCTGAAATACTCAAACCATACTCTGACACCAACAACCAGGCCACAAGACACAAATCCCACGTTTCCCCCAAACTGATGTTTGACGTGAACATTAACTGAAGCTCTTAACCTTCACCTGCGTTATTGTATGCATTGTGCTTCTGCACCATGATTGGCTAACAAGACAATTGCACAGATCAGGAGTTCCTATTAAAGTGGGCAGTGCTCCATCCATCTAGATAGGTATCTTTGTGTTTGTAGAAAGAGAAAGAGTCTTGTATCTGTAGTAACTACACATTTAAAGCACCTCTAGGTTTGTCTTTCAGTGCCTCTCGTATACACCACGCTGATCTGTAATTGTACTTTAGGGCCTCGGAGCTTTAAACCCTGTCAGTTTAAAAACCCTGAGCAGCCTGGGGATCCAGAGGAGACATGGCAGTGAGTTTCTGCTTTCTTGCACTCGGATTCATTTCGCACAGAGATTCCAGATGTTCTTCACAAAGCGTTTTGGATGGCAGCGTCCTATGAGCCTCGTGCCAGAACGGAGAGGCCAAGCTCTTTTCTTTTTTTCCCTCCGTAAATTTTAAATTCCAACAGCTCGAGTCATTCAGACAAACAACACGTGGCCATTTGGAATTATTGAAAAAGAAAAAGAAAGTTAGCTTTTAAAAACAGAATTGTTAAGAAGGTACAGACATCAGAACAGCCTCTTTTTATTAGGGTTTTCTTATTATGGTATGCAGTCACACCCCCAAGTTGTATACCATTTCAGGACTACATTGACCACATCTCTGCATTTGCCCTTTACTACCACTGTAATGCTTTCTTCTCTATTTTATCTCTGAGACTGATATTAATTAGGTGGCCATAATAATCTATGGGCAAATGCAAAATACAATGATGTCTCAGGTGGTTTAAAAGGTGTGTGTGTGTATACACCAATTAGGCATAACATTATGAGCAGTGACAGGTGAAGTGCGCAACATTGATGATCTCATCATGGCACCTGTTAGTGGGGGGGATATATTAGGCAGCAAGTGAACATTTTGTCCTCAAAGTTGATGTGTTAGAAGCAGGAAAAATGGACAAGCGTAAGGATTTGAGCGAGTTTGACAAAGGGCCAAATTGTGATGGCTAGACCACTGGATCAGAGCATCTCCAAAACTGCAGCTCTTGTGGGGTGTTCCCGGTCTGCAGTGGTCAGTATCTATCAAAGAGGTCCAAGGAAGGAACAGTGGTTAACCGGCGACAGGGTCATGAGAGGCCAAGGTTCACTGATGCACATGGGGAGCGAAGGCTGGCCCGTGTGATCCGATCCAACAGACGAGCTACTGTTGCTCAAATTGATGAAGTTAATGCTGGTTCTGATAGAAAGGTGTCAGAATACACAGTGCATGACGGGTCAGGGTGGTCATAATGTTATGCCTGATTGGTGTATATATTTTTGTACGTCTTGTGAAGACCAAATGTAGCCACAAAAACACAACCACTGACCTTGTGGGCTTTTTATGCAAAATCTACAGTGTGCTTGTGTGTGTACATACCCAGCGGAAGTCCTTGCCGTCGAACTTGCGAGCGCTGGTGAAGAGCACGGTGCGAGCGGGCATGTTGATCCCCATAGCAAATGTCTCGGTTGCAAACAAGGCCTGAAGTAAAAAAAATAAAAAGTAAATTTTTTTTTTAATATTTAGAAGTAATGAAATAAAACCTGTATGAATGAGTGAATGAAGGAGTCTGACCTTCAGCAGTCCCTCAGAGAAGAGAATCTCAATGGTCTCTTTCAGGATGGGCAGCAGTCCGCCATGGTGGATCCCGATTCCTCTCTTCAGCAGAGGCAGAACATGCTCCACCTAAACAAACACACACACACACACACTAGTATTTCGAGTGTGACTCTGGGTTTATGCCAAGCCTACCTTGGCACTGTGAAATCGTTAATTTTTTTCCAAACAAAACCTGCACTACAAGTTAATAAATTCTCTTACACTCCAGCTTGCATGTTACTACACATGGTCCCCTAAGACAACTGTGATGGACAGATCTTCATGAGTCTTCCTCCCCAGGCTCCAATACCACTGCACTATGTAATTCTCTCTGGGACTGACACTTATGGGGGGAAAAATAAAACAAATGATCTCTATTAAGAAGATAGGAATGCTGAACGTCCTCACTTCTGTGCAACATCATTTCCCAACACATCTCGAATCAGGTACACGGTGGACGGTTCGAGATGATCTAATAAAGGTGATGGAAACAAACCTCTGACACTCATTCCATTTCACTGTGTTGCTTGTTTTTTGGAATATTCTCCGTAATTATGACAGATGGAAACTCGCACATCTCTCCATGACTTTTTGGACATTGACTTGAACTGTTAAAGCAGCTGGGTTACGACACAAACTTAATCCCAGCTGAGGGACAGATGAACTTTGTATAAAGAGAGTACACAAGTGAAGTTAAAAGCAAATCTGGACAAGCTGCCGTGACTCAATCCTGCAGTATTGGAGTGTTGCAACAAACTGATTGGAGCCAGAAGTGCGAGAGGGTCAGAAAAAGGAGAGAGAAGCGAGAACCCGGGATAAAGGAGAGCGAAAGATGCATTTACAGAGCATTACGGAGCCTTACGAGGCTGTTAAAGCTAATTCGGTTCAACGCCGCATGATGCTTGTTTTTTGTTTTATGATGAGCAGTTTTGGTTTTTTAAACAGTTGGAGAAAACGGTTCATTTTCAAAGCAGTAATGAGAGGAGAAAAAAAAACAGAAAGCACAGCAAAATGCCAGCACACGAATTCTAATAAACTGACTTTTACTTAATACATGATCAAGAAAGCATTTAGAAAAACGACCTGTCGATTTTAATCTAGGAACTCTTGGAGTCAATACAACCCAAACAGCCTAATGTTGGATAAATATAAAGTGAGGGACTTTAAGGTTTTTTTTTTTTTTTCGACTGAAATGAATAAATTAATGCATGACATGAAAACAAGTGGCATGCCCGTTACTCCTATTCGTTAAAAGTCTTGAGAACACTGTTGCTAGGCAACTGCTCAAAACAGACACTGAGCTTAAGCAATTGGATACTGAAGCAAATTATTTAGTAGTTGAGAGCTTAAAAAGGTACAGTGTTCATGAAGTCAGTCTGAATTGTCGAGAACATTTCTGTAACCCTGCGGTCACACTAGTGAGCTACAAGTTGCTTGCATTTCGTCTTACGTGGGAAATCATCATCATAGTTGCTTTGGGAAATGTTAGCGTATACACCGACCAGGCATAACATTATGACCACCTGCCTAATATTGTGTTGGTCCCCCTTTTTGCTGACTAACTTCTTCAGCAATCTGAGCAACAGTAGCTCGTCTGTTGGATCGGATCACACGGGCCAGCCTTCGCTCCACACATGCGTCAATGAGCTTTGACCGCCCATGACCCTGTCACCGGTTCACCACTGTTCCTTCCTTGGACCACGTTTGACAGATACTGATCACTGCAGACCGGGAACACCCCACAAGAGCTGCAGTTTTGGAGATGCTCTGATCCAGTGGTCCAGCCATCACAATCTGGCCCTTCGTCAAACTCGCTCAAATCCTTACGCTTGCCCATTTTTCCTGCTTCTAACACATCAACTTTGAGGACAAAATGTTCACTTGCTGCCTAATATATCCCACCCACTAACAGGTGCCATGATGAGGAGATCATCAGTGTTATTCACTTCAGCTGTCTCTGCTCATAATGTTATGGCTGATCGATATAGTTGGTATAGGATTTATTTGTCTTTAGAATATAAAAATATATAAAAATAGTAATATTTTAAGAGAATCAGAAATTGAGGTTGTTGTGCTACACATCAAGTGTCATAATAACTTAAGTAAATAAGCCGAACAAGCTAATTGTATTAGCTGCAAACGTTGACGATATGCTAATGATCTCTAGTACAACTTTTGGAGTTGTTTAAATGTCTTAAATGAGAGGTCATTCTACATGATAAAATAAGTTATTTCTTCCATACATCATCTGAGTCAAGCAGTACATAGGACAAAAATGCAGGTAGGAACTAAACTTGTGTGTGTGTGGGGGACATTAGGGACATTGTACCGCACGTGCAATATGATTAATCCAAGGAATCACTCAAGCCTCTGTTGCTTTACTACGTCACAATTAATTTGCATAAAATTTAAGAAAAGCTCAGCTTGCATGCATAATTCTTACTGAAGTAAGTCTCATAGCGAGTGTTGTGTGCGTACACAGAAAATTAGTCTTTTGTCGCTGGTGCGAAAGCATCCATAAGATATAATTGTAGATTATTAAGAATCAATTCTGCATGTGTAAATAGTGCACTGAAATCCTATATAGCATCCATATGCAAATTTTGCGGAACTTGCTGTTAATACCGAGTGTGATAAACCAGCGATGAGAAACTGTGTGTGTGTACACGTGGGTGTGTGCCTCCTCACCTGTGGCAGCTTTTTATCCTCATCCGACAGACAGTCGATGGCGTTGCTGAACACCTCCTCCACCAGTTTCTTCTCATCATCTGAAGACACAAAAAGAGAGACGTCACACTCTTGTGTGTACTGTAGAGTTGTGTTGCTCGGTGATGTTTGGGAACCAATATTTCACCACGTTGTAAACTAAAGTGACTTTCCTGCTGTGTTGAATATTCTTATCTTGACTTAATTTCCTCTGTGTGACCAGGGGAATGTTATGACATTTATACGACATATATATAACAAAATAAGTCTCCAGGGGGGCAGCAAGGTGGCTTAGTGATTAGCCTCACACCTCCGGCATCCTGGGTTCGACTCTCACTCCTGCTCACTGTGTGTGTGGAGTTTGCATGTTCTCCCCCTTCTTGGTGGGTTTCCTCCCACAGTCCAAAGACATGCTTCTAAGCTGATTGGAGTCTCTAAATTGCCCATAGTGTGTGTGTGTGTGTGTGTGTGTGTGTGTGTGTATGTATGGACACTCTGTCCAGGGTGTATCCTGCCTTGATGACCGATGAAGCCTGAGATGGCACAGGCTCCCCGTGACATGAGAATAGATCGGATAAGCGGCACAGACAATGGAATGGAAAAAAAAGTCTCCAGAGTGACCCAGGCTCTCATTTTAACTTTTTTACCCCCTCATTAAGTGCCCAGAGCCAGACTCCTGAGTAATCTGCCCTACCTTTGCAGCAGAAACTGGACATGTGATTTTGTTCAGAAGCAGCCTTATTATTCCTTATTCATAACAGATTATAATGCCATTTTTAACGCAGTCTTTCCAACCGAACACTACTGTCATTATTTTGGAGTTCTCTTAAATTTATAAGCTTGGATTATTCTTGGCAATAGAAAGCACCTTTATTAAGATTTAACGAGCCTTTCCTATAATCCGTCTTCTCCTACCGGTGTCCCAGTGTCGTCAAATACAACATCCATTTCAACTCTTTTCCGCTACTCAATACACTAAAAACACTCAAGTACTGCAGCTCAAGGAGATCCCTGAGGTAGCTGCGTGTGTGTGTGTGTGTGTTGATAAATATATGTTCTCCTGTGATACCTGTATTAAAGTCGAGTTTGGACACTTGCAGAGCGTATGCCTCACATTCCTTCTTACTGAAGCTGAAGATGATGACGGGTTGGAAGTTCCTCTCCATGATCATCTTTACTATCTTAAACACATTGGATGGTCCTGAGGAAAAAAAACCCCCAGATAAATCAGAAAAGCTGTCTACAAACAGTGTAAAAATAACATGGCAGCAATGTAGAAGTCCCTTTAAACTTTTTTTTTTTTTTTTAATAGAGTGGTGAAATGCAACCATTGTGCAGCGGCATTAATGTTACCGCACATCAATAAGCTGATTTGATAACTGTGCATCACAAAGAACTACACAATGTATTCTTAAAGCAGCTTTAAGCAGGCGTTTCCTCACTAGCCTCCATTTTGCTCCGTGAAACACACCGACACTGGAGACTCCTTCCAAAATTGCTGTATGAAACACCTTCTCACGAGAAACCTTCACTGCAGCGATAATTTTAATCAGTTGTTACTTTATTCAAATCGTAAGATGTTCCAACAAATGCATTATTAAATCCATAAACCTGAGCTTCGTAGCTGCACTACTGTTGGAGTTTGTGTTACAGAAAATGAACACCTTCTGACAAATCAGGTTCAAGAAGCACTGCTCTACATCACTGTGGCGTAAGCAATTATATTTTGCTTAAAAATACAACGTTGCCGAGCCCTAGATAGCGCTCATTCTTTTAAGAGCTAACAAGATGCTTGAAATCTCACCCTTGGTCCCTCCTCTTCGTCCTCTAGGGTCCCATTTTCCTCCGCCTCCACTCGCTCCGGAGTCTCCAGCATCCCGGAGAACCTGCATGGCGGTGTTGAAGTTATCCTCCCTGAACTCACCCTAATACAGGACACACACACACACACACACACACACAGAGAGTGATTTCTACAGTGCTATGAACAAGGTAAAAAATATAAAGGCCTGCTTTCTATCAGACAGCTCACAGAAAGAGCTGCAATATGATCATGTACTCATTACTGCATTGCTCTAGTTTCCTCCGCAGCACTGATCGAAAGATTTGAAGCAATCGTGTTAACACAGAGTGCCGAACTGAGACTTTATCCAGTTGACACACAGCAGAAAATGCAATGTGGGTAGTTTCCTTGATGCTACATTTTATCAGCAGATAGAGTCTCACTAAAAAATAAGGGATGTGTCTGATTGGTCAAGAAGCACATCTGTGCTTTGAATATCATTGTGTTTTATCTGGGCGTGGTTTCATCAGAGATGTACATCTGATTGACATTTTCGTTTGAATATCGGCTAGTAATTTGGATCTGGATTAAAGAGTCACTTTTGGCAGATTTGGCAACCTTGTTAGTAATTAAATAGCAAAATGCAATCAGCAAGGAAGCTTTCAAGACACCGGGTGTGAATGACCGTGTCTCGATTGTCCGCCTGTGATCAGATCGCTTGAGACGGATGTTTATATTAAGTCTGAACAAGGCTAAAGGGGAGGTCGGGTTCTGTAACACGACCCGTTATACCGTCAGAAATACGCTTAGACCGAATGCAGAGTCATAGTTTTACTGAATAATTAACAGAAAGGACATCAGGTGCCTGTGGAAATGCTTGGCATGGCTTACGTTCTCATCCACGACCAGGTGAAGTCCGTCGCCACCTGCTGGAAAGATGTAGTGCTGCAGTGGGGTGGGTCGGTAGTCTGTGTACACCACGTGGCAGGGCTGCACTCAGAGAAAAATAATAAACAAATTCATTGAAATAAGTTCAGGCTTATGACTGCATAAGGTGAAAGGAAATGATTTCAATACAGTGTGTCTGTACACTACATGTAAATTTTAGAAGACTGGACTAAAATCATCGCTCTCAAAACCAGTATCTATTGTATTCTTGTATAACAGCACTTCCATAATTAACTAATATGGCCATTGAAAAAGTTTGTGGACACAGGACCATCACACAAATACTTGGTTCTTCCCCAAATATTTGCCACAAAGTTGGAGGTTTTTGTATGGTGTTGCTTTATGATTTCCTGTTCTAGCATGATAATGCCACTGAGCACAAAGCCATATCCATGAAGATACGGTTTGCCAAGATTTCATCATCAAGTGGAAGAACTGACTCTGACTCAACCCCACCGAACACCTTTAGGATGAACTGGAACACTGACTGAACCCCAGACCGCCTCACTACCATCAACATCTGATCTCACTAATGCTCTTGTAGCTGAATGTCACATATTTACGCTCCAAACTCGAGTGAAAAGCCTTTCAAGAAGAGCTGAGCTTATTATTCAAGCAAAAGTGGGAATTTGGAATGAGATGTTCAACAAGCACATATGGATGTGACTTTCATATGCGCACAAACTTTTGCCCACAGTGTCCATAACGCCTTAGTATTGAGTTTCTATTGCAGTTTTACCTTATAGGACAGTGAAAACTGAAGACATTAATATATACACCAACCAGGCATAACATTATGACCACCTGCCTAATATTGTGTAGGTCCACCCTTTTGCTGCCAAAACAGCCCTGACCCGTCATGCACTGTGTATCCTGACACCTTTCTATCAGAACCAGCATTAACTTCTTCAGCAATTTGAGCAACAGTAGCTCGTCTGTTGGATCGGATCACACGGGCCAGCCTTCGCTCCACACGTGCATCAATGAGCCTTGGTCGTCCATGACCCTGTCACCGGGTCACCACTGTTCCTTCCTTGGACCACTTTTGATAGATACTGACCACTGCAGACCGGGAACACCCCACAAGAGCTGCAGTTTTGGAGATGTTTTGATCCAGTGGTCTAGCCATCACAATTTGGCCCTTCATCAAACTCGCTCAAATCCTTACGCTTGCCCATTTTTCCTGTTTCTAACACATCAACTTTGAGGACAAAATGTTCACTTGCTGCCTAATATATCCCACCCACTAACAGGTGCCATGATGAGGAAATCATCAGTGTCATTCACTTCACCTCTCACTGGTTATAATAATAATGTTATGCCTGATCGGTGTACACACAATCTGAATCTGTGTTGTAAAAATGTTAGCACCTGTGTGTGCAGGTGACAGATCCACTCAGCAAACTGCCGTGCGTTGGGGATGGTGGCTGACAGAAAGACGTAATGTACGTTATCAGGAAGAAGGATGATGGTCTCCTCCCATACCACACCACGCTCTGCAAGTTAAAATGAAGATACCTTAATCAGCAAAGCCTTCTGGGTAAGTTGTTCCTAACATCAACAACATAGGCATGATGGTTCATCCTAATGGTAATGGAGCTGATGCTCAATAAGTGAGAAAGAGAGAGAAAAGGTGAGCGAGAGAGTGAGAGTGTGTGAGAGAAAGAGAGAAAGCGAGAGCGCGTGTGTGTGAGAGAGAGAGAGAGAGAGAGAGAGAGAGAGAGAGAGAGAGAGAGAGAGAAAGTGAGCGTGTCAGTGAGAGAGAGAGTGTGTGAGAAAGAGAGAGAAAGAGAGGCAGACAGTCAGACAAATACGAGAGAGAGAGAGAGAGAGAGAGAGAGAGAGAGAGAGAGAGAATGTGAGACGGACAGAATTAATTATAAATAATTATTAATAATTTACTATCAACTATTATATTGGTAGAAATTATTATCTAGTGTCACTCACCTGAGTCCCTCATGTAATGAATCTCGTCAAATATGACCCAGGCCACCTCACGCATAACCTCTGACCCCCGGTACAGCATGCTCCTCAAAATCTGTAACGAATCAAAGTAAAGGAGATTGTTTTTCCTATTCACATATTCAAGAACACACTGCTAGCTGTTTGTGGCTCATTTCTGCCATCTGTGTGTGTGAGACGTGAATGCGAGGTGTACCTCGGTGGTCATGACGAGGCAGGAGGCAGTGGGGTTGATCGTCACGTCTCCAGTCATCAGTCCCACATCCTGGAACTCCTCGTACATCTCTCTGTATTTCTGGTTACTCAGAGCTTTGATGGGGCTGGTGAAGATCACTCGCTGCTTCTCCCTCAGAGCCAGAGCAATGGCATACCTACACACACACAGGGGAGGTTTTCATCCAATCATAGTCTGATCATCAGGATGTGGTAGCTTAGTGGTTAAGGTGTTGGACAGCTGATCAGAAGGTTGTGAGTTTGAATCCCAGGTCCAACAATCTGCCACTGCTGGGCCCCTGAGCAAGGCCCTTCAGCCTCAATTGCTCAGTTGTATAAAATGAGGTAAATTTTAAGTCACTCTGGATAAGGGTGTCTACCAAATGCTAGAAATATAAAAGAAAGTCTGGAACATAAAATCTAAAATCAGAGCTACGTTGTTTTAAACT
This sequence comes from Hemibagrus guttatus, assembly GCA_033459395.1. NCBI lineage: Eukaryota > Metazoa > Chordata > Actinopteri > Siluriformes > Bagridae > Hemibagrus > Hemibagrus guttatus. The sequence continues at coordinate 20,061,711 of JAUCMX010000015.1, read as the reverse complement.
CACTCGGCACACACGGTTTTCCCAGCTGAGGTGTGAGCGGAGACCAGGACAGACTGGTTGTTGTCGATGCACAGAATGGCCTCACGCTGAAAGGGGTCAAGAATGAAGGGGTATTCCTGTGGGGAACAGGATTGTTATTGACCGTTCATACATGTCTCTTAACTGCCACGATCTGACGGCTAGTCTTTCAGGCAAAATAAACCAGTGATAAATATCGAAAAGATTCTGGTACGCAAGTGCCTCATTTTATCAGACTATACATACATTTTATATTTTTATATATATATATATATATATATATATATATATATTATATATATATATATATATATATATATATATATATATATATATATATATATATACACACACACACACACACACACACACACACACACAGATCAGCCATAACATTATGAGCAGTGAGAGGTGAAGTGAATAACACCGATGATCTCCTCATCATGGCACCTGTTAGTGGGTGGGATATATTAGGCAGCAAGTGAACATTTTGTCCTCAAAGTTGATGTGTTAGAAGCAGGAAAAATGGGCAAGAGTAAGGATTTGAGCGAGTTTGATGAAGGGCCAAATTGTGATGGCTAGACCACTGGATCAGAACATCTCCAAAACTGCAGCTCTTGTGGGGTGTTCCCGGACTGCAGTGGTCAGTATCTATCAAAAGTGGTTCAAGGAAGGAACAGTGGTGAACCAGTGACAGGGTCATGGGTGACCAAGGCTCACTTATGCATGTGTGGAGCGAAGGCTGGCCCGTGTGATCCGATCCAAGAGACGAGCTACTGTTGCTCAAATTGCTGAAGAAGTTAATGCTGGTTCTGATAGAAAGATGTCAGAATACACAGTGCACGACAGATCAGGGCTGTTTTGGTGGCAAAAGGGGGACCAACACAATATTAGGCAGGTGGTCATAATGTTACGCCTGATCAGTGTGCATATATGTGTGTATATATATATATATATATATATATATATATATATATATATATATATATATATAAGAATATATTTATTAAAATATTAAAATTCTGCTTTTTGTTTTTAAAGTCCTAAATGGATCAGCCCCAAAATATCTCGCTGAACTTTTGAAAATAAATAACTCTGCTAGATCATTAAGGTCATCTAATCAAAGATTGCTGATGGTTCCGAGATCTAGACTTAAGACGAGGGGTGACCGTGCTTTTTCTATTACTGGTCCAAAATTGTGGAATAGTCTTCCTCTATCTTTAAGACTAGTATCCACAGAGTCTGAATTTAAAACTAAGTTGAAAACTTACCTTCTCTCAGGCTTACAACTGTATTTAATTTTTAACATTGATTTTTTAAAGATTTCAAATTAGTGTTTCTGATGTAAACTCCCTTTATCATTGCATTATTATTTTTATTTACTTATCCTCTTGTACAGCACAATGGCCAACCGCTGTTGTACTTATTGTGCTATATAAATAAATTTTGATTTGATTTTGAGAGATATATATATATATATATAAATAAATATAACACACACAATACAATATTATTATTGTGAATGCAAAAAGAGGGGGGCACGATGGCTTAGTGGTTAGTACGTTTGCCTCACACCTCCAGGGTTGGGGGTTCGATTCCCGCCTCCGCCATGTGTGTGTGGAGTTTGCATGTTCTCCCCGTGCCTTGGGGGTTTCCTCCGGGTACTCCGGTTTCCTCCCCCAGTCCAAAGGCATGCATTGTAGGTTGATTGGCATCTCTAAAATTGTCCGTAGTGTGCGATTGCGTGAGTGAATGAGAGTGTGTGTGTGCCCTGCGATGGGTTGGCACTCCGTCCAGGGTGTATCCTGCCTTGATGCCCTATGACGCCTGAGATAGGCACAGGCTCCCCCGAGTGTAGTTCGGATAAGCGGTAGACAATGAATGAATGAATGAATGAATGCAAAAAGAACAGTAGTTAATTACCTTGGCTGCTTTTCCTACTCGTGGTTTCAGTGGTGTGTATTCCTGATCTGCAGGTAGCGCCACCTACACGAGGACATTTACAGTTTAAAAAAAAAAAAGACCAGCAATATATGTACACACCACAATTGTATAACATGTTTTTAAAACAGCTTGTGCTGTGTGTGTGTTCACCTCATGTGTGCAGCCCTCAACCGTCTCAACCTGCTCCACTTTGACTTTGGGCATCAGGTCTGTAAGACTACAAGACGATAAAGAGACATTTCCTTTATTTAAAAAACTCTATACAAAACACGTCTAAATCTACATGCATGATTATCATCATGAGTGAACAGACAAAAACACACTTCACACTTCAACCACACTCGCTTCACCTTTAATAAACAGTATGAATATATCAGACGGTGCATGCTTACTTGATCTCCTCTGATGACACTGTCTCCAGTCTGGCCTTTTTACCGAACAAAACTTCATCACCGCCATCGTTCTCCGCCTCTCGTTTCGTCTTTGCCCCAGGCAGGGATGATTCTGTTTTTTCTCGGTCTTGTGTGCCAACTGTTTTCCTGAACAAACAAACAAATACAAAAGGAAGCCCTCTGACATTAGCAAGAAACAAAGCAAAAGACCATTATCCCATCCAGGTTGTACATTCATTTTGGATTTTAATCCCGGGTTTTCATATTTATTTATTTAGAATACATCCAGGAAAGTGAGTAGTATCAGATAATCCAAAGGCGGCTAAACATGATGTGTTAGCAGTTATAAGAACTCATCTCACTAAAGAAGAGTCGACTCTTTCGGCTCCTATACCGCTTATGCCTCATGCACGCAGCTCAACACTCATACACATCTGGTTTTTTTTTTTTTTTTTAAAGGCTAACATTGTCATATTGTTTAATTAAACTTCGAGAGTACGAATAAAAAACAAATCACGTGCGAGTAGACTACAAGAGTCGGCACAGCTGAAAGAGTCGGCACAGCTGAGAGTCGGCACAGCTGAGAGTCGGCACAGCTACAAGAGTCGGCACAGCTACAAGAGTCGGCACAGCTACAAGAGTCGGCACAGCTACAAGAGTCGGCACAGCTACAAGAGTCGGCACAGCTACAAGAGTCGGCACAGCTACAAGAGTCGGCACAGCTACAAGAGTCGGCACAGCTACAAGAGTCGGCTCATTAGCAAATGACTCATTTCTGGAATAGAAACCAGTAGACCTTGATGGAAGGACCATTGCAGTTTCCAAAAATTACCGCCTTTGCCAAATATTTTTTGCTCATTAATCACTACACGCATTTGGTAACTGGTTAAAAAAGCTGGTAAAACTAACTAAGCTAATAAACTTGGCGAAATAACGTTGCCATGGTAGACAGCTAGCTAACGCGTGCGTTAGCCGGCTCTGTACCTAAAGACGTATATAACAAAATAACACAGAATGTTCCGCTATAAGCCAGTGTTTATATAGAACAATAACATACCCAATCCGAGACTCGGTCTTAGAGCTAGTCTTTTTACTAGAAGTCGTCGGTTCTTCGTCAAAAACGCTGAACAAATCGTCTCCGAAGGCGTCCGCCATGTTTCCACCCCACGAGAAGATACAAATCCCACAATGCTGTGCGCGCTGGCGGCGGAAAAAATTCAGTGTGTGAATCAGCAAACAGTAAGACAAACAAAAAAAACAGAATAAATAATATAAGTCCTCTTTTTCTTTAAACTTGTGCTTGACAGGAAGTCGCGTGGTCGACTCTCTACAGTAATCTAAAATTAATAATATTTATTTTTTTTTAAAAAGATTTTAAGATGTAACGATCTATGTCTGGAATTGTAAATCTTCTCTGTACGTTTAAAACTATTTATTAGTCTAGAAAACCCCAAATTGTTCACAAAACAGACCGAAACAGATAGGTACAGAATTTAAGAGGAAACGTGAGTTAGTTGATGAGGCAGTGACACATGGTGCTCTACTGCCTTCATTATTTGTGCTGGTATTGAACCACACAGAAGTGTCATGCTAATTTCTGAGGATGTTCACAAACGATGAGACAAATGACCCAAGGATACGCATAAATCTTGCATATGTGTACACTTAAATGACGACAAGTACAACCAGTTACATGACACAATCACACACATTTCAGAGATACTAATCAGCCTACAATACATGTCTTTGGTCTACCAAAGCATGTAAGCTCTGCATTCACAGCACAGAGGTGGGGATTGACCCCTGAACCCTGGAGGTGCGAGCTAAATAACTACCACTAACCACTAAGTCACCATTCACTGACAATTGCATGAATATGCAAATTGCCACGTGACGTCATCCGGCGACATCCTCAGCTCTTTTGAGCATAGATTAAAGGTTGGACAACATTGTCCATATGTATACACATTTTCGCGTTACAAGTCTTTTATTTTGAAACAGAAACACAGCCGGCTTCACACTGCTGCACGGCCCTGTGCGTGGACCAGAAGACCATTCTCAGTGCAAATTGAGATTTTTAGTCCTGAAGTCAGGTTCAGACTCCGGGGTTCTGGTTCTGTGTTCATCATGGGAGGGAAGAAGAAGAAGTCAGCACCGGTCAGCTCAACAGCTGGAGCTCCAGATGTTGCAGCAAAGAAACAACAACAGCAGCAGCCACAACCGCAGCTACAGCAGCAGCAGCAGAAAACAAACGGCAGTAAAACTAAAGGTAAGGTGCTGTTTAAATACACACCTCTCTACACTACCCCTGTGCACTCTGTAGGACTTCACTGAGATTCTGTTGTTGTTTTTTTCAGCACCTAAAACCTACAGCCTTTCCAGCAGCAGCTCCTCACAGGGGGACAACAGCGGAGCTGCAGACAAATCAGTGCTGAAAGTGAGGAGTAATCCTCCACACTGCCTGTTTATACACGTCATATCACGCACTTTATTATTTACCTCCTCTATAACTCCGTCTATCTGTCTCTTTATATCTTTCTGTTTGTCGTCCCCCTCTCTGCCCGCCTGCCTCTCTCTCTCTCTCTCTCTCTCTGTATATCTGTGTCTGCCTCTCTCTCTCTCTCTCTCTCTCTCTCTCTCTGTATATCTGTGTCTGCCTCTCTCTCTCTCTCTCTCTCTCTCTCTCTCTCTCTGTATATCTGTGTCTGCCTCTCTCTCTCTCTCTCTCTCTATATATATATACATATATATATATCTCTGTCTGTCTCTCTCTCTCTCTCTCTATATATATACATATATATATATATATATATATATATATATATATATATATATATATATATATATATATATATCTGTCTGTTTCTTTCTCTCTCTGTATATCTGTCTGTCTGTCTGTCTCTCTCTCTGTATATCTGTCTGTCTGCCTCTCTTTTTCTCTCTCTCTCTGTATATCTGTCTCTCTCTCACTCTCATTCTCTCTGTCTCTCTCTATCTCTCTCGTTGTATATCTGTCTGTCTGTATGTGTATATCTCTCAGCCTCTCTCTCTCTCTGTATATCTGTCTGCCTCTCTCTTTGTGTATCTGTCAGTCTGTCTGCCTCTCTTTCTCTCTCTCTTTCTCTCTCTCTTTCTCTCTTTCTCTCTCTCTCTCTGTATATCTGTCTCTCTCTCACTCTCACTCTTTCTGTCTCTATCTCTCTCGTTGTATATCTGTCTGCCTGTATGTCTGTATATCTCTCAGCCTCTCTCTCTCTGTATATCTGTCTGTCTGCCTCTCTCTCTTTGTGTATCTGTCAGTCTGTCTGCCTCTCTTTCTCTCTCTCTCTCTGTCTCTCACTCTCCCTGTCTCTCTCTCTCTCTCTCTGTGTATCTGTCAGTCTGTCTGCCTCTCTCTCTCTCTCTCTCTCTCTCTCTCTCTCTCTCTCTCTCTCTCTCTCTTTGTATATCTTTGTCTGTTTCTTGATGTCTGTCTGTTTCTCTCTCTGTATATCTGTCTCCTTATATCTGTTTCTCTCTTGCTCTCGCTGTCTCTCTCTCTCTCATATATATATATATATATATATATATATATATCACTGTATATCTCTGTCTGTCACTTTATATCTCTCTGTTTGTGTCTCTTTATCTGTCTATTTCTTTATGTGTCTCTCTCTGCATGTTCATTTGTCTGTCTGTCTGTCCGTCTGTATCCCCCTATCTCTCTCTTCCTGTCTTTCTTGTTCAGTTTCTCATTAAGAATTGACGTCAGTCACTGAAAGAATAATGTATGTTGTATTTTGTACATTTTCTGCACTGCTCTTTTCTGAAGGTTGTTATTCATCCTGATCTGGAGAAGAAAGTCATCAAGCTGATTAATGATCACAGACAGGAGCATGCGGACAGAGGACCCGTGTCCGGCCGAATCACGTCTAAGAAGCTGCTGGTGAGGAAGATGTTTTACTAGACTGAGCTTGAGAGAGAGTGTGTGTGTGTTTAGTGTTTTTATGATAAACATGTGTTTATTGCTTGGTTGTGTGTAGGATCTCTACACGGCTTTGCAGAAGTTCGGCTTTAAGACGCAGCACATCGAGGAGGCCATGAAGAGCAGCTTGTTGTACGGAGGCGATCTCCACTCGGCACTCGACTGGCTGTGTCTCAATCTCAGAGACGGTAAAATAGATGAACCTGATGACTCTAACACTGATTATTTGTTATGGGTGTGAATATTTTTATTAGGTTTAATATGTATCCGATTACACAGTCACTGCCTTACTCTTTCTTTATTCTTCTGTTGAAAGACGAGCTGCCGGAGGGATTCAGCCAGAGTTTACGTGAACAGGAGGACAGTAAGAGCCGAGCCAAGTTTCAGGATCAGCAACAAGAGAAAAGCCAAAAAGTCTCTCAAACCCAGAGCCCCAAACCTGAGGAGAAGCAAATAGCAAAGGTTAAAGACTTGAGTTACTGATGAACTGTGGAAAAGAACAAGAACTGTTAGATTTCTGCCTAAATCCTGATCCAAAAAAAGATTCAGATCTAAGTCCTGATCCGAACAATTTTTAATTCTAAATCCTGATCCAAAATGTTTAAATTACAAGTCTTTATAAAAACAAAAATCAAATCTAAATCCTGATCCAAAGACAGATTAAAATATAAATCCTGATAATAAAAAAAAAATTCTAAATCCTGATCCAAAAGAAAAAGAAAAGATTTGGATCTAAACTTTGCTATAAAAAAAAAAAAAAATCCCGATCTAAATGCTGATCAAATTTAAATCCTGACCAAAAAAGATATCGTCTTTTTCCCCTCTAAATCCTGATCCAAATGCAGAAATATTTTAATGTAAATTCTGACAAAGAAAAAAAAAAAATCAAATATAAATTCTAATCCAAAAATATCTAATCTAAATACTGATTTAAAAAAAAACAACTCATAATCCTGATCTAAAAAATGATTCAAATATAAATCTTGATAAAAAAAAAAAAAGTAAATAAATTATAAATCCTGATCCAGATTCAGAACGATTTCATCCTAAATCCAAAAGAAAAGATTTAGAAAAGAAAAGATTCAGATCTAAATCCTGATAAAATAAACACGAAATCCAGATCTGAATGCTGATCCAAAAAAAATGTAATCTAAATCCTGATTTAAAAAAAACAACAACTCTCAATCCTGATCTAAAACAAGTTTCAAATATAAATCCTGATCCAAATGCAGAAAGATTTAAATCTAAATACTGATAAAAAAAAATTCTAAATCCTGATCCAGATTCAGAAAGATTTAATTCTAAATGCTGATCCAAAAAATATATCAAATGTAAACCCTGATCCAAAAAAATCTAATCTAAATACTGATTAAAAAAACAACAACTCTCAATCCTGATCTAAAAAAGAAGTTTCATATCTAAATCCTGATCCAAATGCAGAAAGATTTCAATCTAAATACTGGTCCAAAGAAAGATAAAAAATAAATCCTGATTAAAAAATAAATAAATTCTAAATCCTGTTCCAAACAAATATATCAAATTTAAACCCTGATCTAAAAATATCTAATCTAAATCCTGATCACAAAAAAAATTCAAATCTAAATCCTGATCAAATAAAGAAAAAGATCCAGATCTAAATCCTGATTCAGAAAATATTCAAATCTAAATACTTATTCAAATAAGTATTAAGATTTAAATCTTAATCTTGATCCAAAAAATGATTCAAATCTAGATCTAATATAGTTTGGTTAGAAATGGTCATATATATATATATATATTTAAGTAGTAAATCTAAAGCGATATGTGACCTGATCTGTTGCAGGTAAAGGATGATGGGACGAGTGTGAAGGAATGGATTCTCAGATACGCAGAACAGGAGAGCAGCGAGGAAGAGGAGGAGGGGAATGGAGACAGCTCTCACAGCCCTGAGACAGACAAAAAATTTGATCCTGTAAGTCCGTGTTTAATCAGAGTGAGCTTCTTGAAAGCTTCAGCATGTGTTGATGTTCGTCATATCTCTCTCCAGAACGATCGCTATCTGACGCTCACGGCTCAGCTGTACGACGCAAAGGAATTAGCCTCAAATGCCAAAGCCAAGAAGGACAAAGCGGGACAGCGGAGTGCACAGGACCGCATCCGGGTCATACAACAAGGTGCACTGTTTATTTCTCATCACTTATTTAGTTCAGTAACGGCACCCTATACGATGAGGAAGCATTAGTCTGTGGTAACTGATTCTTTGCAGTGGCTGAGCTGCATTAGTGGATGCATGGTGATTGGGATGTATTTTATATTACAAGCTTTACACAGTGGCATATGAATTGAATTTGTTCTGGAAGCGAAAATTTGTACTGCGAAAGGAATTTTCCCATCGGAAATAATGTAAATGCAGATAATCCGTTCCAGCCGCCCAAAGATATTAGCAATATGACCAATACGAAGCGTATGTAAACTGTATGGCTGCTTACAAAGAACTGACCCAAGCCAAGCATTCCATGTCAAGGGTCCTCGCAGCTTGGGCTAAAAATAGAACAGAGCACCCACGCCACCGATCTGTCAACAAAAAAACACGCGAAAAATCAACTAGCTTTTGAACTCATGCCGAAGGTGACGTTGGTATCGTGGGTCGACTCTTTTCAAGCAGCTTTCTCTGACTGAAAAAAAATCCATAAAATTCGTAAACTCGCTTCGCTTGGCTTTCCACTGACGCAAACAAGTTTCGAACGGCTCAAGGACGTATGCGCAAGGCATTCGGTTCGTTCGTATACCAAAAATGCTTTGTATGCAGATGCAAATTTCTTGCAAAATTTCAATTCTTAAGGCGAACATTTGTAAGGAGGGCATTCGTATGCCGAGGTTCCACTGTATTTAGCTTTAGTTTTAGTTTTATAGCACGGTTTGGCCCAAAAAGTATTAACGCTTGATTGAGACGTGTTTGTTTTTTGACCAGTAGGATTGAAAATAGTCATTAGTCAATATTTGAGAATTTGTGAAACAGCAATACACACATTTTTAACAGTACAACACAGTAAACTTCAACGGAGAACAGTCAATGCAAACAAAAGAGCTTTAAGGAGACAAACATCTGTTATAACCAGGGCGAAGCAGTGAAAGACATCTGGAGTCATTTTAAATATTTTGTTTGACGTTCATTGAACTAGAACAAACGAGAAAGTCTAATAAACCCCCACTAACTATACAGTTCACAATCGCACTAATCCACCATTTCATACCAATACATTTTCATTGTGGCTGAAAGTGTCTCTGTTGTATTTAGAGATGAAGCCGCTGGAGTCTCACCCAATGTTTAATGTGGCCATCAAAGTGACTGAGGCTCCTAAAGTAGAGAAAAAACCTCCTGCTGTGGCTGCCGGGAATGACGAGCTCAACTTCAAATTGTTCGAACAAGCCAATCAAACGCCGGAAGAGAAACGTAAGCGGTACACTGTAACACTGACACGTATACGATTAAAAATATGTTTATATCGATTTTTGCAACCACTGCATGATCTCTTCATCTGGCGTTCAGCCGAGAAGACGAAGAAGGAGCCGAAGGACATCCGTGATTTCGATTACACGAGTCGCAGCTGGACGGGAAAGTCGCCCAAACAGTTCCTGATCGACTGGTGCAGGAAGAACCTGCCTAAAAGCCCAGCGCCGTCTTTCCAGAAAGTTCCAGCTGGGAGATACTGGAAGTGCAAGTCAGTCAAATCATTACAATTCAATATTTCTGTATACATTTTACAAAATATTTATAGACTATAATTCTTAGTGGTATTTTTGGCATTTAGTTGTGTGTGATGTACATCGTTGTAAAAATTTCGACTTAAAAGGGCCTGGGACGACCCTAAATCCTGATTAAAGAAAAGATTTAAATACAGAAAGATTCAAATCTAAATATTGATCCACAAAAGATTCAAATCTAAAATGTAGAAAGATTTAAAATCTGATTCTAACAAAAAGATCCAAATCTAAATCCTGATTCTAACAAAAAGATCCAAATCTAAATCCTGATTCTAACAAAAAGATCCAAATCTAAATCCTGATTCTAACAAAAAGATCCAAATCTAAATTCTGATTCTAACAAAAAGATCCAAATCTAAATCCTGATTCTAACAAAAAGATCCAAATCTAAATCCTGATTCTAACAAAAAGATCCAAATCTAAATCCTGATTCTAACAAAAAGATCCAAATCTAAATCCTGATTCTAACAAAAAGATCCAAATCTAAATCCTGATTCTAACAAAAAGATCCAAATCTAAATCCTGATTCTAACAAAAAGATCCAAATCTAAATCCTGATTCTAACAAAAAGATCCAAATCTAAATCCTGATTCTAACAAAAAGATCCAAATCTTAATCCTGGTCCGAACAAAAAATTGAAATCTTGATCCTGATCCGAACAAAAAAAAAAAATGAAAATCTAAATCCTGTGTAGCACCTCTGGTCCAGGAGGAACATTGTTTCATTTCACCATGTACTGCATCAGCTATATATGGTTGAAGTGACAATAAAGCTTCTTTGACTTTGACTTTGAACAAAAAGATCCAAATCTAAATCCTGATTCTAACAAAAAGATTCAAATCTAAATCCTGAGCGAACAAAAAGATTAAAATCTAAATCCTGAAGTGAACAAGATTAAAATCTTAGTCCTGATCCGAACAAAAGGATTCAAATCTAAATCCTAATTTGAACAAAAAGATTCAAATCTAAATCCTGATCCGAACAAAAGGATTCAAATCTAAATCCTGATTCTAACAAAAAGATCCAAATCTTAATCCTGGTCCGAACAAAAAGATTCAAATCTAAGTCCTGATCCAAAAACATAAAAAAGATTCAAATCTAGATCTTGTTGATTTTATATGGTGTGTAAAATAACATGATGTAATATGTGCAGTATAAACAATGATCAAATTTGTTTATCGATTTGGGTTAAAATTGATTTATGTGTTTTTCTTCTTGAATGTGTGTGTGTGTGTGTGTGTGTGTGTTTGTGTCAGGGTGCGTATTCAGAGGCTGGACGATGTGTTGGAGGTCTGTACCACCATCCTGACAGAGGACAGCATGCAGGCGCAGCATTTAGGAGCCACACTTGCACTGTATAACCTGGTGAAAGGGCAGGTGGGTGGAACAGCCATCTGGATCAAGCTCCAGTAGATCCGGTGAGATCTGTTTGAGAAATCCATATCTGCACATCCTCATTATTTCCCTCTGTCTCAGTCTGTCCATCAGCTCCTCCCTCCTCCGTACCGGGACGTTTGGTTGGAATGGCGTGATGGAGAGCATCAGCAGGAGGAACGCACTCGTTCAGCCATCAACAAACCACGTGATCAGTTCATCTCCCGCCTCCTCACTCGCATCAAACAGCAGCTACCGCAGTCAGAGACCTGTCCCACAGATTCAAGCCCCTCCCACTGCACCGAGGACTCATGGGAAGCTCTGGCTGACATGGAAGAGGAGGAAAAAGAGGACAAGAAGAAGGAGGAGGAAGAAAAGTCACACTTGCTCTTTTTACAGCTCCGGGGCTCAGAGCTAGCACTCAGGTTGTTATATCTGCTTTATATCCTGGTTTGCATAAGTATTTACCCCAATACCAGAGATGCAGTAAAACATGGTGGTGGTAGCACCTTATCCTGAATGGACTCATCAATATTTTGTGTAGCATTTATATCATGGATGATTATTTAGACCTGTGATAAATCCGTGTCATATAAATAAATCCGTGATATATATGGAAGAAAATATGTACGCTTGCCAGCCAATCAGAAACGAGCATTTCTACAGATTATACTGATTCTACTCATTATAGACTACATCTAACTTATTTTCTATTCACGTTCACACAAGGTTGTTGCCCGAGCGCCAGCGCCTCCCTGTGTTTCAGCATCGTTCGCGAGTGCTCGAGGCTCTACAGCGCCACCGTGTGGTGGTCATTGCGGGAGAGACGGGTAGCGGAAAAAGCACCCAAATCCCCCAGTTTATCCTGGAGGAGGTGCTGGGAAAAGAAGATAAAACAAAGCAGTGTAACGTGGTGGTCACTCAGCCAAGAAGGATCTCCGCCATGAGCCTCGCTAGCAGAGTTAACCAGGAGCTGGGGAGTGAGGACCAACCAGGAAGCAAGGTGAGGATGAAATCTGAGTCAGAACTGATGCTGTTTGTGTTTCTGTCTCTCTCTCTCTCTTTTCCTGAAATAGAAATTTTATTAGAATACACTCACGTATATGGGAATGAAATGCTTACATGTTCAGATAATAGCTAACAGTAGCTTGATATAAAGGCTTCATAATGTTCAGCTTCCACTTTCATGCTAATTATGGCCTGCATCATCTCATAGATTGTCTAAAAAAAAGCCACACACTCTAATATTTCGTTGGACCGCCTTTAGCTTTGATCGAAGCTTATTGTTTCGATAAGCTTCTGCAATGTCACAACATTTATTCCCGTCCAGAGTTGCATTAAATTTTCGCCAAGATCTTGTATTGATGATGGGAGAGTCGGACCTCTGTGCAAATTCTTCTGCAGCACATCCCAAAAATTCTCAGTGGGGTTAAGGTCTGGACTCTGTGGTGGCCAATCCATGTGTGCAAAATGAGACCTGAACCACTCTTTCACAATTTAAGCCCGATGAATCCTGGCATTGTCATCTTGGCATATGCCCGTGCCATCAGGGAAGAAAAAACCCATTGATAGAATAACCTGGTCAATCAGTACATTCAGGTAGTCAGCTGACCTCATTCTTTGGGCACATAACGTTGCAGAACCTAGACCTGACCACCTGCAGCAACCCCAGATCATAGTGCTGCCCCCACAGGCTTGTACGGTAGGCACTAGGCATGATGGGCGCATCACTTCATCCGCCTCTCTTTTTACCCTGATGCACCCATCCCTCTGGAACAGGGTAAATCTGGACTCATCAGACCACATGACCTTCTTCCACTGCTCCAGAGTCCAATCCTGCCGTGAGGTCTACTGTTGTTTGTTTACGATTTGATTTCACCAAACGTTTAAGTGATCGCCGGTCACCATCATTCAAGATTTTTTTTCCGACCACATTTCTTCCTCGAAGATGATGGCTCCCAACTATCCTTCCAGTTTTTAATAATGTGTTGGTCAGTTCTTAACCCAATTTTAGCAGTTTCAGCAATCTCCTTAGGTGTTTTCCTTTGCTTGATGCATGCCAATAATTTGACCGTTCTGAAACAGATGAACATCTTTTCCATGAATACAGTCTTTCGACATGTTTGTTTAAGAAATGAGAAGCTACTCCTTGCGTCAGTTAGGGTTAAATAACTTGTTGCCAGCTGAAACATAATCATCCATGCAGTAATTATCCAATGGGAGGCTCTTACCTATTTGCTTAGTTAAATCCAGGTGGTAACTCTTTTTTTTTGGATGGGCAGTGTATATATTGTGTGTGTGTGTGTGTGTGTGTGTAGAACTCGCTGTGTGGATATCAGATCCGGATGGAAAACCGCTCCAGTGCTTCCACTCGTCTTCTCTACTGCACTACTGGGGTCTTGCTGAGGAAACTGCAACAGGACCCTCTCCTGTCCTCCATCACACACATCATCGTGGATGAGGTAACCACACACACACGCACATATGCTCAGTTTGATCTTATAAACCAGTTGCAGTGACCAGTTAACATGCTACTCTTTAATCCTGCGCTTCTTTCCACTTTAATAATTGAGCCTTGAGCCTGATTTCTGAAGATGCAGTTTTTTAAGACAGTTCATTGTGTTTAAACGTGTGCAGGTCCACGAGCGCAGCGTGCAGTCGGATTTCCTGCTCACCATCCTCAAGAATGTGATTCACAAGCGTTCCGACCTGCAACTCATCCTCATGAGCGCTACAATAGATTGTGACAAATTCGCTCGCTATTTTAACCGCTGCCCCGCCGTCACCATCCCCGGCAAGACCTTTCCTGTAGAGGTGAGTCTGATTGGCTGCTCCGCTGCTGTCCACCTCCCATGCCTCAATGACTGAAAAGTTTGTGTTGTACTATAACACTGAGTGATATGAGTTTGTGTGTTGTATAATGCTTGTTGTATATGTTTTGCTCCTTTTTGGGTTAGGTGTTTCACTTGGAGGACATCGTGGAGGAGACGGGTTACGTGTTGGACCAGGATTCTGAATACAGTCAGAGGTTTGTGGAGGAAGAGGAGGAGATCAGTGTCTCCGTCACACAGAAAGGAGGAAGAGCTGTGCAGTATCAGGTGGGTTCACACAAACACACAGTCTCACTCAAAGCTGGTTTATTCCTGAATTATCTCCACTGTTGTATTGAGGTTGTCATGAACTCTGTCTCAGATGGAAATCTCTGATCTACTATTTGAAAAATTCTTTGAAAAAGTTCTGTGCTGAGAATAAAAGTACACTCTGGTTAACTTCTAATTATTTCACTAGGGCAATCGGAAACCACTGAAAAAACTTCCGGTTTCCGGAATATTCCAGACTGTTTAACGCACTGGAAATCTGATATAGTAAATAAAATCTGAGATAAATCTGTCTCATAGCTATTGTTTTGATATAATTTAATCTTTTCTATTATTTTTATTTTATTTTAATCTTTTATGGAAATAAAGTAGACACCTAAAGCGACTTAAAATATGAAAAGTGTGGAGTTTGCGTGAAAAATCACAGCTGTAGTTATGGTGCTGAAATCTGTTTGTTGCATGGTTTTGGTTTTAAGTAGAACTCTTTTTCTAAAAGATTTATGTTAGGAACCTTTTCTCAAAGGGTTGTTCTCTCAAAAAAAATTCAAATCTAAATCCTGATACAAATAAAAAAATTTGAATCTAAATCCTGATCCGATCAAAAAATCGAATCTAAATCCTGATCCGAACAAAAAGATTCAAATCTAAAACCTGATCCGAACAAAAAATTTTAATCTAAATCCTGATCCGAACAAAAAGATTCAAATCTAAAACCTGATCTGAACAAAAAATTTTAATCTAAATCCTGATCCGAACAAAGATTCAAATCTAAATCCTGATCCGAACAAAAAACTTTAATCTAAATCCTGATCCGAACAAAAAGATTCAAATCTAAAACCTGATCTGAACAAAAAACTTTAATCTAAATCCTGATCCGAACAAAAAGATTCAAATCTAAATCCTGATCAGAACAAAAAGATTCAAATCTAAAACCTGATCCGAACAAAAAATCGAATCTAAATCCTGATCCGAACAAAAAGATTCAAATCTAAAACCTGATCTGAACAAAAAATTTTAATCTAAATCCTGATCCGAACAAAAAGATTCAAATCGAAATCCTGATCCGAACAAAAAATTTTAATCTAAATCCTGATCCGAACAAAAAGATTCAAATCGAAATCCTGATCCGAACAAAAAGATTCAAATCTAAATCCTGATCCGAACAAAAAGATTCAAATCTAAATCCTGATCCGAACAAAAGATTCGAATATATATCCTGATCCGAACCAAAAAATTTTAATCGAAATCCTGATCTGAACAAAAAGATTTGAATATATATCCTGATCCGAACCAAAAAATCAAATCTAAAACTTGATCTGAAAAAAAAAAATTTGAATCTAAATCCTGATCTAAACAAAAAGATATAAATCCTTTTCTCAAAGGGTTCTTCCCAGCACCCTGTGTTGTAAGGTTTTACTACAAACCTAAAGTTGCTAGGTTTAACCTTTTTTTCTGAGTTTAATAGTAGTATATCTGCAGCTTATCAATTAGCATTACATATCTGTGACTGAAACGTGTAGCATGTTAATGCCATGTCTGTGTGATATCACCAGGAGACAATCTTGCAGGACCCTGGGTCATGCTGGGATCTGGGACCAGAGCTGGATCACTTCAGCAGCCGAACACGTCACGCTCTGCAGCACATGAACCCCAACAAGATCAACATGGAGCTCATCCTGGAGCTTCTTGATTACCTGAGTAAAATTTTAACACTTGTTTGTGTTTAATTTGAATTTTAAACACTGTATTATTAGTACACATATGGGATGTGCTAGCTTAGTTGTTAAGGTATTGGACTACTGATTGGAAGGTTGTGAGTTTGAAGGTCCACCAAGCTGTTCAGTAGAATTCATTCATTCATTCATTGTCTGCCGCTTATCCGAACTACACTCGGGTCACGGGGAGCCTGTGCCTATCTCAGGCGTCATAGGGCATCAAGGCAGGATACACCCTGGACGGAGTGCCAACCCATCGCAGGGCACACACACACACTCTCATTCACTCACGCAATCACACACTACGGACAATTTAGAGATGCCAATCAACCTACCATGCATGTCTTTGGACTGGGGGAGGAAACCGGAGCACCCGGAGGAAACCCCCGAGGCACGGGGAGAACATGCAAACTCCACACACACACATGGCGGAGGCGGGAATCGAACCCCCAACCCTGGAGGTGTGAGGCAAACGTGCTAACCACTAAGCCACCGTGCCCCCCAGTAGAATTCAATATTTCTATATACGTTCTACAAAATATTTCTACACTACATACACTTGTTGATGTGTATTTCATCCACAGCATATTGTCTTATTATTTATATATACAGTAGCAGAACAAAAAGATTCAAATCTAAATCCTGATTTGAACGAAAAGATTCAAATCTAAATCCTGATCTGAGCAAAAAGATTCAAATCTAAATCTTGTTCTGAACAAAAAATGTAAATCTAACTTGTGATCTGAACAAAAAGATTCAAATCTAAATCCTGGTCTGAACAAAAAGATTTGAATCTCAATCCTGATCCAAACAAAAAGATTTGAATCTCAATCCTGATCCAAACAAAAAGATTTGAATCTAAATCCTGATCCGAACAAAAAGATTTGAATCTAAATCCTGATCTGAACAAAAAAAATTCTAATCGAAATCCTCATCTGAACAAAAAGATTCTAATCCAAGATTTAACAGGAATTTGTTGTTTTGTGCTTTAGATAAATCGCCCCAGTTTGCAGCCATAGATGGTGCTGTGCTGGTCTTCCTGCCTGGACTGGCTCACATTCAGCAGCTCTACGACCTTCTCACCACAGACAAGCGGTTCAGCTGTAAGAACAGGTGATACATCACACAATGCTGCGTTTAGATTAACCAGTGTTTGGTGCAAAACCTTTGGAGCTTTCGGTTATGGGGACACACTGATTATTGATATGATTTTGTTTGGCATCCTAGAGATTTGAATTTTGTGATATTTTGTTGTAGGTATAAACTGGTAGCTCTGCACTCCACGCTCTCGTCTCAGGACCAAGCTGCGGCGTTTATAGTGCCCCCTGCTGGAGTCAGGAAGGTACTGCATGCCTCAGATCTCTGTCTCTGGTCAGGATGCATTGTATGGCACAGGAAAGGTGTGTGTAAATGTCCTGTGTGAGTGTGTGTTTTGTTTCAGATTGTTCTGTCTACAAACATCGCTGAGACCGGAGTGACCATTCCAGACGTGGTGTTTGTCATCGACACTGGGAAAACGAAAGAGAATCGGCAAGGCAGCAGATTATTAACACACGTTTTATGTTCACACGTTACATCATTTTTGTTTAATATTGTGTGTGTGTGTGTGTTCAGGTATCATGAAGGCAGTCAGATGAGCTCTCTGGTGGAAACGTTTGTGAGTAAAGCAAGCGCAGTCCAGCGGCAGGGCAGAGCAGGACGTGTCCAAAACGGCTTCTGCTTCCGTCTCTACACTAATACCAGGTGTGTGTGTGTGTGTGTGAGTGTGTGTGTGTATATGTGAGTGAGTGTGTAAGAATGTCTTTGTGTGTCTGCGCATGTGTGTGTGGGAATGTGTGTGTGTAACTAAGTGAGTGTCTGGGTATGAATGTCTGTGTGTGTGTTTGTGTGTTTTGTGAAATTACATTTCGATTAATTAGTCTTAATTTTTGTAATACATTTTCACTGCAGTCTGATTGATTTTATTTTTATTTAATTTATTATTTTTTTTTATATTTATTTATTTTTTTTTTTACAGATGTCTCATCTATAATTATAATCGTCCCATTAATTGTAGATTTTGACTGTTTGTTTGGTTTGTTGAATTATTTCAGACATTTTTGTTGCACTTTTAGGTTTAATTAGGTCTAATTATAGTATTATACTTGTTTTAGTTGTATGTGTTGGGTTCATTATTATTTCAGTATATTTATTGCTATTGAATGGTTTGTTTATTAAAGGATATGATTAATAACATGTAATAACAATTAATAATAAAATACATTTTACAACAGTAAAATCATCCTAATTAGATTGTTTACATCTCCATGATCCTAATTATAATCGGAACTATTGAATTGCACAGAAGCTTCCATGAAGGTGAAGAGAAATGAAACAGCAGTGTTTCTTTCTGTGCAGGTTTAACAGTTTTGTCGATTACTCCAAACCGGAGATCCTCAGAGTGCCGCTTGAGGAGCTCTGCCTTCACATCATGGTAACACACTCAGAATTTTGTCTTAGTTATAGACACAAGGCTTTCTTCTATGGTTAAATTCGTACCTCTTGGAGTTCATAGCTTTTTGCTGTCACTTTTTTAGCTTGAAGTCAAAGTCTGTCTCTTACACACACACACACACACACACACACACACACACACACCTGTATATACAAACCCATTGAAGATACTTTGCCCTCATATCACATCTAAAAGTTTCTCGTTTTTGATGCTTTGTGATTATTGTTCAGGGTTTTATGATTCATAGCTTGATTATCTGACCTGAACGGCTTGTCTATTGAGTTGCCTTTTAAGGAAAAGTAGGGACGGACCGAGTAGCTATGGGGGCGGAGCTTATTTCATGCAAACACAAACTTGCCAGATCTATTGAATGACAACATTGTGTACCACTGCCTATCTCTCACTTCACTCTCACACCCAATATATTTCACACCTCCCCTCACACCCCTAATGTCTTTCCGATTGTGTGTTTAGAAGTGTGAATATGGCTCACCAGAGGACTTCCTGTCTTGTGCTCTGGATGCCCCGCCTCAGCAGGCTGTGTGTAACGCTCTGTGCATGTTGAGAAAGATCGGTGCGTGTCACAGGGAGAGTTACACACTCACACCGCTCGGCCTTCACCTCGCCTCGCTGCCCGTCAACGCAAAGATCGGCAAGATGCTCATCTTCGGTGCCATCCTGGGCTGTCTGGAGCCGGTTGTGAGTTCAGCAGTTTAATCTTGAGAAACGTGAAATAGAAATCAATGTATGAAGTCTGAAGATCCTGATCAAACATCGCTTCATTTTTAAATATGTAACGTAGCCCTCATGATCAGATCATAACGCACAAGACTGAATACTATGAATACTATAATGTTATCATGTGGTCACATCATTTCACATCACTCTCCCCGCCCACTTTGCGCTATAAACCGTCACTCTGCCTCCTGTCACCCTAGATTACCAGCTCACATTTAAAATAAAAAAATAAGAATCCATTTTGATTCTTAAGTTTCTTTCTTCCTGGACTTGCAGGCCACCATAGCAGCCGCCATGTCTGAGAAATCTCCGTTCTCCACTCCCATGAACAGGAAGGACGAAGCCAATCTGGCCAAAGATGCTTTAGCAACAGCCAACTCTGATCACTTGACCATCTATAACGCCTACCAAGGGTGAGTTCACATACGGAGGGATCTGCTCCTTTATGTTGTGCTCCTACATTTACAGATCTAGACACACAGAGTGCTAAATTGGTGGCTATAAACCTCCATTACTTAACTACACTAACCTTGTAGCTCTAGTACAAAAGTAAAGAATATCATTTGGTGTCTAATATTTGGGAGTGTATTTATTTATTTATTTACATGGTTTGTTTCTTTACTACCAGGTGGAAAAAAGTGAGTCGTGATGGTCTGCGTGCTGAAATGTCCTACTGCAGGAAACACTTCCTGAACCGGACCGCTCTCGTCACCATCGAGGTAAAAAAAAAAAAAAACATACACAATACAAGATGCTTCATGATACGAGAATCATAATAATTGTAATAATGCTATTATATCCTCATGGAGCATGCAGTTATAGTAAAAAAAATCAATCACGGCAAAGCAAAGCTACTCTTTCTACACTGTAATTGAATATTTTCTAATAACTGCATGAGTTACAGTGTTTTATTCCTCTTACGCCGCAGTAATTTGCCGATAATTCTAATATTGTTTACAAAGCACTGGCATTGGAGTCTCCTTCCATAACTTACGTAAATATATTCTAACAGAAATAGAAAAAGTGTCATTTATATATCAGGCATCAAAGATGATCACAAAAGTAATACAAATAACTAGAATGTGGAGCGTGATCAGTGCTAGTATTCATAATGTGTGTGTGTGTGTGTGTGTGTGTGTGTGTGTGTGTGTGTGTGTGTTTTTATTCTCCTTGTGTTCAGAGTGTGAAGCAAGAACTTGTCCGGATGATGCAGCAGACCGGCCTGTGCAGTGCGTCTCTACCGTCTTTCTCCAAACAGGAAGTGCCGGTTGTAGTGGCCGTGCTGAGCGCAGGTGTATATGACAACATAGGGCGCATCCTCCCTGTAGCTTCGATCCTCCCTGAGGAGCGTGTAGCCTGTACGGCGGAGACGGCACAGGGGAAAGCGCAGGTCCATCCATCCTCCGTTAACCGGAACCTCCAGACACATGGCTGGCTGCTCTACCAGGAGAAGGTACGACAGTGCAAAGGCTAAGCTAGTGTGACTCATCTAGTTACTAAATACAAGATTTATTTATTTTTTATTTGTTTTGTCTCTCAGGTGAAATACTCAAAGGTATACTTGCGCGACACCACCCTCACATCTCCGTTCCCCATCCTGCTCTTCGGGGGTGACATCGACGTTCAGCACAGGGAGAGACTCGTCTCTGTGGATGGATGGATTCACTTCCAGGTCTGACTGCACTTATTTTTCTAAGCTAGTTATTGTTCATGGACCAAATCACTGCATGTTCAGTTCAGTGTGTGTAGAGCCAGGTCACTGAGGGGACGCTGTCTAACCAAGCACCTCATCCCATTTGTAAAGATGTCTCCTAAGTAGCGTGACAGAAAAGAGCTCACAGTTTGATCAGGAGATGCTACAGTCATCCATGGTTATGAGGTCAAATAAAGCAAAATTGGTCTCAGTGATCGAGACAGCATTAGTTTGCTGTCAATCACAGCCACAAAAGCTAGCGCTTTTAAGCTAGTGTTGATAGTGCTCTCCTCTTAGTGTGTTACACTGCCCTGTGATGCAGCATGAGCAGTGAGGGTGGCTTCATGTGTCTTAAATTCTCACTTCATAGTGGGATTCTGATCGTTAGTGCTCATTATTTATCTTGGGGGAAAATGTTAACCAGCGTCTAGATTTATAAAAGCAATAAATGTGATTTTTTTTTAAAATATTAAAGATTGCGTTACATTGAATACAACAATATTACACTATTTAACGTGTTATGCTGATTTTCTCATCAAGGCCCCGGTCCGAATCGGTGTCATCTTCAAACACCTGCGTCAGCTCCTCGACTCTCTGTTAGAGAGAAAGCTGGCCAATCCTAAACTCAGTCTGGAAGGTACGTCACACCTACACCGTCAGCACCAGTTTTAATATTACGGTACATTTAAGGTTTAATCAGGTCCAGTTCCACTGCCTGGATTTTAGGCTCTGCAGCATGAGGTGCTTGAGTGTGTGTGGAAAAAAAAAAAAGAAAGGGATGACGTCCTTTTATGAAAAGAATCGTAATTGATGCTTTTATTATAATGCGTTTCTCTAAAACTAGATTACATCTACAGCTAAATGAAAACACATCATTACAAGAATATTTCCGTCACTAAGATTTTGTGCTTTTTCCTCAGATGAGAAGACCATACAGATCATTCTCGAGTTGATTAAATCGGAGAAAATTCCACGCTGAAGCTCTTTAGGGCCATGCTGAGGCCTTTAAAAAAAAGACTACTTAAGCTCACCAGCTTGATGGGTGTGTGAGCAGAAAAAAAATACATCTATAGAAAGAGCATGGGAGCATGGATACTTGAATCTTTTAAATCACGATCGAGTGTGTGACGGTGCTAAGCTTCTAGCTCAGTGTTGACTCTGTATCATGTGATTTGAGTGGATTTTCCTTGTGTTGTATAAATGTTACCAAATCGAAATAAAAAAGTTTTAACACAAAATCGATATTCATTGAACTCATATATTGCTGGCTGGAATGTAACTGTCTATCGTACAGTATATATGTGAATACTTGGATGTTGATTATAATACTAATCATCTGAACAATCCATAATCCGATCTAAAAAAAAATATAATGGTGATTATGCAGAATTAATTTACACAGAAATAACTACTCACTGTGTGACTAGAATGAATCACATTAATTATACAAATAAAACTCATTTGAATAAATATAGCTAGGCCAAAAAATTAAATTGAATATTAAATATAGCTAGGTCAAAAAAAAGTAAAAATAAAATTGAATTGAATAGAATATTAAATATATGTAGGTAAAAGAAAATTGAATATTAAATATAGCTAGGTCAA
Source organism: Hemibagrus guttatus (assembly GCA_033459395.1). Taxonomy (NCBI): domain Eukaryota; kingdom Metazoa; phylum Chordata; class Actinopteri; order Siluriformes; family Bagridae; genus Hemibagrus; species Hemibagrus guttatus. The sequence continues at coordinate 20,038,932 of JAUCMX010000015.1, read as the reverse complement.
AAAAAAGTAAAAAATAAAATTGAATTGAATATTAAATATAGCTAGGTCAAAAAAAAGTAAAAATAAAATTGAATTGAATAGAATATTAAATATATCTAGGTAAAAGAAAATTGAATATTAAATATAGCTAGGTCAAAAAAAAGTAAAAAATAAAATTGAATTGAATAGAATATTAAATATATCTAGGTAAAAGAAAATTGAATATTAAATATAGCTAGGTCAAAAAAAAATGTAAAAAATAAAATGAATTGAATATTAAATATAGCTAGGTCAAAAAAAAAGTAAAAATAAAATTGAATTGAATAGAATATTAAATATATCTAGGTAAAAGAAAATTGAATATTAAATATAGCTAGGTCAAAAAAAAATGTAAAAAATAAAATTGAATTGAATATTAAATATAGCTAGGTCAAAAAAAAGTAAAAATAAAATTGAATTGAATATTAAATATAGCTAGGTCAAAAAAAAGTAAAAAAATAAAATTGAATTGAATTGAATATTAAATATATCTAGGTAAAAGAAAATTGAATATTAAATATAGCTAGGTCAAAAAAAAGTAAAAATAAAATTGAATTGAATATTAAATGTATCTAGGTAAAAAAAAATTTAATTGAATAGTAAATATAGCTAGGTCAAAACAAAAAAACAATTTGGTCAGTTTACAGCACTGTTCAATTCTCACTTGTGTTACGTCTCCAGATGTTACCTAAGGGAGAGAAGATTATAGCAGAAAATAGTAGTAGGTTGCATGTGTGTGGCTGGTAACAACAAAAACAAGGACAAAGTAGATAGAGTAACGCGGCTAGTGCGAAGTAGAAAAATTTATTATATATAAAAAAAAGAAAAGGGAGGACGTTGCAAACAATGAGAAGAAAGATAAGAAAGGAACAAAATAAAGCTTCAATCTAGCTTACTTATTAACCCTCTTAGATAGTTATGAAAGCAAACAAAAAGAAAAGCAAATCTTCCACGTTAACATGTCCTAACTATTCTACCTAACCAAAACAAAACCTCCATGGGGTGGCGCTCGCTCCTAAACTAGTGTGTCTTTTACAGCAAACTGCTCTAGGTCTGCACAATGCATGTCACATGATTCACTGTTAAATTTACATGTGATTTTTAGACACATACACTTTTAGTAATGTGATTATTACTTGTGATTCATTTGTTCACGTACATGTTATTCCCCACACATGTTATCTATCCTGATTCCCTACCTCTGGTTGGAGTCTTTATGCTTGGTGATTATACAGTGCTGCTGAGGATGGCTCCACATGGACAGACCAGAGACCCATGGGACTGCTGAGGGTAGACCTACTTGGAGACTTTGGCGCCCTCTTTGAACTGCTGTTGCAGCGGTCAGTTTTGTGCTCCGGTCTTTATCAATAACCATTTGAAGACTTTGGCAGGAACTCAGAAATTACGCTGACCTTTAAGTTGCTCAGTTGTAGAAAGGGCATTATTTATAATCACTCTCTCCGGTGTCACTCAAGTGAGGATGTGGTTCCTTTTTTAGTCTGGTTCCTCTCAGTGTTTCTTCCTCATGTCGTCTCAGGGAGTTTTTCCTTGCCACTTTGCCTCCGGCTTGCTCATTAGGGATTAAATATTAATTAAATGCTAAACTTTGTCATTTTATTTAATATTTTTATATTTCTGGAAAGCTGCTTTGAGACAATGTCCATTGTTAAAAGTGCCTTACAAATAAAATAAAATTGAATTGAATATTACTTGCACATACTAAATAAAGCTAGGTCCAAAAAAACCAATTTCGGTCAGTTTGGAAAGCCAGTAACTAGGTCTAATATGGAGAGATCTAGCGTGGGTTTGTTTTTGTTTTAACCCAGTGATGTTGGGTTAGCATGTTCAGCACTTTTTCTGGGATATTTACTCTGACTTGTGGGTAAAGATGATATGCTTATGCTAGGCAAAGCAAAGAAAACTTGATCTAACAAAAACACTGAAATAAGCATATAACATACAAGACTACAACAACGAATATGGGAAAAAAAACAGAACTTAAATAAGGTGACGTGAAAATATTAAACAGGTGAGCAGAATCAAGGAAGGAAATGGAGCAGACAACAAAATAAGAAGTCTATGGTGACCATGACAGTGCATCTCAAGAAGTCAAGTCAAGAAGCTTTTTATTGTCATTTCAACCACATATAGCTGACACGGTACATGACACAATGACACAACATTTCTCCAGGACCCTGGTGAACCACATACAACATATAGTTACAACACAAGCAACACCACAGAGCTAGGACAGGAATTTGTCCTGGCTACATAAAGTGCAATGTGTGCAACCAGGTGCAAACAGTGCAAAGACAAGACAGTACAAAAACAATACAAGACAGGACACAGCGCAACGAAAAAACATGTGCAATGAAACAAAATGGAATGTGATGTGCAAACTTGAGAAACTGTAAGAAACCATAGCCTAGGGTTAGGAAACCATAGCCCTCTTCGGCACGGGGACGATGGTCGTTGTCTTGAGGCACGTAGGAACAACGGTGCTGCTCAGGGAAATGTTGAAGATGTCAGTGAAGACATCTGCTAGCTGTTCTGCACATTCCCTGAGCACTCTGCCAGGAATGTTGTCTGGTCCAGCAGACTTCTGTGAGTTAACTCGGTATAGAGATCTCTTCACCTCAGCCGTGGAAAGACAGCGCACCTGGTCATTAGGAGGAGAGATGGTCTTCCTCGACTCTTGTTCTGTGCCTCGAGCTGAGCGTAGAAGTCGTTCAGCGTGTGTGGGAGGGAGACGTCACTATCACAGGCAGGTGATGTGGTCTTGTAGTTCGTGATCGCCTGTATGCCCTGCTACATGCGCCGGGAGTCTCCGCTGTCCTGAAAGTGGCCGTGGATTCTCTGGGCGTGTGCATGCTTCGCCTCTCTGATAGCTCGGTACAGTTTGGCCCTTGCTGTTTTTAAGGCCGTCTTTTCCCCAGCTCTGAAGGCAGAGTCTCTCGACTTCAGGAGAGCATGCACTTTTGCAGTCATCCACGGCTTCTGGTCGGAGCGTGTGGTGATGGTCTTGGAGACTGTCACGTCATCGATGCACTTTCCGATGTGGCTGGTCACTGATGTTGTGTACTCCTTCAAGTTGATAGAGTCGCCGTTGGTTGCAGCCTCCCTGAACATATTTCAGTCAGTGCACTCAAAACAGTCCTGAAGAGCAGAAGTGGCTCCTGCTGGCCAGGTTTTAACCTGTTTTAGAACCGTTTTAGAGCGTCTGACGAGTCGACTGGAATTAGCATAACAGATATGTGGTCTGAGTAGCCGAGGTGAGGCTCGATACGCGCCGAGGTCCAGTGAGTTTGCCCCTCTCATTGCATGCTGGTGGAATTTAGCGAGAACTGAATGGCTTCAAATTAGCGCCATAAGTATCGTACTCGTAAAAAAAATAAAATACACTTAAAAAAAAAATAAAACACTGTTTTAAAATTCGCAAGATATGGGTCAGTGGATTTCTTGAGAACACTTTTAACTGTCCTCACAGCTCGCTCGGCCTTTCCATTGCTCTGTGGGAAATGGGGACTGGACGTCACATGGTTGAAGCCCCAATCCTGTGCAAACTTTTTGAATGATTCATAAACAAACTGCGGTCCATTATCTGAGCGCACTTCTACTGGAATGCCCTGACATGCAAAGATCGATTTAAAATGCTCTATCACAGCTTCTGATGTTGTAGACGTCAGTTTAGCCACTTCAAAATATCTAGAGAAGTAGTCCACAATGATCAAATCCTGTTTGTTGTCAATCTGAAACCCCTACAGTGGACCATAGCCATGAAGGGAATGTTGTGGGAAGCAATGTCTATCTGAAATTTATTCTTTAGTAGGCACATGCATCGCAGTTCACTATCATTTTTGTCAGTTCCTTTCTCTGCATTTAGTTATTCCCAGGTGTCCCTCATGTAGTTTGTGAAATATGTCTGCCCTGAGTGATGTTGGGATCACTATTCGGCTACCATACAGCAGCAGACCCTTCTGAACTGTGAGGTCCCCAGAGAATGGCAAACAGGGCTGAAATGATCTTTTCGATGGAGAACTTGTCTGGCCACCCTTCTGTACAGAACTTACATAGTTGCTGGAGGATGGTGTCGTTGTCCTGATGTTTTTGTATTTCCCTGAGTCTCGTTTCAGTAGCTGGCAAGCTGGCGATGACAGAATCAACATAGAGGTTGATTTCTTCCTCCTGTAATCATTCCGCTCTGCAGCTAACAGGAGCTCGGGACAGTACATCTGCTGTTGCCATGTCCTTACCAGCCACATAAGAGATTGTGAAGGAAAATCTCATGAGCCTCCTGCGTAGGCATTGTATACGTGGTGGCAGCTCGTCCAAGCCCTTTGAGCCCAGCAGTGGAACTAAAGGTTTGTGGTCTGTCTCAATCTGGAAGCTTTTCCCAATGAGAAACTCCTGGAACCTTTCACAAGCTCATGTTGAGGCTAAGGCCTCCTTCTCTATTTGAGTGTACCGTTGCTCAGTGCTGCTCAGACCTCTCGAAGCATAGGCCACGGGTTTCCATCCTGTGTGTCTCTGTTTCTGGAGGAGTACAGTGCCCATTCCATAAGAGGAGGAGTCTGCAGAGATCAGTGTTTCGGCATTTGGGTCATACAGTGCCAGGCCTGGGGTGTCGTTAAGTCTGCTTTGATGCTATCAAAAGCTTCTTGCTGCTGTGGTCCCCAGCTCCACATGTTGGACTTTCTCAATAAGTCTCTGAGAGGGCGTGTCTTCCCCGCCAGGTGTGGCAAGAATTTCCCAAGATGATTGGTCATCCCCAGAAAACGTCTCACTTCACTTACATTGCACGGCTCCTTCATGGCTGTGATGGCGTTCACCTTATCTGGGTCTGGACTGACTCCTGATGCTTCAATAATCTGACCCAGGAACTTGATTCTGTTCTTGGAGAACTCACATTTGTCATTAAGTGTGACACCTGCATCCGCAGTCTTGACAGTGCCTTCCTCAGTCTATTATCATGCTCACTCTGTGTGGCTCCCCAGATGAGCACATCATCCATCTGACACAGAACACCTTCCAGGCCTTCCAGGATGCGTGACATGCATTCCAGGAAGTGTTCTGGTACTGATGAGATTCCAAAGCACAAACGGTTGTAGCAATAATGCCCAAATGGTGTTATGAAAGTGGTCAGCAGGGAAGACTCTTTGGACAATGGGATCTGCCAGAATCCTGCATTGGCATCCAACTTTGAAAACACTTTGGCTCCGGCAAGCTGTCCTAATGTATGTTCAACTGAGGGGAGTGGATGTTTCTCTCTTAACACTGATTTGTTCAGCTCAGTGAGGTCAGAGCACATTCTCACCCTTCCTGTGTTTTTGGGCACAGCCACCATGGGTGCACACCACTCAGTTGGCCCCTCTACTTTAGAGATGACTCCTTGCTGCTCCATACGAATCAGCTCCTCTTTGACCTTCAGTAGAAGTGGGAGGGAGATTCGTCTTGGTGTTGAGAGGGAGAAAGGCTGTGCTCCAGGCTTAAGCACAATGTTATACTCGCCCTCCATTTTCCCAAGTCCAGTGAAAAGCTTTGGGAACTCTCTTTTTACAGTCTCTCTTGAGTCCAGGCTGATGCTCTCCACCCTGGCAACCAGCTGTAACGCCATAGCAGCCGTTCCACTCAGCAGTGGCATACTCAGCCCTCTAACCACATAAATGTTCTCCGTAGTGTTCTTATTGTTCTTGCTCAGAGTAGCTGTGAACATGCCTTTTACATTTAAACATGTTTCTCCTGGCCCTCTTAGGACCTTTGCAGGTTTTTCTAGTATTCTGAACTGACCCTGGTCATACAGTGTTTCTGAAACTGCTGTCACATCAGCGCCAGTGTCAATTTTGCTGTGGCCTTTTAAATTACCACATCTTTTGCACTGTGTCAGTCTGTCCAGCTGCATTTTCTTTACTTTCTGTCTGAACTGTTGCTTGCTTAGGTTTGGCTGCGTGCCACCGTGTTGGCATGCGTGCAAGCCAACGAGCTGCATGTCTTCTCTAAAGTTGCTGTTAAGCATTTCCTGCGGTTTCTTAACTTGTTCATTTTGTCGAGCTCTCTAGCGTCAGTTCAGGGTCCATTTGCAGTTGCTCTGATAAGCGTTTATCTTTTAAGCCAACAACAAATCTGTTTCATCGTGCAGGGCACCGTAGCCACAGTGTCCCGCCAGGCATTGTAGTGCTGTATGGAAGCTGCCGACCATCTCTCCCATCTCTTGCTGCCGTTGGTTGAACTTTGCTCGTTCAAAAATAACATTTCTGTGAGCCACGAAGTGAACTTTCCAGCTTTGTTTTCACCGCGTCATAGTCAACCGCATCCTCTGGCCTTAGATGCAGTGAAACCAGTATGTCCTCTGCTTCCTCTCCCATCGAGTAGATAAGCGCATTGACCTGGTTTTCTTCTGCTTGAGTTTCCAACCCGGAGGCGATGTGGAATCTTTCAAAGCGCTTTATCCACTTTGGCCAGTCATCGCCTTAAACGTAAACTTTTCGGGCGGTGGAACTTGAAACTGATTCATGTCGGCGCGTTCTGGCTTAACTAACGTTGGTTTGCTCCGCTTCGGTCAGAGCGAGAGAAAGAAAAACACAGCTCGACTCTCACTTGCTAAACTAAAACTAGTCACCAGCCCTATCGCACTTCTGACACCATGTTCGGTTCTGTTAACTTATCTCTGGAGGCTCAGTGATACAGACCAGACACACGTTCTGTGCTACATTTTTTTAACCCCCATGCCCTTAACACTCCCTCTCAAGGTTCCTACTCCACAGAATCTCACCTTATATTAAATTATATTGCGCATAAAAATATAATTTTGAAAGCTTTAACTGTTAACTAGGGGCGCACGGTGGCTTGATGGTTAGCACGTTTGCCTTACACCTCCAGGGTTGGGGGTTCAATTCCCGCCCCCTGCCATGTGTGTGGAGTTTGCATGTTCTCCCCATGCCTCGGGGGTTTTCTCCCCCGGTCCAAAGACGTTCATGGTAGGTTGATTGGCATCTCTAAATTGTCTGTAGTATGAGAGTGTGTGTGTGCCCTGCGATGGGTTGGCACTCCGTCCAGGGTGTATCCTGCCCTGATGCCCAATAACGCCTGAGATAGGCACAGGCCCCCCGTGACCCGAGAATAGATCGGATAAGCGGTAGACAAAAAAGAATGTGAACTAAAATCTACAGACTTTTTAGACTATTTAAATTTTCACAAAATCTTCTCTTTTAGGTGTCCAACCTAGCATCATGTAATTACACACATTATCAACCCTACAAGGTAAACACAGCAACTCTGAGGGAAAACTTCAGCTCAGGTGGAACTGAACGTCAACCCAATGAAACGGTAAGAGCTGAAGGTTAAAGTCTGACTTAAAGACCCATCGGAATTATTTCCTCAGTTTATGAATGATTTTGTTCGTGTTTGGACTTTTCTTTTTTTTGCGTCCTGTCTTGACGACCAACGCCAAGCAACGGACACCGCCAAAGCGCGCGCTGCACCGCTCATCTCAACCGCCGGACACACACGTGTATACACCACACACACACACACACACACACACACACACACACACACACACACACACACACACACACACACACACACACACACACACACACACACGCGCGGACTCACAGCTGCTTTTCAGAGTACGGTAAGAACAGCGGGATTTGTATTGGTTCATTTATTTTGCTTTATTTAAATAAGCAATAAAAAAAATTCTGATTTCATGCATCATCTGATTAAAAGACTGAAACTAAATCAATCTTAAAACATTTGTTTGTATGTTTTCTATTTGTTTTATTGCTTGACAATAAATTTATTAATACATTAATTAATCGTTAATTAAAATGTTTTGTAATTTCAGAACGATTGAGGCTTTTAAATTAATTGCTGATTATGTCAAGGTTGTTTTTTTTTTTTGATTATTTGTTTGTTTGTATTTGTTTATTCTTATTACTCCGGATTTGTTAGTCCATCAGGACTAATTCAACGGAGAAGCTCATGATGGACGCTGTGGATCCTGCTCAACACTACCTGGGTAATGCCATCGAGATGAACAGACAGGTGAGAGAGAGAGAGAGAGAGAGAGAGAGAGAGAGGAGAGAGAGAGAGAGAGAGAGAGAGAGAGAGAGAGAGAGAGAGAGAGAGAGAGAGAGAGAGAGAGAGAATGAGAATGGATGAATGAGAATAAGATGATGCTAAAGATAAAGAGATAGAGATCAAATAGAGCATAAGAGAAACAGACAAAAAGAGAGAGAGGCGGAGAGATGAGGGAACTAGAGAGAAAGAGAGAGAGAGCGGAAGAGAGGGAGGAGGATAGACAGACAGAGAGAGGGAGGGAGGGAGAGGGAAGCGGATAGACAGACAGGCAGAGGGAGGAAGAGAGAGAAGAGGATAGACAGAGAGAGGGAGGGAGAGAGAGAGAGAATGGATGAATGAGAATAAGATGATGCTAAAGATAAAGAGATAGAGATCAAATAGAGCATAAGAGAAACAGACAAAAAGAGAGAGAGGCGGAGAGGTGAGGGAACTAGAGAGAAAGAGAGAGAGAGCGGAAGAGAGAGAGGAGGATAGACAGACAGAGAGAGGGAGGGAGGGAGGGAGGGAGAGGGAAGCGGATAGACAGACAGGCAGAGGGAGGAAGAGAGAGAAGAGGATAGACAGAGAGAGGGAGGGAGAGAGAGAGAGAATGGATGAATGAGAATAAGATGATGCTAAAGATAAAGAGATAGAGATCAAATAGAGCATAAGAGAAACAGACAAAAAGAGAGAGAGGCAGAGAGATGAGGGAACTAGAGAGAAAGAGAGAGAGAGGAAGAGAGAGAGGAGGATAGACAGACAGAGAGAGGGAGGGAGGGAGAGGAAGTGGATAGACAGAGAGAGGGAGGGAGAGAGAGAGAGAGAGAGGAGAGAATAGACAGACAGACGGAGAGAGAGCGAAGAAGACAGACAGACAGAGGGAGGAAGAGAGAGAAGAGGATAGATAGACAGAGGAGAGAGAGAGAGAGAGAGAGAGAGAGAGAGAATAGACAGACAGACGGAGAGAGAGAGAGAAGAGGACAGGCAGACAGAGGGAGGAAGAGAGAGAAGAGGATAGACAGACAGACAGGCAGAGGGAGGAAGAGAGAGAAGAGGACAGACAGAGAGAGATGGAGAGAGAGAGAGAGAGAGAGAGAGAGAGAGAGAGAGAGAGAGAGAGAGAGAGAGAGAGAGAGAGAGAGAGAAGAGAATCGACAGAGAGACGGAGAGAGAGAGAGAGAAGAGGACAGACAGGCAGAGGGAGGAAGAGAGAGAAGAGGATAGATAGACAGGGGGAGGGAGAGAGAGAGAAGAGAATAGACAGAGAGACGGAGAGAGAGAGAGAGAAGAGAATCGACAGAGAGACGGAGAGAGAGAGAGAGAGAAAGAGGACAGACAGGCAGAGGGAGGAAGAGAGAGAAGAGGATAGATAGACAGACAGACAGAGAGAGGAAGAGAGAGAAGAGGATAGACAGACAGACAGACAGACACACAGAGGGAGGAAGAGAGAGAAGAGGATAGACAGAGAGAGAAAGAGAATAGACAGACAGAGAGAGAGAGAGGGAGAGAGAGGAGGGAGAGAGAAGAGGATAGACAGACAGAGAGAGAGAGAGAGAGAGAGAGAGAGAGAGAGAGAGAAGGAGAGAAAGAGAGATGGAGGAGGACACACAGGAAGATGATGCTGGAGGTTATAAACTTCTCGTAATTTATTAGAATTGTAAAAATAAGGAAGCAAACTTGACACATCAAACATGACTTCACTCATTAAGTGCATTTGGTCTAAAAGGGAAGCTGTGTGTTTAAATTTTGGACAGACTGTTCCAGTAAAAAGAGGCTACGTTGTTTTTTTTTTTAAAAAAAAAGGTCTAATTAGTCTACATTACAGATTATTTGTATTCCTGATGCTTTAAATGGGTGTTGTTTCTGGAGTTCTGGTCTCTCCCTGACTGATCATCTGTCTGTGTGAAGCTGCATGTCTCTGTGCAGAGGAAGCAGGAGGAGATCACAGCCCTGAAGAAGAGGAATGCTCAGCTGATGGAGCTGGCCAAACAGGCTGAGTTTTACGCTGCTGTACTGGACGTAAGTCAGGCAAAGCTCAGTGGTGTATCTAAACAGTGATTTGTTTACTCCATACAGTACAGTAGAGTAGAGTACAGTAGAGTAGCGTAAAGTACAGTACCATAGAGTACAGTAAAGTACAGTAGAGTATAGTAGAGTACAGTAGAGTACCATAGAGTACAGTAGAGTACAGTACAATAAAGTAGAGCAGAGTATAGTAGAGTACAGTACAATAGAGTAGAGTACAGTAGAATACAATAGAGTATAGTACAGTAGAGTACAGTAAAGTAAAGTAGAGTAGAGTACAGTATAGTAGAGTACAGTAGAGTAGAGTACAGTACAATACAGTACAGTATAGTAGATACAGTAGTGTAGAGTACAGTACAATACAGTACAATAGAGTAGCGTAGAGTACAGTACAATAGAGTACAGTATAGTAGAGTACAGTAGAGTATAGTAGAGTAGAGTACAGTAGAGTACAGTAGAGTAGAGTACAGTAGAGTATAGTAGAGTACAGTACAGTAGAGTATAGTAGAGTATAGTAGAGAAAACAGTACAGTAGAGTAGAGTACAGTAAAAAGTAGAGTACAGTAGCATACAGTACAGTAGAGTATAGTAGAGTATAGTAGAGTAGAGTAGAGTACAGTAGAGTACAGTAGAGTATAGTAGAGTACAGTACAGTAGAGTATAGTAGAGTACAGTAGAGTACAGTAGAGTACAGTAGAGTATAGTAGAGTACAGTAGAGTACAGTAGAGTACTGTAGAGTAGAGTACAGTACAGTAGAGTACAGAAAGAGTATAGTAGAGTATAGTAGAGTACAGTACAGTACAGTAGAGTATAGTATAGTAGAGTACAGAAATAGTAGAGTACAGTACAGTAGAGTATAGTAGAGTATAGTAGAGTACAATACAGTATAGTAGAGTAGAGTACAGTAGAGTATAGTAGAGTACAGTAGAGTACAGTAGAGTACAGTAGAGTACAGTACAGTAGAGTATAGTAGAGTACAGTAGAGTAGAGTACAGTACAGTAGAGTACAGTACAGTAGAGTATAGTAGAGTATAGTAGAGTACAGTACAGTACAGTAGAGTATAGTAGGGTACAGTACAGAAAATTAGTCAGAGTAGAGTATAGTAGAGTACAATACAGAAAGGGGTAAAAAGTAGAGTAGAGTACAGTAAAAAGTAGAGTAAAAGTACAGTATAGTAGAGTACAGTACAGAAAGTGGGTAGAGTACAGTAGAGTATAGTAGAGTACAGTAGAGTATAGTAGAGTACAGTACAGTACAGTAGAATACAGTAGAGTACAAGTAGAGTAGAGTACAGTAGAGTATAGTAGAGTACAGTAGAGTATAGTAGAGTACAGTAGAGTATAGTAGAGTACAGTACAGTAGAGTAGAGTACAGTAGAGTATAGTAGAGTACAGTACAGTAGAGTAGAGTACAGTAGAGTATAGTAGAGTACAGTAGAGTATAGTAGAGTACAGTACAGTAGAGTAAAGTACAGTAGAGTATAGTAGAGTACAGTACAGTAGAGTAGAGTACAGTATAGTAGAGTAGAGTACAGTAGAGTAGAGTACAGTATAGTAGAGTAGAGTACAGTAGAGTATAGTAGAGTACAGTAGAGTATAGTAGAGTACAGTACAGTAGAGTAGAGTACAGTAGAGTATAGTAGAGTACAGTAGAGTATAGTAGAGTACAGTACAGTACAGTAGAGTACAGTAGAGTATAGTAGAGTAAAGTAGAGTAGAGTATAGTAGAGTACAGTACAGTAGAGTAGAGTACAGTAGAGAAAGAGGTACAGTACAGTAGAGTAGAGTACAGTAGAGTATAGTAGAGTACAGTAGAGTATAGTAGAGTACAGTAGAGTATAGTAGAGTACAGAAAGTAGAGTAAAGTACAGTAGAGTATAGTAGAGTACAGTACAGTAGAGTAGAGTACAGTATAGTAGAGTAGAGTACAGTAGAGTAGAGTACAGTATAGAGAGTAGAGTACAGTAGAGTATAGTAGAGTACAGTAGAGTATAGTAGAGTACAGTACAGTAGAGTAGAGTACAGTAGAGTATAGTAGAGTACAGTAGAGTATAGTAGAGTACAGTACAGTACAGTAGAGTATAGTAGAGTACAGTATAGTAGAGTAGAGTACAGTAGAGTATAGTAGAGTACAGTAGAGTAGAGTAGAGTACAGTAGAGTATAGTAGAGTACAGTAGAGTATAGTAGAGTATAGTAGAGTACAGTAAGTAGAGTAAAAAGTAGAGTATAGTAGAGTATAGTAGAGTACAGTACAGTAGAGAAAACAGTAGAGTATAGTAGAGTACAGTAATGGGTAGAGTACAGTAGAGTATAGTAGAGTACAGTAGAGTATAGTAGAGTACAGTACAGTAGAGTAGAGTACAGTAGAGTATAGTAGAGTACAGTAGAGAAAGGGGTACAGAAAGGGGTATAGTAGAGTACGGGGAAAAGGGGTATAGTAGAGTACAGAAAAAACAGAAAGGGGTAGAGTACAGTAGAGTATAGTAGAGTACAGTACAGTAGAGTAGAGTACAGTAGAGAAAAACAGTTACAGAAAACAGTAGAGAAAAACAGAAAGAAGAAATGGGTACAGAAAAAGGGGTAGAGTACAGTAGAGTATAGTAGAGTACAGTATGGGTAGAGTACAGTAGAGAAAGGGGAAAAGAAGTACAGTAGAGAAATAGTAGAGAAAAACAGTACAGAGTAGAGTAGAGTACAGTAGAGTATAGTAGAGTACAGAAAGGGGTAGAGTACAGTAGAGTATAGTAGAGTACAGAAAGAAGAAATGGGAAAGGGGAAAAAACAGTACAGAAAGGGGTAGAGTACAGTAGAGTATAGTAGAGTACAGTAAAAAGTAGAGAAAACAGTAGAGTATAGAAAACAGTACAGTAGAGAAAACAGTAGAGTATAGAAAACAGAAAGGGGTAGAGTACAGTAGAGTATAGTAGAGTACAGTACAAAAAAACAGTAGATTTAAAAAGTACAGTAGAGTAAAAAGTAGAGAAAAACAGTACAGTAGAGTAGAGTACAGTAGAGAAAAACAGTACAGTACAGTAGAGAAAACAGAAAGGGGTAAAAAGAAAAAACAGTAGGGGTAGAGTACAGTAGAGTATAGTACAACACAGTACAGTAGATTTATTTATTTATTAATAACCATTTATAAATTACTTGTAAGTAGTCTACTAATGTTATCTAACATCTTGTAATTGCTTGTAAACATATCATTAACACAGTTATTATAAAGCGTTAACCAATATTTTTCTTTCTTGAATTCCATCACTCATTAAAAATCTACTTATTATTAGGCTTCACTCAGTGAATTGGCTGTTGCTATGGAAACGATAACATATTTGAACAAGCTTATAGATTAACATTCCACACTTTTCCACACAATTTTTTCGGTTGAATAAGTACATCATACGGGTACATGAAGCGCACTTCTTCTTGTGGCAATAAGTGCATAAGTATTTGATTTGGGATGCACCTTATATATATATATATATATAAAAACAGTGGTGTGAAAAAGTGTTGGCCCCCTTCCTGATTTCTTATTTTTTTGCATGTTTGTCACACTTTAATGTTTCAGATAATCAAACACATTTAAATATTAGTCAAAGATAACACAAGTAAACACATCATGCAGTTTTTAAATGAAGGTTTTTATTATTAAGGGAAAACAAAATCCAAAACTATATGGCCCTGTGTGAAAAAGTATTTGCCCCCTAAGCCTAATAACTGGTTGGTCCACCCTTAGCATCAACAACTGTAATCAAGCGTTTTCCATAACTTGCAATGAGTCTGTTACAGCGCTGTGGAGGAATTTTGGCCCACTCATCTTTGCAGAATTGTTGTAATTCAGCCACATTGGAGGGTTTTCGAGCATGAACCACCTTTTTAAGGTCATGCCACAGCATCTCAATCAGATTGAGGTCAGGACTTTGACTAGGCCACTCCAAAGTCTTCATTTTGTTTTTCTTCAGCCATTCAGAGGTGGACTTGCTGGTGTGTTTTGGATCATTGTCCTGCTGCAGAACCCAAGTTCACTTCAGCTTGAGGTCACAAACAGATGGCCGGACATTCTCCTTCAGGATTTTTTGGTAGACAGCAGAATTCATGGTTCCATTTATCACAGCAAGTCTTCCAGGTCCTGAAGCACCAAAACAGCCCCAGACCATCACACTACCACCACCATATTTTACTGTTGGTATGATGTTCTTTTTCTGAAATGCGGTGTAACTTTTACGTCAGACTTAATGGGGCACAGACCTTCCAAAAAGTTCAATTTTTGTCTCGTCAGTCCACAGAGTATTTTCCCAAAAGTCTTGGGGATCATCAAGATGTTTTCAGGCAAAACTGAGACGAGCCTTTATGTTCTTTTTGCTTAGCAGCGGTTTTTGTCTTGGAACTCTGCCATGCAAACCATTTTTGCCCAGTCTCTTTCTTATGGTGGAGTCATGAACACTCACCTTAACTGAGGCAAGTGAGGCCTGCAGTTCTTTGGATGTTGTTGTGGGGTCTTTTGTGACCTCCTGGATGAGTTGTCGCTGCGCTCTTGGGGTAATTTTGGTCGGTTGGCCACTCCTGGGAAAGTTCTCCACTGTTCCATGTTTTTGCCATTTGTAGATAATGGCTCTCACTGTGGCCCAGTCCCAAAGCTTTAGAAATGGCTTTATAACCTTTTCCAGACTGATAGATCGGTAGGTTTGTGACCTCAAGCTGAAGCGAACTTGGGTTCTGCAGCTGGACAATGATCCAAAACACACCAGCAAGTCCACCTCTGAATGGCTGAAGGAAAACAAAATGAAGACTTTGGAGTGGCCTAGTCAAAATCCTGACCTCAATCCGATTGAGATGCTGTGGCATGACCTTAAAAAGGTGGTTCATGCCCCGAAAACCCTCCAATGTGGCTGAATTACAACAATTCTGCAAAGATGAGTGGGCCAAAATTCCTCCACAGCGCTGTAACAGACTCATTGCAAGTTATGGAAAACTCTTGATTGCAGTTGTTGCTGCTAAGGGTGGACCAACCAGTTATTAGGCTTAGGGGGCAAATACTTTTTCACACAGGGCCATGTAGTTTTGGATTTTGTTTTCCCTTAATAATAAAAACCTTCATTTAAAAACTGCATGATTTTTTACTTTTTGTTATCTTTGACTAATATTTAAATGTGTTTGATTATCTGAAACATTAAAGTGTGACAAACATGCAAAAAAATAAGAAATCAGGAAGGGGGCCAACATTTTTTCACACCACTGTTTTTATATATATATATATATATATAGTATATTGAGGAAGTCAAGAACTTGAGGTATTTCCACCAGGGGGTGCCATGACTTTTATAATTAGCCTATTCACCTCATCACCACACCGACTTCATCTTTCCTCATCCAGGCCTTCACACCACACCCTGACAACGCCTCAGAGTGTGGGTCACCCCCAGCTTCAGCTTTCACACCGGATTCACACTCCTCGAGTCCAGAGCCATCTGAACAGCATTTCAGTGCAGCTTTTCAGCCGTCATGGCTCGAGTCTCTTCTCGATCACACACCGCCAGAGGAGGAAGATGAGTGTTCACACAGAATCCTGTCAGAACACACCAACACAGGAGTGAAGAGAAATTTATGGCCAAGTGATGTTGGCAGCCCTGACAGTCCGGCAGACAAAAAATCCAGACTGGACCAAGAGTTTCTTAACCAATCAGAACATCATTCATCAGAAACGCTGGGTTCAGAGACGGTGCAGGTTTTCGGATCTTTTCGAAACTTCCGGGTTTTGAAGGCCACACCCTGTGCGACCTCTGACCTCTGGAGAAAGGGGAAGTGTGTGTTTTTTAAGACGTCCATCCGAGAGCACAGCACGGTCCGGACCAGAGTTTTCCCTCAGGGCAAAACGTTCACGTCGCACACACCTGACGGAGGCTGTAGGTTCCTCTGGATTCCCAAACCGACCTGAAACACTTCCTCTATTCTTGTTTGTTTGTTTCTGAGGGTAAAATCACGTGCCTAGTTTACAACATGAGCACTAACAGGATGTTTGTGGCTCTCACATATGTACATGTCCAGATGTTTGCCTTTGCCCTACTAATTACTGTTTATAAGCTGCAAGAGCAAAATACATGTCAAGGTTGATTGCAAATTTTATTATTTATTTTAAATGCAATTGCCGAATTTCTGTGGCTTCAAAGCAATAAAACACTTTTTGAACAAAAAAATAATCAGCTTTATGGGGCTGAGAGTATCTTCACCAGGCCACATCACACCAACCTGTTAATGATAATTTCCCTAAAACAACACAACACCTACACCAAAGCTTTTATTCTTTACATAACATGAAATAACTCTATTCGCCATGTTATGTATATCCATGTATTTTTTTTTTTTTATCTCCTCCAGTGCACTGTGACATTTCAGTGTTTCCTCCAGGAGAGATCAGAGGCTACTTTATGATTTCCGTGAGGATCAGATTTTATTAAAGCAGGCAATAAAGGGAATTTAACAGCACAGCAGTTGTTCCATGACAACAAACGGTCATGCTACTTTGTCTGTAAACAGATCAACCAGAAACCTTATATATGAACTTTTCACAACACATTTTATCAGTTTGATATTATTACAAAATGCCATCTGAACAAGTATCAAATGTCCTCAGTAATGTCTAGGTTTTAGGTGTTTTGTACATAACAGACATTACTACACCGGCCATTTGTAAGACAAGTAAACAACTTTAAATAACTGAATGCAATAAAAAATAAATAAGAAAGACAACCGTGTCTTTCATGACACTCGGAATAAACTGCTAACGAGATAGAATTCGAAAACGAATACAAGAGTAAAATCCAGTGTATATTTACAACGGTTCATCGTATCTACTGTGACACTATTTGAAGATTTGCTTCATGAGGAATGAATTACTGTATTATCACATGATTCTGATATTCAAATAGGCAAAAAGGAAATAAATTACACAATAGCCATATCAGTGTAGTGACATACAGCGTGGTGTTCGTACACTCTGCTCTTCTTCTTCTTCATCTTCTTCTTATTATTATGTGCTGAATATTTGGGGTGAATTTGGGGCACCTACATGGATTGTTCAACATTGATAGCAGGGAGGATTCTCTGAAACAGAAGAACACGACTGACATTACTACTACTACTACTACTAATAATCTTATCTACACATGAAGGACATTAGCTGTCTGGAGTGCTTAAATCCTCAGCCATGTCGACGCTATTTGGATATAATGTGACTGGAGAATCCATTCAGATGGATGGGTGGAGTCTTGTAAATGAGCAGTAGGGATGCACTTGTGTAGTATTCCGTGAGTATTCCGTGTTATTATCCGTGCTGATGGCTTGTAACCACAATCATCTTCTCTTGGCTTCGGAAAAGTGTACAATTTGAGCAGCAAAAATAACTAGATTCTGAACCCAACACTGTGTTTATTCTAGCGTAATGGTTTTAAAATCTTTGTAGTCTTCCATTATTTTTTGATAAATATATAGTATATACTGTATTTTCAAATATATCCTCATATTTTGTTAAACTTTTCATGTAGAAATGCTGCTAATTAGTGAGCTGTTGTCTTTCAAGATGAGTGTGGGAATATTTAAACTCGTAGCTTGCATGGCGCTACACTGGTTACTTCCATCGCTTTAGCTTTAAAGGAGAAATTATGTGCATACCTGTTTAAATATCTATGTGCGTTGTTAGTACCGAATTACACTGTATCCTGGCTCAGCTATAGTCGAATACACGTCACCTGGGGAAGTTATGAATATCATGCATTAAATTAACTTACTATACTGTGTAAAAGTAAAACATGATGAGTAAGTCATTTTGGATGGAAGGTGTGTTTTTTCAGACCTTCTGTGTTCGGCGGTGGAGGCGCAGCTCCTCTCCTAAAGCAGAACGCGACACAATCCGATTGTTAATTCATTACTAAGACCAATTCGGATTCTAGGTGAAGAGGAAAGCAGGTTAATAACAGGAAGTGACGCCGACGTACCTGCCAACGGACGGCGGCTGTCTGTTTGGCACCATTCTCTGATTGCTGTAGAAATTCTCATACGGTACGGGAACTGTGGACCAATCAGAGACGAGATCGTTACTATCGTTACAGTGAACAAGAGTGCGCTTGGACAATCAGGTTTTAACTTGAAGCAACTGTGTGTTTGTGCAGTGTGTGTGTGTGTGTGTGTGTGTGTGTGTGTGTGTGTATCACCTGGAGGTTTATCTCCGGTCCTCCTCAGGTTGATGAAGTGCTCAAGGTCCTCCTGAATGTCACACTGCTCCAGAGACTTCCTCACTTCCTCATAAAGCTGCAGTGAAATTGTTAACAGACCACACACACACACACACACACACACACACACACACCAAAGAAACACAAGCTAAGTTTATATATTCAGCATCTTTTATACAAGAAGTTTGTCACAAATATATATTTGTACATACATCATACACTGTGTACTTGACTATCTAGGACCTGTATGTTTGTGAGGCAGTAAAGAGCTGAATGGATCATTAGTGTTTTAAACTAAATGGAAATAAGAGATCGCTTCACAGAAACATTTCAGTTGTCAGGACAGCTTTCACAGTAATGACGTAGTGATTTACAAGCACTTCCTTGACGTTCTGCTCTTTAGCTGTGAAGAGGCATTTTTGCAAAGTGTATCACACAAACTGTTCTGCTGAACCGACATGTCTACACTGCTACCCTCACTATTTACACACATTTCATAATCCCCACTGTACTCTGTCTGTTCATGCCTAATGTTACTCACAAACCAGTCACAAATAAAAGGAAAATGCTCTTGTTCTGTTATGCCCTGGAGGGGCATTTATTTTTCTCAAATTTCACACCCATGCAAATCAATATCAGTTCTTTTGACTGATCAACTTTATTGCATGATGAAACATTTCTATCCTGATGGGAGTGGTCTCGTCAAGGATGACTAATCCACAAGGGTTCACTGAACGGTTTAAAGAGCACCAACTGAGGGAATATCAGTTCCAGAGACTGCTCTTAGTAGCTCATATCTTTATCACACAGTATATGTCCTTCTACTCCATTCCTATTTTCTTCCCCTGTGCTTTCTATATGTGTCCAATGTAACTCTGTCACTTCCTGTCTTGCTGTCTGTACAGTTCTCTGTTCAGATGTGTTTAACATGCAAAGGCAAAGTTCTGTCCAGGACAGGATCTGGCAAAGGAACAGATCATTATGAGGGATGTTTGGCACCAAGCCTCTTTTATTGAAGACTGACTGGTACCAAAGCCTACTTTATTTGGACTGAATGGCACAAAGGTCATACCTCTTCTACATAAAATGACTGGCACCAATGTCATGACTTCCTTATGGGTTCTGACTGGCACAAAGTCATGATTTTCTTTACGGAGACACACGGGCACCAAAGCCGCACCTTTTTGTGAGGAGTGCTTGGCATCCAAACCATGCCTTCTTTATGGATACTGACTTCCACCAAGGCCCCACTTACTTTACAGGCACTAACAGTCAGCGAGTCCACATGTCTGTTGTTTTGACTGAGTAGCACCAAAGCCATAGCTTTACAGGGTCTGACAGGCACCAAGGCTATACCTCTGTTACAAAGACTGATAGACAAAGGGTCCACAGCTCCTTTATAGGGGCTGACAGGCACCAAGACCTTTACAAAGACTGATAGACAAAGAGTCCACAGCTCCTTTAAGGGGACTGACAGGCACCAAGGCCACACCTCTATTACAGGATCTGACTGGTGCAAAGGCCACACCTCCTTTGCAAGGTCTCCAGATAACACCATCTTTAAAAGGACTGACTGAAGCCAAGTCTGCACTTCCTTTACAAGGACTGACGGTCAAAGAGTCTACACCTTTACACAGACTTACATTTACATTTCTGGCATGTGGCAGACGCCTTTATCCAGAGCAACTTACAACTTATCTAATTTTATACAAGTGAGCAATTGAGGGTTAAGGGCCTTGCTCAGGGGACTGGACCTTGGGTAAACTCACAACCTTCTGATCAGTAATCTAACACCATAACCACTAAGCAACCACATCCTCAGACTGACTAGAACTGTCTACACAAGCTTTACAGGAACTAACTGGCCCCAAGGTCACACCTTTATAGGAACTAACAGGCAAAAAGTCCATGACTTCTTTACACGGACCAACTGGCACCAAGACCACACCTCATTTATGGAGACTAACACCAAGACTACTCTTACTTTATGGGGCTGACAGGCACAAAGGACACGTCTCTCTTACAAAAGCTGACAGGCACCAAGGGCACATCTCCACTACTGGTACTAAGGCCATGCCTTCTTTATGGAGACTGGCTGGTATTAAGGACAAAAAAAATTCATTACCTGGCATCAGGGCCATGCTTTAGTGTAGTAACGATATACTAATAATAAAAAAATGGTGCATGGGGTTTTCTTCTTTACCAGTAGAGTAGAGAAACAACTAAAACTAAGAGAGTGTTGAGTGGTTGATGCATATAACTAACATGCGCTTTTAGCATTTAGAATGGGTCTGTGGTTACCTGCATCTCTCTGCCAGGCTTGTGGTGCATCATCACAAAACCTGAAGGCCCATATTACCAACATCAAAGAGTGTGTTATACGGTTGAACTAAAGTCTGCAGGATGTTGAGACATTTCCTGTGTTTGGAAAATTTGTGTCACCTTTTCAAGCCACTGCTCTATTCTGTTTACATGAGCTCCAAGACTCATGCATAAAGATTGACCTGTGTTTCACTTATAGACACCGGAGACAGGAAGTAGTATTTTCTCAAACTCAATCCTGCAATTTTATTTCAATAAAACACAACTTTAGACAGATGGAGCATTCTGAAACTTGTGGTCTTTGCCCTCAACCCAGTTCTGCTCAATGTTTCGGAATAATGACAGCCGCAGTTTATTTCCATTCAGAGATCAAACATTTTTGATTTATTTGAAATAAACGTTAATGATTTCTTTTCAACCTTTATTAATAACCAAAGTTAGCTGAAAAAGAGAAAATAAGACTAGCGAAGAGATTGGAGCTTGTGTGTGAAAACATTATTCACCATTCACCCAAATATTTTGACTCATGGTGAATCACGCCACCAACTTTTTCCCTTTCACTACCTTCAAGGGAGTTTTCATGAGAGACAGTTTTCATTGTGTTTTTCAGCCTTTTGTACTTTTAAAAGACACAATAAAAGTTGAAATTTTTTTTTTTACCTGTACAAATTTCAGCATGAGCACAAATTGGTCGTAGATACAATTTAAAAAAATATATATATATTATTCATTATTCACACAGCTCTTACAGCAACAATTCGGTCAACTACAGAGTCTTTTTTTTTCTGCATTAGTGAGTTATTAATTTTGTTCTCTCTTTCCAGTTACCCTCTGCTATAATAGCAGCTTTGCATCACATGTATATGACATTTCTACCTGTTTTGAAAGAAAGGACAGTAGGTTACAAATGAGGAAGTCTTTAATTTCCTGTTGATAATGATACAGAAGCCAGGCAGGTCTGATTTGGATGAGGAACTTGTGTGTAAAGCAGGAGGACATGCTAGATATTCCAGGCGGCTGTATGCTACGTTCGGTGAATACTTTTGTGCCGAAGAAATAAGTCAAGGCTTTGAGAAAGATAGCTACAGCACTGCATCACTGAGTCATATGCTAAACATCACATTACGTTGCAAATCCTAATGGTTATATAGCAAGCCGGTGTAAATGTTACCTCATCGCTGGTCACACACTGCTGTGAGAGCTGGTTCAAGTGAGTCCACACGACGTTTCTCAACACACTGATCCTCTCCACTTCTTGTTTCTCGAATATCTGTAAACAGACACAGAACCCTAATTGAATATAAACAACCGATTTCATAGTTTAACCACAGCGCTATTGAACTTTCAAATCTAATTATTAAGAATGCATTCATTTTCTATAACAGCATCTGGCTGTGATTCAATTAACGTATTAATGTTATAATCATTCTGTCGTTTCTATAGTAACGGCTCATTCACAGTCTAATAATAAACTGATTAAAACACATTAGTATGGACCAAAAAAAAAATAAAACAGAATTATGATCATTTATATCATAAAGGTTTCTGGAAGGAGATTTAATTTCACATTCATGGAAGGAGTTTTTAGTGTCAGTGCTTTGTAGCAGGTTTTTTTGTTGTGCCAAAGTCTACAGGACAGAGAACTTCTCAGTTTCTCAGTAAAATGACAAGATCTGCCTTTTTTTGTCACACTAACCTCAAGAAAAGAAAAAAACCCAGAGGATGGTGAGTGAATGGCTGTTTCTAGCTGATGTGACAAACATGAATACAGGAAGTCCTTTATTTACCATATACTATTTATATATATATATATATATATATATATATATATATATATATATATATATATATATATAACTGCCATTTCAGTAGATTTGATAAAGTTTAATACTAGTTGTTTTTTTTGAAGAGATTTCCTGCTTTTCGGTATGATTGTAGGTAGTAAAAACTTTAATAATAAAGGTTCAGTTCTAAATATCTGATATTTTTGTATATGATATTTTTGTAATATCGCCCCACCCCTACTACAGCAACGCTCGCTGTCGCTCATGTCACCAAAAGTCATCAGCTCTCAGCGAAGATGAATGATCTCTGCTCACTGAGTGTCATAGCATAACTCTGCTTCATGTCATGCTTCGCCACATCGTCCTGCTGTGTGTGTGTGAGTGTGTGTTCATCTGTGGTTCTCACCTCACAAGCTTTAACATGCTCATTCAGCCACTCCTCTCGCAGCTTTGCCAATGCAAGAATGTTCTGGTTGTAAACTCTGTCTGTATGAGAAAAGAGTCCAAGCTTACACTCCAGCGCTGTGTCTATATCCATTCACACACGTTGATTTATTTCCGTACGTGAGGTGTGTGCATGTGCTTATCTACATCTAGCTGTAAATGGAAATGATTTGTAAATGAGCTCACCTGCTTCCTCGGCTGACTGTTTGGCTTGCTGTGCTTTGGTGTAGAGCTGGACAGAGGAAGAAAGTAAGAATGAAAGAAAGAAGTATGAGAAAGAAGTAGAGATAGAAAGCGAGAGAATAACATCAAGTCTTTGTATGTAGGCTCTGCAGCGCTCTTTTCTCACTCAACTTTTCCTGTGAGTCAAAAATAAACAGACACTTCTGCAGTATTTTTCTCTGCAGTCCATCTCTCTCTATTTCTCTTTCTCTCTCTCAGCGCTCAAACTGATGTTTGCATTGTCAGTGCTCATTATCATGTCAAGATCTGTACATGTAAAAAAAAAAAAAATGTATTTATTTATTTACATTTATTTAATCTGTAAATTAAAAAAAAATAAATGTACACCTTAAACAAGTAAAAATTCTTCTTTTTTTTTTTACACTGACATGACCAATAAAAACATTACACTTTAATAAAAATATAGCCTTAATCATGTAAGACAGTGCTAGATGATTGTTTAAATTCTATAATCATTTTAGCAAAATTATTTAAAATAATTCCTTATCACACTAAATGAGACCCCAATAAAATCTTGCTCGAATTCCATATTCTGCCGATATTTTTGCTTCTTATTTATGAAGCCCATAACCCTAGGTTAAATGCCTTCTACTTTCTAACTCTCCTGAATGTGTTGTTAATAAAAACTGACAGATATGTAAAATAAACACTGAAACTCTGTATCTCAGTCAACACACAATGATAACTGTTGTTCTTTCATGTACATAAAAAAAAAAGGCTACACATGAACAGACCACAATGCAAGCTTGTGTGGGGGGTGCTGTGTGCTCTATGTAGCTCTAGCTTCAAGTAGGCAATTACACTGGGAGATTTACACAAGCAAGAACTTCCCATTGTCATGAGCAACAAAGAAGATTCGAGATCACCGGAGTCAGAGTGAAACCGTCAGGCCTTTGGCCTCTAAGCACATTCTTGTATCACATCACAATCATTATGCAGCGAATTATTCGCTCCTTTGTTGATTTATCTAGCAGTTCACATAAACTATAGCTTGCATAACATACTATTTTGTCCACTGGAAGCTGAGGTGAAAATCCTCACCTTTCTGAGGATAGGTTCTGAGAATGTAAGCTGGCAATAAAGACATGCCGCACTCTCACCCAGAGAGCTGACAGGAAGTTTGAGTCTTGAGTGTTTGGTGTGTATTTCTATTCTAGTGCCCCAGTCAACCTACAGCACCTCTGCACTCTTTATCCGTCCACACTGAGAGCCAATCATATGTCATTTTTCTGTTTTGCGGTGTGAAACAGCATATTGATTTACACGCTTGCAATTTTTCCAAGCCTGCGTTTTTTTTTTTCAAGAACTTTTTCTTCATCTCCGAGTGTATTGCGCTGTTCAGACAATATTCTAGCAGTTAAATTTCAAGAAGAAGGAAAAAAAACTGATTTATGTTAAATACAGATGAAAATAAGTGGGATTTTGCTAAAATAAATAATGAATAATATTAAAACAAACAAAACAAGTGCACAAAAAAAAAAAACGCTTAAAGGTGACCTGAATTTTAAACCAATAAAAATAATTCATGAAGAATAAATAAAATATTAATATTTTTTATAAACTGTTACAATATGCTTTTTTGGAATATTGTGATATATTTTTTAAATATATTTTTTAATAGTTATTATTATTATTATTATTATTTTATTCTTTTTTAAATAATTATGAACTGGTAAGCAGCTGTTAAAATGTTGTATGTAATACTTAAAATTTAAAAATTACATATATATATATATATATATATATATATATATATATACACACACCCTGGTTAAAATGACAGGTTTTTGTGATTTTAAAATATATATATATATATATATATATATATATGTATGTGTGTGTGTGTGTGATTTTAACAAAGTTGATGGATCTAGAATGTTTTTTCAAGAAAGAGTTGGAAACTCTTGCCAGGTCGAGGTGTGTCATGCTTATAGACTCTTACCCAAAAAACACTGAGTAGTGAAATAAACTGCACTCCAACAAAGGGGTAGTTAAGGTGTGCTTATAATTATGCGCCCAGGTCACTGTGGGGCAGCGGGTTAAGGCTCTGAGTTGTTGATAGAAAGATCAGGGTTCAAGCCCCAGCACTGCCAAGCTGCCACTGTTGGGCAACAGAGCGAGGCCATTAACCCTTTCTGCTCCAGAGTGCTATATCATGTCCCTGCACTCTGACACCAACTTCCTCAACTGGGATACGTGAAGAAAAGAATTCCACTGTGCTGAAATGTATGTGTGGCTTTAATAAAGGCTTCCTCTTCTTCTATTTTAAAAAAAATATTTCCCTAAAATGTTTCTGATTGCTTAATTTTTTTTACTTTCACATCCAGATTGAAAAAAGTTCTGATATGAAAACTACTTCGCAAAAACCCTGGGGTGTGTAGACTGTTTATATCTATTGTAGATATTCTGATACATATCCTGTACGAGAGAAAATCTAAAAATATAATATTTTGGTCATATCCTCCTACGGTACGTTATGCTGAGTTAACATGAAATCGTGAGAAAAATCTTAAAAACATCTTGTAAAAATCCAGACTGCTGTGTGGCCTGATGAAGGTGGAGTTTGGGATTCTGCACCCCACTGGATGTTATGAATGAATGTTATGAAATAGCTAGCTATAATAACTGCTTATTAACTATAAGCTATAAAATTGTTAACTGACCCATTCTCATGATATATCATGGTATCGTTACAGACCTTCTCCTGCTGTTTGGCGTTGCTGGTGGTGGCGTTTCGGTTCATGACCTGCTCTGCGTCTTCTTTATCTCGGCACTTCTGCTCGTAGGTCTTCTTAGTCTGGAACACACACACACACACACACCCACACACACACACACACACACACACACACACACACAGTTAGCAATTTATCACTGTTTAAAGAAAAAAAAAATTATTTCTTTCTTTCTTTCTTTCTTTCTTTATTTATTTATTCCTTTCATTTCTATTTTCATGCTTTGGAAATATTGTATGCTAGCAACCAATCCAATAAAGTACTTTGAAATTGAAACTAATATTCTGAGCATTTTGAGACAAACTTTCCCAGAAATAGCTTATTGTTATCATTATTATTATTATTATTTACAAATAAGGGAGGCATTGGTGGCTCAGTGGTAGGCTTCTTGCCTATAATGCGGAAGGCCCGGGTTCGATTCCCAGCCAATGCCTCAACCCCAGCCACTGGATGCAGTGCCGGTCCCAAGCCCGGAAAAAAAAATGGGAGGGTTGCGGCAGGAAGGGCATCCGGCGTAAAACCTGTGCCAGGTTGTTGTGCGGACCAGTCAGTCCGCTGTGGCGACGGAGTGCCAACCCATTGCAGGGCACACACACACACACTCTCATACTGCAGACAATTTAGAGATGCCAATCAAACTACCATGCATGTCTTTGGACTGGGAGAGGAAAGCGGAGTACCCGGAGGAAACCCCCGAGGCACGGGGAGAACATGCATCCACACACGGCGGAGGCAGGAATCGAACCCCCAACCCTGGAGGTGTGAGGCAACCGTGCTAACCACTAAGCCGCCATGCCCACATGAGTTATGAAGTGGGAAATTGCTTTGCAACAGGATCTGATAGTGAAAGTTGATGAAACAGGAACACACACATACACACACGTATCCAAATGTCCTGGAACAAACGTTCATGTTTTTATGATAGAAGCACTTCTGTTCCTCTTGCAAGCCATCAGCTGCGATCAGGTGAAGAGACCTTTCTTTAAAATACGCCCTTACTGTAAAACTGACCAACACTGACTCGCTATGAAGACATTTCTCACTTATTTTGATGACAAATAACAAATTTCACCGTCTGCTATGTCTGCAATAGCACAGAAACTTTAACATAAACAGTGTATCAAATTATTTTATAAAGATATTTTTAAAAAAAATTAAAATATTTCTAAAAATATTAACAAAAAATATTTTAATAAAATGAAGTATTAAAATATGATATTTAGTTTTTAGATTAGATTTAGATTGATAGATTTTATTTCTTGAATTTGAACCTAAATGTTTTCCACTTATTGCTCACTGTACCCTGTTGCTAACTTACGTTTCCATGGAAACTTGTCATTTGGCCACAGTAAGTGTATAAATGATATAAATGATAAAAATAATAATATTAAATAATGTTCAACAATAGTTCTTTTTTATTTAACAGTTATTCAATGCTGGCTTAAAGGAAATAATTTTATTTTATAATTTCGTAACTGTTTTTTTTTTTTAAGTGTGAGGCCTAGACAAAACATTGTAGGGCATTTTGTCCTAAAATATATTTCATAAATTGCATAAACTCATTAAATGCAGCATTTATTATATATAAAAAGAAATATTTATCATATTAAAAGTATAAATACTTTTCTATGCGCTAAGAATTTGATCACAAATGTGCTTGTAGCTGTATAAACACCTTATTGTAAATAAAACAATTTTTTTTTTTTACAAAAGTAAATAAGATAAATTTGGACAGAATTGTTTTTTATTTATTTATCTATTTATTTATTGTAATACCCTGTAATATCAAATCATATTCAGGCAGAACTTACAAACTGATAAAAAAATTTAAAATTAAATAAAAAATCTTTTCAATAAAAAATTGAAAATTTTTTCAATAAAAAATAGTTTTCAGGTTAAACCACAGAAACAATAGGTATGTGTGTAAACAGAAAGCAGTGTGTTAAAGGGAGTTCTGCATTTTCTACCTCAGAAAAAAGTGGACTCCTTTAGTACAGATGTATTTTATGAACATGTCCATTTTTAAGACATCAAGTTTTTTAATTTCTGAACTTTTCACTCATGTCACTTGTCATGTCAAAAATTCTCTAGCTTCAAGTTTTTGCTAAGGTTCTAAATTGTGGATTAAACCCTTTTCAATCCGAGTAACCAGTCAAACAGAGTAAAATCTATAAGAATCAATAACTAGAACTTCCATAATGTTAACATAAATTTAATTGGGTCTATTTATACTCAGCTGAGACCAAAAAAACGTGTCTGCTGAACGTTGTGAATATAGTAAACGTCATTCCAAATGCAGGTATCTGAGCAGTTAATGTAGTGTATCTATCTGTATAAATTCAGGCTCAGCTGACTTTGGGATTTCAATAATGTGAGCCAGACTTCCTTTTCACTACTGTGTAAATGAGCTGTAGATATTCACTTCCTCTTCAGTTCTTGAACGAGATATGAGGCACAGCGCTAGTCTGTCATGTACAGTCAGGTGGAGGGAGCACATGTCCTCTCAGCTTTTATGAACTCGTCATCATAAAAGTTCATTTATGAAAAAAAATACATCCATATCTATAGGACGATTTAGTAACAACAGCATTACTACACAAGTAAAAACTTATTTTAAATGCTAAACCGGTCATTGTGAGATTTATATATATATTTTTTTTTTACCAGTTCACCTTTTCACATTCTAAGCCATGGAATTATATTATATATTATAATATATATTATATATTATAATATTCTATCCACAAAATTAAAATAATTTGAAACAGATTAACCCACAACCTAGCTTTATAGTAAACAGACTGTCCAAGCATTAGCACAGTAAACAAACTAACTGAGTAGGATTAAAGATACACACAAACACAGAGCTAGCTTGAAACAGCTTATAATACTGTTAGCTATGTCCATGCTGTCCATGCTAGCTAGCTAATGAACACTTCTCTGGTAAAAACCACCACAGTTCTCACAGGAAATGGTATTTAAACTACAGCTGTGGCTACTATATTCCTAAATATAATAACAAATCAGTCTATTCAGACTTGATTTGAAAGTTCAGTAGCAATAGAATTACTACAGACGTAAAGGCATCATTTTTAAATGATGAAATGGTCAAGTTAGCATTATTAACAAAGGTTTGACCCACTAGCATGATAGTAAATACTACCTTTTCACATTCTAAGCCATGGAATTAAAAAATATTCTATCCACAAAATTAAAATAATTGGAAACAGATTAACCCACAACCTAGCTTTATAGTAAACAGACTGTCCAAGCATTAGCACAGTAAACAAACTAACTGAGTAGTAATAAAGCTAAACACACACACCACTAGCTTGAAATAGCTTAGAATACTGTTAGCTATGTACATGCTGTCCTTGCTAGCTAGCTAAAGAACACTTCTCTGGTAAAACCACCACAGTTCTGACAGGAAATGCTATTTATGCTTTGGTTACTATACGGTAAAACATGATAACAAATGGGTCTGTTTAATCTCCATATGACAGTTCAGTAGCAGCAGAATGGTTCACCATTTCACATGCAATCCCATGATCTAGCGTTTAAAAACAACCCAAATCTTACCCACAAAATGACAACACTACAATAAACAGTCTGACCAAACACAGTAAACAAGCTAACTGAGTAGTAATTAAGCTAACCGCACACAGCTATCTTTAAACTCAATTAACGGGCAGGATTAATACAAATGAAGGCTTTTTAACAAATTATCAAACTGATATTGTGTGAGCATGTCAGCTAGCTGTGGTATGATAACCATGCTAACTGCCTAGTAAAATAACTTGAGTTATAACAGGGTATGCTAGTTATACTAAGTTTCCCAGAGTACAGGCTATGGACCTTTTGCAGTTTGTTAGTGTTTTCTGTGAGGAGATTTTTATTCAGCATTTATGCTAGCGAAAAACTTGTTTTGAGGATTTGGCTGTTTTTTGGTTTCTTGCTAACATAAAAAGCTTTGTCATCTTGAACATTGTGTGTGTGTGTGTGTGTGTGTGTGTGTGTGTGTGTGTGTGTAAAACCAATATATAAACTCATCATCTATCTCAGTGGGCAGAGATAAACAAATGTTATACATATATTGTTGTACTAAATCTCTCCAGCCTTAAAACTGCAATAAACCATTCACTCATTGTCTGCCGCTTATCTGATCTATTCTCAGGTCACGGGGAGCCTGTGCCTATCTCAGGCATCATTAGGCATCAAGGCAAGATACACCCTGGACAGAATGCCAGCCCAATGCAGGGCACACACAACGGACAATTTAGAAATGCCAATCAACCTACAATGCATGTCTTTGGACCGGGGGAGGAAACCCCCAAGGAGAACATGCAAACTCCACACACACACACACACACACACATAGCGGAGGTGTGAGGCAAACGTGCTAACCACCAAGCCACCAATGCCCCCATTTTGATAAAACAAACCATATATAAATATTAGCAATTGCTAAAATGTTATTCAGGATACTCTTTGTTTAATTTTTTAAGCAAACATTTTTTTAAAGAGTAAATACATTATCAAGCACACTTTCTATATATGACCTAGATATATTCTCTATTTATGTCCCAGTGTATGCTGTACCAGTGTGATAATATAGATATATCAGACAACATAAACTCTGTACTTTGTTCTTACACACTAACATGACTTAGCAGAGCAAAGGTCTTCTTTACATTCTTAATATCCCCTACTTCCTGATTGTATACACCAGCGTCACAGCTCCACCCTGCCCTCTGAATTAAATTAGGGAAACTTTTACCTCCATGGTTTTCTTGTACTGTGTCGCTTTCTGTTTGTGCAGCACGTCCATCTGCTGCTCCACCTGCAAACACACACACACACACACACAAACACACACACGCACACACACCAACAATAAGACCGTCATTTATGATTTCATATATTTTAGATAGATAGATAGATAGTTTATTGTCCCTTAACGGGAAATTTGTTTTCACAGACTGTCATACAGTACACGCACCTGGCAAAAACATATGTACACAAAAACAACAATACAAAAACACAAAAAAGTGAATGTTCAACTTTGTAACCTGTTAAGAATTGAAATCGCAGATGGTACAAAGCTCTTTTTGAAGCGAGCCCTTCTCCATGTCAGGGTCCTGTACCTGCGCCCGGAGGGCAGGAGAGTGAAGTGGAAGTTGAGGGGGTGCTCTGGGTCTGTTATTATGGTTTGGGCAAGGCGGGCTATTGCTCTGTCATTGAGTTCTGAGATATTGGGTGTAGGGGAGTGTATTATTTTTGAAGCTATGTATGTTATTTTATTCAGTTTGTTTTTGTTGGTGACTGACAGCATGGTGTAAAAACTAGTGGAGCAGTATAACAAAATGGGCTGGATAATGCTCGTGTACAGTAGTAACAGAAGATAAGGGGCAATGTAAAGGGAACTGAGTTTTCGTAGAACATGCAGACGTTGTTGTGAGCGTTTATAAATGTCTGTTATGTGATGGTCAAAAGTGAGCTTGTTATCCAGGGTGAGTCCAAGATATTTGAATTTCTCAACCTTTTTTATCAAAGCTTAGCTTCCTAGCTGACCTCCATCATGTTAAACTGCGAGTTAAACTGGGATTTTTTAGTCACAAATAATCACACTGTCTAACACGTATCCTGACTATGTGAGGAATAAAACACTAGAGGACATGCTGCTGTGGGAAAATAATCAACAGCAGTGTTTGTGGAGTTTATGCTGCTGATACCTCAAAGCTGTTATATTCCTATAACAGCTTAAGGTTCACAATGTATTTTATTCCTTTTATAACACAACAATTTAGCAACACTAACTCTGTCTTTCTTTCTTTCTTTCTTTCTTTCTTTCTTTCTTTCCCTGTTTAATTTTGTTCTTTCTTTCTTTCTTTCTTTCCCTGTCTAATTTTGTACTTTCTTTCTTTCTTTCTTTCTTTCTTTCTTTCTCTTTTTAATTTCTTTCTTTCTTTTTTCTTTCTTTCTTACTCTCTCTCTCTTTCTTTCTTTCTTTCCCTTCTTTCTTTCTTTCTTTCTTTCTTTCTTTCTTTCTTTCTTTCTTTCCCTTCTTTCTTTCTTTCCCTTCTTTCTTTCTTTCTTTCTTTCTTTCGGAACACTATCACATCACCGCAGAAGACGCCGGCGTTCATCAACAAAAATACGTGACAGGGGAGGTTAATGAACAGGAAGTCTGTGTCTCGTCCTAAAATGCAATGGATTTTTTTATATGGAAAACAAAGAGAATGTGGATAAAACAAATCAGAGTTATATAAACTAGATCAATAGTTAAAAAAAAAAACTCTTGAGGAGGTTTTCATTCTAGATGCTTAAGGCTTGAACTGAATGAATGGAACTGTAATGTTCTTATCTTTGCGCTATACAAGCAGCAGGTTACATTGGGGCCGGAACTACTTGCAGAGCTGCTGTTATAGGAAAATAATCAACACCTTGATGACTAATCAGTCAGACTTCAGCAACACTGATGTATACGAGAAGATATTATTATTGCCGCATATTTTGTGGATTTGTGTGTGTGTGTGTGTGTGTGATATTTTAGCTTTACCTTCTTTCTTGCTTCTTTCTGTTTTTCTCTGAACTCTTCTAACCTTTTGGCTTCATCCCTCATGGCCTGCGCTAGATGCAAGTGAGACATACTCACTTGTTCAGTCTCTATAACACACACACACACACGCACGTGTTTCATCTAAAGAGGAAAGACTATAGAAAACTTTTGTACTTTACGGAGTTTCACAATCTTCTTACTTACGCAGTTTGAAAACATCGAGTGATCGCTTCAGCGTGCTAAAAATAGGAAATAAGAAAGAAAAGCAGAGAGTCAGTTGACGTGTCAGCTAGTGAACATGAATCATTCTGAATCGTCAGACTTCACATCAGACCGATCAAATCTATCTGTCAAACACACAGAGTGATCTGATTCTGAAGTAGGATTATATGAGAAATAAAATAAATGTTACGAAGAATGTGAAAACAAAAGAAATAAATTCAACTAAATGAATCAGGGGAAGCCAAAATGACCAATGACTCCACAATAGAAAACAAGAGAAATATACAGTCGCATCACCTCTGATGAGACTATAATAAAGCATCCTCTCTGATAATATTGTGTTTGGAATATTATTATTTTTACCACAGGACTGTACTCATTGAAATTTTTTCCTATTTAAAAAAATATATATTTTCGATGTTTTTTAAAATCCAACTATAAATCCGTTCTGATCGAATTCATCTCCTGAAGTCTACAGTGATGTCGACTCGACTCCATTACGGTAATGATGCTCGTCTAATGAGCTGATAATGTCATGAGGCTGCCTTCAAGATGATAGCGGATATCCAACCGAGAGCAAATGGGCAGAGGAAGTCGAGGAGTGTGTATTAAAATGGTGTATTGGAACAAAGCAGTGTTATTTAATCTGCTCATTCATGCTCGAGTGACCATCTTAACAGTGCAAAAAGATCTAAGTGATCTCTTAAATGCTCCAATATGAGAACAGCGAATGATGTACAGTCAAGTTCCCATGGATGATCAAGAGATTTGTTTTTGACTTTTCAACCAGTAATATTTAAAGTACTTCCTTCTTCTAGCCTCTTCTAAAACAGCCTCATTAAATGCATAATGCTTACCATAATGCATAATGCTACCAACTAGTTTCATCAAGCCTTGGCCTTCATAAAGGTTTTGATGCTTTTTACTCTCAAGCTTGATTTGATCTCGCTTTCATTTGGACTCTGCCTCGACCTCTGCTAGATCTGCTGGACAACCCCAACCCTGACTACACACGTGTTAAATACTTTTAAAATCATTCATTTTTACCAGTATACTGGCTTTCCATTGTGCCGGTGCAATGTTTTTTGAAGGAGGATCTGAGGGAGGATCTGATAGAAGTTCTGAGTGAGAATCTGAGGGAGGATTTGAGGGAGAATCTGAGGTAGGATCTGATAGAAGCTCTGAGTGAGAATCTGAGGGAGGATTTGAGGGAGAATCTGAGGTAGGATCTGAGGATCTGGGGGAGGGTCTATGGGAGGGTCCAATACTAGACCTGATAGAGGATTTGAGGGAGAATCTGATACCGGATTTGATGGAGGATCTAAGAGAGAAAATTCGGAGGGAGGATCAGTGGGAGAATCTAAGGGAGAATCTGAGGGAAATCTGAGGGAGGATTTGAACGAGAATCTGAGGAAGGATCCGAGGGAGAATCTGATAGAGGATCTGAGGGAGAATCTGAAGGAGAATCTGATAAAGGATCTGAGGGAGGAACTGAGGGAGGATCTGAGGGAGAATCTAATGGAGAATCTAATAGAGGATCTGAGGGAGAATCTGAGGAAGAATCTAACAGAGGATCTGAAGCAGAATCTGAGGAAGAATCTAACAGAGGATCTGAAGGAGAATCTGAGGAAGAATCTAACAAAGGATCTGAGGGAGAATCTGAGGAAGAATCTGAGGAAGGATCTGAGGAAGGATCTGACGGAGGAACTGAGGAAGGATCTGATAGACGATTTGAAGGAGGATCTAACGGAGGATCTGATAGAAGATCTGACAGAAGATCCGAAGAGAATCTGATAGAGAATCTGATAGAGGATTTGATGGAGTATCAGTGGGTTGATCTGAGGGAGAATCTGAGGGAGGGTCCAAGGGAGGATCAGTGTTGTTCAGCGTGATAATTGTTTTTAGATTAGTGGGCACTGGTCAGTTTTTGGCTTTGTAGGCAATCATCAGTGTTTTATGTGTGCAGCTAGAGAAAGGCAGTGGATGGAGCGTATCAATGCAGTGCTGTGGGTGAACTGGTGTGGGAAGGAGGGTGCTTTATTCCTTACTTCATTTCGTTATGGCCACACACTTTCTTGGACAAACCCAGCAGCTCCTTTGCATATTTCTCCTCAATTGCAGCTCTGAAAGGAGACCAAACATAGAAGCTTAAAAAGCTTGTGGTTAAAGTCATAATGTTTATATAATGCTATAATTCTTTAACCTTATCAGCTCTGGGCATGACATGAATTCAGACATTCAGGATATATTTAAAGTTGTTTTTTAAAACTTCACATTTTAGGTTTAGTTTACACCATGGCACGGGCTACTTCTGCATTTTACTCACACAATAAAGCAGCAATAAAGAAGCTACTCAGCTACTTTCTCTTTCTTCCCCAAAGCCAGCAGTGGTCAGTTCAGATATCCAGACCACATGACTGCGTTCAAAATAAATCCAGGATTATGTCATTCTGAGAATCTGTTTGGAGGTTGTACTGTTTAATACAACAGGCAGGAGGAAGATAGATAGATAGATAGATTGTCAGGCTTTTGGTGTCTAGTGCTCTTTCAGTGCTCCTTATAGGGCTCCTCAGATCCAGATCATCATCGGAGGGATGAAAATACACTGAAAAGGACAAAACATAAAGGAAAGCTCGAAAGGGGAAACTCGGAACTCGAAAGGGAAACTCGGGAGGGAAACTTGGGACTCGAAACAAAAACAAAGAGAAGGAGAGACTCCCGAGGAGAAGAAGGCAGATCCCGAAGCCCGAGCACAAAACAGAGACAGCACCAAAAGCCCACCCGAAAAGCCGGCCACATAACCTCTAACGCCGACTAACGACAATTAAAGATCCCAACCCCGAAACCGAGAAACAAAGAGACTTAAATACCCACACCCGAACGAGACACATGTGAAAGCAATACACTAATTGCACAGGCGCAGGGGCTTCCCGAGGATCTCTAGCGTCCAAAAACAAAACAGCCCAAAACCTGACATAGATAGATAGATAGATAGATAGATAGATAGATAGATAGATAGATAGATAGATAGATAGATAGATAGAAACATAGTTAGACAGACAGATAGACATATAGATAGATAGATAGACAGACAGACAGACAGACAGACAGAAACATAGATAGACAGACAGACAGACAGGAACATAGATAGACAGACAGACAGATAGACAGACAGATAGACAGACAGACAGACAGATAGATAGATAGAGAGATAGATAGACAGACAGACAGACAGGAACATAGATAGACAGACAGACAGACAGAGATAGATAGATAGATAGATAGATAGATAGATAGATAGATAGTTAGACAGACAGATAGACATATAGACATATAGATAGATAGATAGATAGATAGATAGATAGATAGATAGATAGATAGATAGATAGATAGATAGATCGATAGATAGATAGAGCAAAACTAAAAAAACACAGGTCTGAAAAAAGAAAAGAAAGAAAGAAAGAAAGAAAGAAAGAAAGAAAGAAAGAAAGAAAGAAAGAAAGAAATGCAGTTGTTTTATGGCTGTTTAATCTGTGAGTTTGTTGCTTTTTGCTCTGCACTAGCAATAAAGCTAAATGACACCCATGTCAGCGCTTAAAAAAACTGAAACAAAAATATCACTGGGTGGTTTGACCAGTCGAAGTGAGAAACAGAATGTCCTGAGATGGAAGTGACAGAAAGCTACAGCACAGAGCAGAAGATGGTTGTGAAGACAAGGCTGCAGAGCGTCCAGCTGACAGTTGCAGACACCAACCTAAAACACGGCTAAAAAGATGGTTAGCATCTGCAGGAAGTGAGAGATGTGCTAGATAACGGAAGATCTCAGTTCATTTCACTTCTTTATCTTAGTTAATAACAGGCTTTTCTACCCACTCAGTGTCAGTTAGTGAGTTTTTACACTTCCTTTCTCTGGGGTCTACATAACCACACTACTCAGGATAGAAAATACTGACTGAACTAATCATCGCATCATGTTGAAACATTAACCATGCCAAATAGAAACACACTGCAGTGCATGGACTTATTTTTTTCCTCACCTGGCTTTCATGAAGTCTTCGATCTCTTTGCATGTCCTCTTGCCATCATTGAGGTGCTGGACGATGGTGTCGTAGCCCGCTGTACTGGTCAGCTCGCAGTTCTGTCGACATTGAGGGGAAAAACAAACCAAACAAACAAACGATTATCGCTTTTACTCTCACTGTGAATTTTCCGTAACATGCTCATTGTAGTAATCGGCAGATCGTGTAGCAGTGGCGCAATGAGTGCAGAACTGTGCACAGGTACAGGATAAAAGCTTCAGATCATGTTTTCTGGGATCTTCCCCATGGAAGCGAGCGAAGGATCTGCAGGATGAAACGGCTTGTTGATGAGAGATCAGAGGAGAATGACCAGTATCTCAAATAAGCACTCTGCACATCTGCAGTGAGCAGAAAAGCATTTCAAAATGCACAAGTGGAAACCTGCAGGCAGCCAAGAACAGGAATGTGAGTCCATCATGGGCATGGACTCACCCAAGACTATAAAAACATTGCTGATTCCTTGGCTGACTGAAGTGGAACCTGTTGTGGTCATCACTGGCTGATACTTTAACATGGTGTGAATTCTGAGATGCTCCTCTGCTCTCTGCAGCTGTACAGAGTTACTGTAGCCTTCTGATCATTCTCTTCTGATCTCTCATCAACTCCAAGAACTTGTTTTGGCTTTGTGTGCTTTATAACAACGGGCTAGAGGAAATGAGAAAGGAAGGAAGGAAGGAAGGAAGGAAGGAAGGAAGGACGGAAGGAAGGAAGGAAGGAAGGAAGAAAGAAAGAAAGAAAGAAAGAAAGAAAGAAGAAGTTGCTTTCAGCTTCTCCCTGTTCGGGGTCGCCACAGCGGACCAATTGGTCCGCACAACAACTTGGCAAATGATTTACGCCGGATGCCCTTCCTGACGCAACCCTCCCATTTTTCCGGGCTTGGGACCGGCACGGTATCTAGTGGCTGGGGTTTGGGCATTGGCTGGGAATCGGACCCGGGCCTTCCGCCTGATAGGCGAGAAACCTACCACTGAGCCACCAATGCCCCTGAAAGAAAGAAAGAACAAAATAAAAATGTAATGAAAGAAAGAAAAAAAGAAGGAAAGAAAGAAAGTACAAACTTAAAAAAGGAAAGAACTAAAGAATGAAAGAAAGAAAGAAAGAAAGAAAAAAGAAAAGAAAGAAAGAAAGAAAGAAAGAAAGAAAGAAAGAACAAAATGAAAAATGGAAAGAAAGGAAGGAAGAAAGAAAGAAAGAAAGAGAGAAGGAACAAAATGAAAAAAAGTAATGAAAGAAAGAAAAAAAGAAGGAAAGAAAGAAAGTACAAACTTAAAAAAGGAAAGAACTAAAGAAAGAAAGAAAGAAAGAAAGAAAGAAAGAAAGAACAAAATGAAAAAATGAAAGAAAGAAAAAAAGAAGGAAAGAAAGAAAGAAAAAAAGAAAGAAAAAGAAAGAAAGAAAGAAAGAAAGAAGAAAGAAAGAACAAAATGAAAATGAAAGAAAGAAAAGAAAGAAAGAAAGAAAGAGAAAGAAAGAAAGAAAGAAAGAAAGAGAGAAGGAACAAAATGAAAAATGTAATGAAAGAAAGAAAAAAAGAAGGAAAGAAAGAAAGTACAAAACTTAAAAAAGGAAAGAACTAAAGAATCAAAGAAAGGAAAAAAGAAAGAAAAAAGAAAGAAAGAAAGAAAGAAAGAAAGAAAGAAAGAAAGAAAGAAAGAAAGAAAGAAAGAAAAGAAAAGAAAGAAAGAAAGAAAGAAAGAAAAAGAAAAAAAAAAAAAAAAAAAAAAAAAATGTAATGAAAGAAATAAAGAAGGAAAGAAAGAACAAACTAAAAAAAGGAAAGAACAAAAGAAAGAAAGAAAGACAGAACAGAAGAAAGAAAGAAAGAAAGAAAGAAAGAAATGAAAGGGTTAACAGCTGATGCTGACACACTGCACACCCCTTCCCTAGAAAATGAATCGTAGTTCGATGAACTGAAATGCTGAATCACTTTTCAGTTCAATGAACACAACATTAACACAGCACATTAGAGAGCAGCGTTAGAGAAGGTTGGTGTGTGCTACGTCCTGCTGCTAAAATTATCTGATGCAAATTGGTGAATATCACCTCCATACACACCAGCAGAATGGAAAGAAATGCAAATACATGCACGCGGATATGCCACAATAAGCAGGCAAAATGTTCAAAACCTTCTTGATGCTTCAGCAGTTACATAATCTATATACTTTACACACAGATAAGTGACAAATTAAAGGAAAAAAAACCCTTGAGCTTCCCCATTGATTCTGTTTGTCTATGGAACTGTACTGAAGTGATGAATCTTCTAATAGATTTTCTATGTTAGTGTTTCAGTGATGATGATGATGATGATGATGATGATGATGATGATGATGATGGAGGAGAACTCGGTCTAACACACGGCTCCAAAATCAACTGAGAGTAATTCAGTGTGAAGACCATCAAGCCCTCGTGTCCTGTGGAAGAGGGCGGGGTCACCCGGAAAGAGACCATGCCCACCCATTATATTTCATTATGGGATAAAAGCGATCGGTCAGAAGAATTGCAATTTCCTTTAAGACGCTTATGTGGACCCAAACCACACCCCAAACCACGTCAGGAAAATAAATAAATGCTCCCATGCATAACAAACTTTACTTTGTCTTTACAACTGAATGAAAAAAAAAAGCCATGAGAGCTAAAATACAAGAAAGCAGCAGCTCCACCATGGACGTTACAGACTTATCAATGTTTTATCATCATGAAGCTGTGATAGTGGTTTCACACAGTCTACCATATCACTTAAAAAAATCACTAAACAGGAGCCGTGAGACAAAAATAAACGAGTACGAAGATATTTATATAATAATCCCAGAAGCACAAGCAGATTTTCATATATCCTCTATATATGTATAGCATAGTACGTACTGTACCATGTGCATATACTTTATATTTAGTACATTTATAAACACTCCACTACGTGCAGCTACCTGTTCCTTTTCAGTCAAACCACTTCCTGTCCAGTTAAATCTGCGTATCATCTCCAAACAGGGTGATTTTTGTGATAAACTGCAGGATTAAGTGTTCCTTTAAAGTTTGAGAAATCTTCTTTGAATTGAAATACAGTCTTTAAACCTCTCTTGGATTAGCTGGAGATTGCAGAGCCAGCAAGCTGAAAACAGGGCTTTTATTCTCAGCTCACGAAACTGCTCATGAGGCTTTTTTTTTTTTTTAGAGGCCTGCATTTCTCACAGGACACCGCTGCTACAAACACCTGAAGATTTTACAAAACGCGATGCTGCAGACGAACACAGTAACCGAAATGAGCTGGTTCTTAAACATCTACAGCAGTAAAGTGCAATTTCAGCAGAGTTATTCATCCTAATCAGTATATATAATAGATCATATAGCATTTTTTCTGCACAATGAGTACGCTTGACACCTTAAGGCCATTTTACTTTGATGTAGGTAAGTTTTTTAATGCAAGACTTTTCGTTCTAGTGGTGTATTTTCATAGTGTGGTATTAGTACTTTTTTTTAATTTAAGGATCTGAGCACTTCTTCCCTCTATGCTAAAAACAACAGCCTTTTTGTTCCAACAGGAAATAACTGACTTTAATTCATCTATAGGACTGAATAGAAAAGGAAATAGCACCCTAGCAGTCTAAAGTCTGGACATTCATCCAAAAGCCCAAGAAAGGATTTTTTTTTATAACAGTAGCCCTGACAAATCTTCACCAAGAATGCATTTCTTAAACTTCTCTATAACCAAGCTCTGAATTATAAGTGTGAGATGTTTATGAACAAACAAACAAGCAAACAAAAACTCCTTAATAGAGGCTAGTGAGGACTGACGAGGAAGGACTGTTTGTAGCTGCTATTACATAAGTTATAAGAGGAACTAACTTTTCATAGATGATCCATAACTGTAACTGCTACTATACTGGAAATAAGTAGGTTGTATTTTAATTCATAAAAAAAATGGAATCATCGTCAAATTGCTGTAGCGAAGAGGAACGATAATTATCTGCAGGATATCAGAGCATCTTGGAGTTAATTACG
Organism: Hemibagrus guttatus; assembly: GCA_033459395.1. Taxonomy (NCBI): domain Eukaryota; kingdom Metazoa; phylum Chordata; class Actinopteri; order Siluriformes; family Bagridae; genus Hemibagrus; species Hemibagrus guttatus. The sequence goes on along the minus strand of JAUCMX010000015.1, from coordinate 19,998,217 downwards.
TTGTTATAACAGCATCATGTTTTATTCCTTACATAAAGGATGACTTACACTGTCGTTAAGAAATAATTAATTCCGTTAATTTCAACATTTCTATTTGTCTTAGATGCAAAATCAAAGTACAAGTCGATCGTTTAAAACGTCACGGATCTGACTTGGAAAATCTAGCACGACTTAATGCACGTTAGTTATTAGCTCTGTGTTTCAATCGTCAATGACTTCCCCTAATGACTCACTAGAATTAATGACTTCAGCATCAACAACAATGGAGCTGGTGGGCTTCAAACCCAAAGTTAATGGAAGAAATGTTTCATTCAGAAACTCTAGGTCGATCCTGAGATCGTGCCGCTGTCTATGTGGGGTTTCGCCATCGTCTCCTCGTGTTTGTGCAGGTTTCCTACAGATTCTTTAAAAAGTTTCCAACAAACAATAAACTGACCCTGTGTGTAAACCAGCACGTCAGTGAAACTGGAACCAACCTAAAATCAGGAAAAATATACTCAACCTTTACGATTCTGACACTTTTTTAAGAAAAAAAAGGGTGGGGGTGATTGTATCAGACTGCAAGGTCTTAGGGACGAGTCTAAAATAAGGTTGATTCGCTTCATCACCGACCAAACGTCACTTAAACTGATAAAGTAACAGGACATCAAGAGTGTTAAAACGGCATTCACTTAAAGGGAAGTGAAGAGGGGAAGTCAGAGGACGTATTAAAGCATTAAAACACTTAAAGAAGCCACCCCAGTAATCATGTTTAACCCCGTGCCTTGGATTACAAAGTCCCTAATTTAATCAATGCAAAAAAAACCCCCAGATCTTAAATATCTTATAACAAGTTCGAACAGACTACATCAACTCTAGACACACTGAAAGTGTTCACGGTTTAATCCTAAAGGCAACAGTGAAACTATGTGAACTATCCAGACAATTCATAACACCGTGTGTTACAATACTATATAAATAGTCCTCAGTGCACGTCTGAGTATTTGACTTCTACCTCCAGCTTCTGACTTTCCGACTATCATTTTCCAGGGAAGGATCTGGCAAGTCCTGTCATTTCTCCACCCAGACATAATCATAGCCTCGAGCCCCAAAAAAAAAAACAGCATTAAGTCAGCATTAAGTAGGTGACAAAATGAGAGTATAGAAAAAAATATATATAGGTAAAAAATAAATAAATAAATAAATAAGGTGGCAAGGATACACAACATAATATACATGTTTAATGGAATTAGGTGGGATTAACACCAATAATAATAATAATAATATTAATAATAATAATAATAATAGCTTATTAGTAGTCTAAATATAAACTCTGTGAGAGTTATGGCTCATTAAAGATGAATTATTTTTTTAAGTTTTTGTATTTATAAGGTCTGATATCATAATCAACGCTCCATAAAGAGTACGTGGCAACATTTTCCCCGATAAGGAAAAGCATGAGCTTGTCTGGACATTTCACTTGTCCAGTTCTTGTCCGGGAAAAAAAATATATAAACAAGAACGGTTTAATTTAATTTGAGGAAGTTGCCACAAGAAGTAAATAAACTTATTGTAAATATCCAGGCTACTAAATACAAAGCGCTGATCAACTTACACACCATGTCACATCAGGAGAGAGATATAAATGTATATATATTTATCATTTATCTCCAGAATAAAGTCTCCAGTTAAGCAGATCTTACCCAGAAGTTGTCTTTAAAGTGCAGCTCCCTCATGGTGATGGTGTGAGTGAACTGCTGATGACTTTCACACTGTGATTAAAGCCGCGGAGGAAGCGCCGGCTGCGTCTCAATCCAACATGTTCCTACTTCCGGGAGTGCACTTACAACATATACATATGTATATACATATACACATACACACACAGCTCGAACACGACCACACGTCGACGCGCATGCGCACTTCGTCGTTTTACGACAAAGTACAACACGGCGAAGTTTGTAATATGGACTGATTTTACGACGTTGCACAAGATTTTTTTTTTTTTAATTTGATCATACTTAGGAATGTAAACTAAACATGAAGTTTCTTCAAGATTCTCCTATGGTGATCAGTGATTGGTTGTTAGAAACAATGGTTATTAGTGATTGGTTGTTGGGAACAGAGGTGATCAGTGATTGGTTGTTAGAAACAATGGTTATTAGTGATTGGTTGTTGGGAACAGAGGTGATCAGTGATTGGTTGTTAGAAACAATGGTTATTAGTGATTGGTTGTTGGGAACAGAGGTGATCAGTGATTGGTTGTTGGGAACAGAGGTGATCAGTGATTGGTTGTTAGAAACAATGGTTATTAGTGATTGGTTGTTGGGAACAGAGGTGACGTTGCACAAGATTTTTTTTTTTTTAATTTGATCATACTTAGGAATGTAAACTAAACATGAAGTTTCTTCAAGATTCTCCTATGGTGATCAGTGATTGGTTGTTAGAAACAATGGTTATTAGTGATTGGTTGTTGGGAACAGAGGTGATCAGTGATTGGTTGTTGGGAACAGAGGTGATTAGTGATTGGTTGTTAGAAACAATGGTTATTAGTGATTGGTTGTTGGGAACAGAGGTGATCAGTGATTGGTTGTTGGGAACAGAGGTAATCAGTGATTGGTTGTTGGGAACAGAGGTGATTAGTGATTGGTTGTTAGAAACAATGGTTATTAGTGATTGGTTGTTGGGAACAGAGGTAATCAGTGATTGGTTGTTGGGAACAGAGGTGATTAGTGATTGGTTGTTAGAAACAATGGTTATTAGTGATTGGTTGTTGGGAACAGAGGTAATCAGTGATTGGTTGTTGGGAACAGAGGTGATTAGTGATTGGTTGTTAGAAACAATGGTTATTAGTGATTGGTTGTTGGGAACAGAGGTGATTAGTGATTGGTTGTTAGAAACAATGGTTATTAGTGATTGGTTGTTGGGAACAATGGTGATCAGTGATAGGCCGTTTGGAACAACAGTGATTAGTTATTAGTCACTTGGAACAATTGTTATTAGTTATTGGTCACTGGAACAAATGGGAATTATGGTGATTAGTTATTGGCCACTGGGAACAATAGTTATTAGTCATTGGTCACAACGGTGATCAGTGATTAATCGTAATGTAACCTGCTCATTCAAGTCACCAATTCTAGCAACAAAGTCCAAGTTGCCTGATCCTCGCCCATATTTCCACGTTTTTTATTGAAGCAAAATGGTGGTCACTTTGACCATGTGACTGAATAACGTTCATAATGACAGATCTTTATACCTTGTATGTTTTCAGATGTGTTTGTATTGCAGTGTATTTGCAATTTGCAAGTTATAAAAGCATGTACGGTGGGATGAATTGAGCTGTAAACTCTTAACCCATGTGCAGTAGCCTACAAATCAGGTAGAACCCCTGTTACATGATCCTATAATTAAAATGTTAGACTGTAATAAATAAAAAAAACAAAACAAAAAAAAACCCAGAGCATTTTCATGTCACAGAATTCATGTGAATTTCATATAACTCCATGTTATTAAGTCTGAGGCAACTGTATATCTGCTTGTATTGATGTCATAGTACTTGAATTCTCCATGGTTAATTCATTTCCTATAACAGCACATTGCCAAGTGTTTTACTTCTTATACCTTTAATAGTAAAATGCACCCAGTTTCCCATATGTGGAAGATCTCGATTTGGGACGCACCCCATGAAACTGCAATTCCCTCCAAACTTCTGCCATCTAGCGGTTAAAATCTAACATTTCATCTCAATGACACAATTTCAGGACGTCATTATGAAGCAAAGATTCACGTCTATAATAAAATCCGCTGCGAGAACAAGTTGTGAAACCATTCATTCATAAATCCATTCAAACAATGTTTTTGTTTTCCCCATCATCTTTATTGTAGAAAACAAAAGGACCACAAGTTTGAAACCTATACCCACCCAGGACAATGTGTACCATCTTGGTTGCTTGGTCAGTAGAATAAAAACACAAAGAAATAGAAAAATACAACAATCGTTACACTAAATCTAATCGGAAAATCCACACTAAGGGACTGTTAATCTGACTTATAAAACCTAATGAAATCCAGACGGAGGGAAGAAGCAGACGGGTTGATGGACGCCTCGTGAGCTGCCTTTATATTCTCCTCACGGCGTCGTCGATATCGTCGATCTGCTCTTTCAGCTGGTTCCACTGCTCCGGGTTCAGAGAAATCCCTGATTGGCAGATTTCATGTTTTAAAAGAAATGATTCAGACAAATAAAACACATTAAAATACACACAATTTATCCCTTAACTAAGCTTCTTTTATATAAACTCAGCATTAGTGTTTCAAGTACAGTAAAAACCACTGTCTGAAGTTAACTGCACTCATGTACACTCATTTTTTCCAAAGAACACCTATCAGGCATAACATCCTGAGCAGTGAGAGGTGAAGTGAATAACACTGATGATCTCCTCATCATGGCACCTGTTAGTGGGTGGGATACATTAGACAGCAAGTGAACATTTTGTCCTCAAAGTTGATGTGTTAGAAGCAGGGGAAAATGGGCAAGCGTAAGGATTTCAGCGAGTTTAACAAAGGGCCAAATTGTGATGGCTAGACCACTGGATCAGAGCATCTCCAAAACTGCAGCTCTTGTGGGGTGTTCCCGGTCTGCAGTGGTCAGTATCTATCAAAAGTATCCTTTAAGTCCTGTAAGTAGCACTCACCTTGCAACTTACAGGACTTAAAGGATCTGCTACTAACGTCTTAGTGTCAGATACCACAGCACACCTTCAGGGATCTAGTGGAGTCCATGCCTCGACGGGTCAGGGCTGGTGGTCATAATGTTATGCCTGTTCAGTGTAAATGGTGATAAAAGAACTATTTCCTGTGTGTTTCAGCTCTTAGTGAACAAAGTGTTTAATCACCACTAGTGGTAGACGATTTGACCACACAAACAAACAAAAAAACCCACAGTTCCATCATGAAGGTGTTTCTATTCTTATCACTCCATTTGCTTTTTTTTTTTTCCTTTAGTACAAGTGATATTATGACTTCTGCATTATTTAGACACACTGCAGAAAGATGTTTGTATGTGTCAGTATACAAGAAAAGACTCCAGAAGAACTGGGGCGGATTTTTCCAGATACTTAGTAAAACATACCCACAAAATTTTTTAAACAAAGCTACACAAAGTGGGGGGGCACGGTGGCTTAGTGGTTAGCACGTTTGCCTCACACCTCCAGGGTTGGGGGTTCGATTCCCGCCTCCGCCATGTGTGTGTGGAGTTTGCATGTTCTCCCCGTGCCTCGGGGGTTTCCTCCGGGTGCTCCGGTTTCCTCCCCTAGTCCAAAGACATGTGTGGTAGGTTGATTGGCATCTCTAAATTGTCCGTAGTGTGTGATTGCGTGAGCGAATGAGAGTGTGTGTGTGCCCTGCGATGGGTTGCAGGGGTGTATCCTGCCTTGATGCCCTATGACGCCTGAGATAGGCCCAGGCTCCCCGTGACCCGAGTGTAGTTCGGATAAGCGGCAGACAATGAATGAATGAGCTACACAAAGTGCTGATGAGGCTACGAAAAAGCGCAAAGGGACAAAATCGCAATGGCAAAAGTCTAAATTTTAAAGTTTAAGTACATCTTCAAATCAGCTGCTTGCAGTCTGGAAAAAAACCTACATTGTGTCACTGTATGCCATTTATGGATATTATAATATCTTTTTTTAAAGCACAGTATCGTCATTTTATTGGCCCTAATCCTGAAATTACTGAACAACTGAGGAGCTGCTTTAGTTGCTCTTTTTCCTAAAACCACATACCCGCAATCTTCTGATAATCGATATTATTCTTGTACGTACAGTAACACTAAAGGTGGGACTCTTGAAAGACTTCATCACTTGGTTTAAAGTGTGTTCGGTTCAGTTATTTAAAAAAAAAAAAAAATAAAAAAAAAAAGGTCATTTTTTATCCTCCAAATCCCACATTATGGTTTTGATCACATTTTCATTTGTCGTGAGTGATGCTGCGTGAGTAGCAGGGCGCTGAAACGCACGTCACTTGGATTTTCATATTATTTACCTATTCAAAAATAAAACAGTCCACATTTGAATGCTTTAGATTCCCTGCGATGCTTCCAGGTGCTGTAAGGTTCGTTAAGATCATTTAAGCCTCATTGAAACCTGAATAATTACAAAAGATTTTGTATTAAATTAGAAAAGAATGCTAAATAACTGCTTCTCTTTTTCAGACGTTTGTGTCCCGAGTGTCAGCTTGTGCGTTTACGACAATCATGAGCATATAATCAAGTGGTTAAGGCTCTGGGTTGTTGATCAGAAGGTCAGGGGTTGAAGCTCCAGTGCTGCCACTGTTGAGCAAGGCCCTTAACCTTCTCTGCTCCAGGGTGCTGTATTATACCTGACCCTGTGCTCTGACACCAACTTCCAAAGCTGGGATATGTGAAGAAAAGTATTCCACTGTGTAGTAATGTATAAAAGGCAATAATAAAGGTTTCTTAATAAAGCAAAAGCTTTGCTGCAATACTCTTTTCTAGGGATCTGAATACTTTATTCATGGTTATTCACTAGTCTTTGCTGCAGTTTAATCAGTGCTGACTGTGTGTATCAAGGGCGAGGCCTTCCTTACCTTTCTTTCCCGGTTTCATTTCTCCTTCCTGGTCCACCCAGTACTCGCGGATATCGATGAGAACTTTCCCTTTGAACTCTCGCACACTCGCATACCTCATCTTCCCTATCTTAGAAAAGACACGGAAAAGCAGAACGAAAAAGCCTCAGTAAATTTAAGAAAATTATTTATATAAGTGACGAGAGCTCCCGTGTGCTGCCAGGTGCTATGTTTTGGTCACCTAATTAACTAGGCAAAGTGGTAATGTAATGCAAGAAGATATTGGTTTAAGTTTATAGAGCTTTAAGTTTAAACATACACTATATTTCCAAAAGTTTTGGGACACCCCTCCAAATCAGTGAATTCAGGTGTTGCTTTTCAGGAGTTGGGCTTGGCCCCTTAGTTCCAGTGAAAGAAGCTCTTAATGCTTCAGAATGACTGCACACCAGTTCACAAAGCAAGGTCCATAAAGACACGGATGAACGAGTTTGGTGTGGAGGAACTTGACTGACCTGCACAGAGTCCTGACCTCAACCTGATGGAACACCTTTGGGATGAATTAGAGCGGAGACTGAGAGCCAGGCGTAAACTGGGACGTCTGCCTTTATATGCACATGAATGTAATATGGAGTTGGCTCGCCCTTTGCAGCTATAAAGCTTAAGCAGCTTAAAGCAACTCTTCTGGGAAGGCTTTCCACAAGGTTTAGGAGTGAGTTTAAGGGCCATTTTTGACCATTCCTCTAGAAGCGCATTTGTGAGGTCAGGCACTGATGTTGCACAAGAAGGCCTGGCTCGCAGTCTCCGCTCTAATTCTAAAACTTTCGGCAATATAGTGTAGCTAAAAAAAGAAAAACCTTTGCAATAGTAACTAGTAACAGTAGTAATAAAAGAAATAATCCTGGACACAATTCTCCATAATCCGGGAAGTCTGGCCAACTGAATTGTCCATCCCTAATGTAATAGAGATACTGTAATATCCTACAAGTTTCTATTTTCATATCAAGTCATATAAAACACTGCATCATGTTTTCCCGTTATTAGGTAATGGAATATATTATCTGTTGTAACTGCTGACCTGGAACATGTTATCTTTTTTATTGCTGCTGCCTCCACCACTTTTCGATGCACCGGATGGCTTAGATGACTCTCCACTCTTCTGTTTCTTTGCAGGCTTCTCTGTCATTTGCTTCTTCCGTTTAGCCTGGTGAAACAACGTAAACCATAAACAACCCTGAAACTCTGCCAAGCTTAACTGACTCATTTTTTCCATTGAGTGTAGGGTTGCTCATTATAATTTCTCTACCTTTGTATCAGCTTCACTGTCTGAGTCACTGCTGGATGTTGAAGACAGCACTTCCTTTGATTTAGGCATCCTAAAGACACAATATAATGCATTTATACACATTCTGTCACAAAGCAAAAATTTAACGAGAGTATAAACAAAAATAATTTGATAATAAAATATCAGTGTAATTAATGGTTTATAAAGTTTTATGTCTCGTTCAAATACCCGGATGTTTAGTTTCAAAATTGATCACCTCGTATGAACTTGCATTGCAAATACCTAAATAATTACATAAATACAAACACTCCTCCTCCCACCCATAGACACACCTGTTCTACCTCAGGTTGTTACAATTTATATATATTTATAATTCTTTAAAAAAAAAAAAAGTTGTTTATCAGGTGAAATCAGGCAGAAGGAATTAGCTCTCGCTCATTAATTGCTAAATGAAATGAAACCATAAGCGCGAAATTCGACAACGCGCATGCGCACAAGGGCGGCCACCTGTGTTTACGTCACACTCGGGAAGGAAATTAATTAATGTCATTCTTTAAAAATTCACTTTTGCGGGTTTCCTTTTTAGTAATCAGTATTTGGTGTGCATAATTTGCATTCCACTTAAAAAAATTACGGTTTTTGTTCATCCAAACACGGACTGCAAAAAAAAAAAAAAAAAAAAAAAAACCCGTACGCGTCAACACCTCCTCTCGGCCTAGTTAGCGTTAGCATATGTGGCTAAACTAGCAAGCTAGCTCATTTTGTCCATTCACCCATTGTGTTCCTAATGGTGTCCTTTGCTTTTACAAAGATTACAGGTGAAAATCAATCGCTTCAACTAGACCACCGGTTAAAAAAATATACGCTTGTTTTCTAATTAACCGTTGCCAAAAAATTTTGCGCATGCGCAGTATCACACCTGATAGAGCGTGCTCTGAAGGTTGCAGCCGGGACAATTGAAATACCCGGATTAGACTACACAATCTGATTGGCTGAACCTCCCCGCGTTCTTCTATAAGATATGTAGTCTGCAAAAAAAAAAAAAAAAGACTACGACAGCAACGACTAGTCTATCTTCGAAAATAAACAAACCGGGGGAAATGTCTAAGTATCGTTAACCACGTCGGTTTTGCACGATGCGTTGCACATACTCACACGCCAAAGAGAATAATTCCGAGTTACAGTCAGTTGCGTTGAACGGAAGATCTCTCGGTGGAAACGGCGGCGTTTCTGGGAAGCCACAAAATGAATCCAAAATGGCGGGCCGTTAGACAGAATAGTGCACTACGTAGCACGTAACAGCTATTTTTTTCATACCCTATGTAGTGCACTTATACAGACAGAAGGGCGTGATTTGGGATCGAGCCACAGTATGCACAAAGCGCCGTTGAAACGCTCTGCAGAGAAGTGTGGAGAAAAGAGTCAAGAGTCGACTCAAGAGTCAAGTCTGAGATTGCTCTTCATTTAACCAAAATAAAAGAAAAATCCTCTTAAAAGATGAGCACAGCGTATCAGAAATGAAATCAAAGTCCATATCACCCCGTTAGTACATAGCATTTTACAGTCAGTTTCACTAATACGAATGTTTTTTGTATTTTTCATTCATTGTCTATACCGCTTATCTGAACTATTCTCGGGTCACCTGTGCCTATCTCAGGCGTCATTGGGCATCAAGGCAGGATACACCCTGGACGGAGTGCCAACCCATCGCAGGACACACACACACTCTCTCATTCACCCCCAACCCTACAGACAATTTAGAGATGCCTATCAACCTACCACGCATGTCTTTGGACTGGGGGAGGAAACCGGAGTACCCGGAGGAAACCCCCAAGGCACGGGGAGAACATGCAAACTCCATACACACATGGCGGAGGCGGGAATCGAACCCCCAACCCTGGAAGTGTGAGGCGAACATACTGACCACTAAGCCACCGTGCCCACTTTTGTATTTTTTCCACACAGAAATGAATATAAAACGTCTTATCACATTGTAGAGTAATCCAGAGTGCAGTAACCCTGTCTTTACTCATGAATTCATCTGTTATTGATTCATTATTCATCTACTTAACACTGTGTAACAGCTGAACTTTAGAACTGTAAATGTAATGACATGACACATACTGTACAATATGAATGAGACCAAATGAATTCTGACCAATCTGACCTTCCTGCAAAGAAATTCTGAAAAGTCCCACTTGCTTTTTAAAAAAACGCTGACCAATCCTGTCCGTTCATGAAGGAAGTCGTTCTCTTGACTTCTTTTTGGGTCTGACCGGATCCCTGTCAAAATGCACACCAAACATAAAGCCATTACATTTTAGCCTACCTCCTAGATATGATGATGAACATGTAGATACAATATATTGCCAAAAGTTTTGGGACACCCCTCCAAATCATTGAATTCAGGTGTTCCAATCACATCCATGGCCACAGGTGAGTAAAATCAAGCACCTTGGGGAAAGGGCCATCCCCAAACTGTTCCCACAGAGTTGGGAGCAGAAAATTGTCCAAAATGTCTTGGTATGCTGAAGCATTAAGAGTTCCGTTCACTGGAAGTAAGAGGCTGAGCCCAACCCCTGAAAAACAACACCTGAATTCAATTATTTGGAGGGGTGTCCCAAAACTTTTGGCAATATAGTGTAAGTCACTCATCGCTGTTAGCAAGCTAGCTCTTAGGCATCAAAAGACAAACATGGAGTCCATGATTTTTTTCCCCACTTTGTTCCTCGAGCTCACAAAGATCAAAAATGCCATAATTCCTACTTCTGATGCAAATGGAATACAGCATTATCCTTTGAATGTATGTCTACTTAAAGAGCATGATGCAGCAGCGCTTTAGTCCTTCAGTCTGTCCAGCTCTTTCATCTCCTCGTCTGTACACTCTGTTCAGACATATCAGCTTCCTGAACTTCAACTGTCATGCTAACACCGGCATCAATGCCATCACTCTTATCATCTCGTCCGTCGCTAACCTGCCGGAACGAGTCTCTGCCAGAAATCAGCTGCACGGAAAATTCAATAAATAAAACAAATACAGCACTAACCAACAACTTCTCACCACAATCACTAAACACATTACAAATATTTACATATAAATATATCTAATGGTTTTAAGACTGGACTCTAACAATTTTGAGATATTTTCTGACGGGATGAATAAGATCGGGTCTAAAAATGTATATTTTCCATCTTGGAAAGGAATGTACTGCTGTTATCTTGACAGTGCGCTTATCTCCTGCTGTTGTTGTAGTAGTAGAGATATGAATTTTACACTCTGTCCTGAACATGCTAATAGTCATGAGCATGTTGTTGTCTGTTTATATGAAAATCATGTGGTCTCTTCCCAAACAGCTGCTCATTAGGACAGCGTGTAGAGGTTTTCCCAAAACCTTATGTTACCTCAGCTTAATATTTGTTTAGTACGATCCATTATTGTCAAAGGTTCCTGAGGTCACCAAGGGTCATACCATACACCACATTTAGGGAACAAATAACTAGCTAACTGTATTCAAAAGCCACACTTTAAAATCTACTTTCTGACTGGTTTAACTCATTTGCTGAGTAACCAAATTATATCTTATATCAAATGTCGGGCTTCCTAATGACATTTTGAGGGCAAGTGCAAGCATGTTAGAATGGAATTTTAAGAAATTACAGACTGCCTCAAGCCAGATTCCACTCCATAGTACACATCAGAAAGAGCTCATTCCCAAAAAGGCTTACATATCATATAGAAATATGTTTAATTCAATTCACTTTATCTGTATTTTATTTTACAATGGCTTAAAGCAGCCTTACCAAACATTTAGAGCACTTAATCCAATCAATTATTAATATGGGAGCGGCAGCAAGGCATCAAGGACCATCACTGAACAAAGGGTATACGTGACCCTGATTACCATTCAGTATCGCCTGACCATTCGGGTGATACTCAATGCTTACACTCAATTTACATTTAAAGTGAAACTCATTTAAGTTACAAACAGCTAACACTGTATAATATGTTTGAGCGGGATTTGTCCTGCGTTCTTTTTGACACCGATTATCCCAAATTACTTCATGTATTTTGTCACTGCTACGCTGCAATAAAATTCTTCATTAAGATCTTTTACACCCTCATCGTTTTACTTTTCTTACAGAGGATTCAATTCAATTCAGTTTTCTTTGTACTGCGCTTAGCAATGGAGATTGCCTCAAAGCAGCTTTACAGAATTCGAACAAAAATGTCAAGGTTTAATATTAGACTTATATTTCAATTAATATTTATATTAATCCCTAATGAGCAAGCCTGAGGCAAAAATAACAAGGAAATCATCATCATCTCTCTGAGATCATATGACGCAGAAACCTTAAGAGGAACCACAACCTTAAGAGGAAGCAGACTCAAAAGGGAACATCCTCAACTCCGTGACACAAGAATGTGTGACTATAAATCATTATAAACACCAGAGTGTGGGATTATAAATAATGTTCATTTATATCATTAAGTCAGTATTACTTCTTTTGAATGAAAAGCATAACATTTCCACATACACTATATTGCCAAATGTTTTGGGACACAAGCCTTTACATGCACATGAACTTTAATGACATCTCATTCTTAATCCGTAGGGTTTAATATGGAGTTGGCTCACCCTTTGCTGCTATAACAGCTTCAACTCTTCTGGGAAGGCTTTCCACAAGGTTTAGGAGTGTGTTCATGGGAATTTTTAACTATTCCTCTAGAAGAGCATTTGTGAGGTCAGGCACTGATGTTGGACGAGAAGGCCTGGCTCACAGTCTCCGCTCTAATTCATCCCAAAGGTGTTCTATGGGGTTGAGGTCAGGACTCTGTGAAGTTCCTCCACACCAACTCGCTCATCCATGTCTTTATGGACCTTGCTT